>OX459032.1:30600915-30975915 GCA_949775025.1 Tricholauxania praeusta | reverse complement strand
AAAAACTATTTGAAATTTATAAAACAGCTAAGTCTACGAATATAGGCCAGTTTTGCCCGCGCAGGCGCAAAATGTACTGGGCAAGGATTTCACAAGTTGCTCTTTAGACATTCAATATGCAACAGTTAATGGTGTTAGTACAAATGAGGCACAAAACAATGTTGCAACATCGCTTACCTACTTTGACCGTGTAATGGAACGCAACTAATTTTTTTTTCGATGTTAATTGTCCTCCTCTAACTCAAATTGCGTTGACCATAACTGCAACCCAGCTGTTGACTAACTACAGTAATCCTTCGCACTGCGCGGTAGTTACGTTCTGAAAAACAGCGCGCAAGCCGAAACCGCGCACTGTGAACTCACTTTAGTATTAAATTTTAAGTAAGTCCATGGTTCAAATGAAGTCTTTATTAAGTGACTAGTTATATTATATATAAATAAACGTAAAACATAAACAAAAATATATAAATATTATAAATTCAATTATAAAAATACATACATACTATATGTATGACAAAACAAAAAATCTGTACATCATTACATTTTCACTGCTGTCTTTACTGTTCTTTACATGAAGAGTTTCGAAAACATAATGTGAATTATGTACATATGTAAAAATTACAAGCCACATCACACAATTCAAGGGGTTTGACCAAATTTTATTTGCATATATGTATGTATTGCATGGAAAATAGTGCGAAAAAATATAAAAAGAGAAATGTAGAAATACGTACGCGCTGCTGCGAAACTTTTACCGCGCAATGCGAAATTTCGGTGGTAAAAACAAAATCGCGCAACTGCGAAACCACGCAGTGCGAAACCGCGCAGTTCGAGGGATTACTGTACTATCATCAAGCATACTATAAAGAACAAACTTTAAAAGAGTGGCCGTCAAAAACTTTCACATGCGAATTATCTAGGGCGGATCGAATAACTTAGTGTTCGCCAATTTAGGTTTCGCAGAGTACGTTCTTCTGGAGATTTGGTGGTGTTCCTCACCGAAATGCGTCGATAATTCTTTTGCTCGTTGGATAACGACCTTCCGCAGTGGTAACGTACACTCTATTTTTAATACATCATTCTTCGTTGTTGTTACTGGCATAACATGGTAATTTTTCCCATTAGCATTTTTGTTATGTTGGTTTGAGTACAGAGGGTTAAATTTGTGTGTCGATTGTTATTTTTCAGTTAAACGTCGTCTTCGAATTTCCCGCGTTTTCGCCCTTCAATGAACGAAGCACTCATATAAATAGAAAAAAAAATTAAGAACAACCGTACGTAAAAACCGAAAACTACCACCGTCAAATTGTATAATATACATATGTCAGGGTGTCCCACATTTCTTCTACACACTCGATACTTCACCTGCTGTTGCGCCAATCAACTGTTTTTACATTTGTGTTTTTGGAACAAAACGCTGATTGGAATGCACTTATTGGTGAATCTAATACTACTACTAGTTTTAATGCTTTTTTATTTAAAATAAATGATATCTGTTTAAATAATGCTCCGCAGTTTCCTAAGAAATCTTATAAAGTACCTTGGCATACTAAAGGTTTGAAAATATTAAAAAACTTAAGAAATAAATTTTATGACAAATATAAAGCCACTGGTAATCTTGAATTTAAATTAACTTATTTGCATTACATGAAAGAATTCAACTTTCTGGAATAGTATTTATATAAAAATTATATTCGAAACTATGAAAATAGTATAAAATCGAATCCAAAGGTTTTTTGGCGTTTTTTAAAGTCAAAGAAATCTTGCTCCAGCATTCCTACAGCTGTTTTTTTCAAAGATCGTCATGCAAGCTCTATGCATGAAGCTGCGAATTTATTTGCAGAATTTTTTAAGTGTAATTTGGAATCAGAGTTGGTGGATGATCATGTTTCAAGTGGTCCTATTACTTCATCTTTGGATTTTGGATTCCTTCAAATATCCAAGTTGGATATCATTGAAGGGATTTCAAATCTTAAATATTCAACTGAGACTGATATTGACGGAATTTCAGTATGTCTCCTTAAGAAGTGTGTGTCGGCTATCTTATATCCACTCGAGATGATTTTTAATAAATCACTTTCTGAGGGTATTTTTATTGACAAATGGAAAGTGTCATCCATAACACCAATCTTTAAAAGTGGTAATAAAAATGATGTATCTAACTATCGGCCTATCTCGAAATTGTCAAATATTGCGAAGCTCTTTGAATGCATAGTAAAAAGAAAGATTTATTTTGCAGTTAAAAGTATGATATGCTTAAATCAACATGGTTTCATTCCTGGTCGTTCGACTGTCTCCAACCTTACTATATTTACTGAGGACTGTATTTCTGCATTCCAAAAAGGATATCAAGTTGACGCAATCTATACTGGTTTTTCCAAAGCCTTTGATAAGGTTTCGCATAAAATCTTATTGATTAAATTGAACTTAATTGGATTTCATTCTGTTTTTCTGAAATGGATTAAGTCTTATTTATCCAATAGGTGTTGTTTTGTTACTATAGATAATAATAAATCGCAGCCTTTTATTGCCTCTTCGGGCGTTCCTCAAGGGAGTATTTTGGGACCTTTACTATTTATAATATTCATAAATGATGTTGGCAAATGCTTTCATAATGCAAAATATCTTCTGTATGCAGATGATCTAAAGATATATTCAGTTATAAAGGATACTTCAGACTCCTCTAATTTACAGGATGATTTGGACCGTTTAAGTACATGGTGTCAAAACTACCGTTTGTATCTTAATACAAGTAAATGCTCTCAGCTAACTTTTCATAAAACTAATTCAATTCTGGTAACGGATTATTATGTTGGTAATTCTCATTTAAAAAAAGTAACTGAAGTTACTGATTTGGGTGTTATCTTTGACACTAAGTTCTCCTTTAGTTCTCATTATAATCTTTTAGTATCTAAATCGTATGCTTTATTGGCTTTCGTGAGAAGAAACAGTGCAGAGTTTTCTGATCCTTACACGTTAAAACTACTATATACTTCAATCGTTCGGTCTAAACTGGAGTATGCTGCTTTTCTCTGGAGGCCATATTACTCTAATCATATAAATCGGTTAGAACGAATACAAAAAGTTTTCTTACGTTTTGCACTGCGTTCTTTGAACTTTTCTGAACCTGTTCCATCTTATAGGTCACGGTGTTTGCTCTTAAATCTAAAAAGTCTTGAAAGTAGGAGGAGTTTACTTTCATTATTATTTGTATTCGATATTATTGGTGGCTCTATCGATTGTCCAATTCTTCTGGAAGCTATTGGGTTCAGCATTCCTGCTAGAAACTTACGTAACTATGAGTTTTATCATATTGGCTTGAGTAGAACTAACTATGCTGTAAATGCTCCCATTACAAGAGCTTTAATCGAATTCAACTCAATATATGATGCGTTTGGTTTAGATTTTAATCTTCCTAAATATGTATTTAAGTCCTTATTGAGTTCTGTATACACTACCTAATTTGCTAAATATTATTATATTATGTTACTTATATTATAGGAATACTTTTTATTTCTTATTGTTAATCTAGTCTGTAAGGATATTGTTCCATTTGACTTAAATAAATGAAATGAAATGAAATAAATGAAAATTTGATAATAATTTGTTTTGTACAGAGCTTTTATGTTCAGTACTTTTAGTGTAAAAAACCACAAAAAACAAACTGTTTTTACTTTTCAACTTATTTTCACATTTTTGTGTTTCTTCTGATTTGAATTGCTCAGTGAGATTTCAACATTAACTTTTTTAAGTCTCGTGATTTCATACTTTTCATTTTGTATCACAGTTCTGTCAATCTTGAAAATTATCGTTAAATTGACAGGACTTGTCAGCCGGTGATGTAAAAACAATATTTACCATCTCTTAAATGCGCACGGTGTGAGAAAAGATTGTCCTTCGCATGCAACTAGATACTTGAATTCATAAACGAATGAAGTAAAAGATCTTTTAGTAATTTGCAGTATATAAAACCTTTACAAACTGTCGAAAAACACCTATTCAGGTGCAGCGGAACACTAGTATTTGACGGAACATAGTTTGGGAAACCCTGATATATGTGATTAAATGAACATATGATAACATAAAGAGCGCAAACTTGAAGTTAAACTAACAAAATAAAAATATGTTGTTTAGGCAAATACTGAGCTTAAACTATCTGCTCCTTGTTGGCCTCAAAGACTCATTGAGAGTTGTCCGAAACTTCGGTAAAATCCCCATATAATGCTTCATTCTAAGTTTAACAAAACAAACTCAGCCAGCGTGTCCACATACAATTTTTATTGAAGCCTACAGTAGACAGTAGACTTCTGCGTCAATTTCTTAAAAAAAAAACAGAAACAATTTGGAAAATCTACCATATGGGAAGGCCGTTGGCATCTCAATTGATCATTTTCTTATGTGAAAAACTTACGCAAGATAAGTATGTATATGAGCCATAGAAGCATACCTGGAAGAACTTCATAGAAATGTTTGGCGGTGTTAAAACCCATGCCTCATAAGAGAACACAAACTATCAAAATGGTCATTGCTACAATTTTTTTTCTGGACGTCTGCGGCATTTTAATATCGATAATATATCGAAAAACGATGAACGCTTAGTGGTGACTACTGTTCGAACTTATTGGCCCATTAAAACGACGTTTTGATTGAAAAATGTACGCATTTGGTGAAGAAAAAAATGCTCTTTAACGGGTACAGGTGCGCTTATCTCTACGGAAATCGAATGAATGATGATAAGTTAGTGAAAGATGCGATTTTCAAGTTCTGAACTATCTGTTGAGTTAACAAAACTATTGGTACGGATACCCAACTGTAGCGCCTCTTATTTATGGCTTATAGCACTGGGCTGTGACTAGATATTATGGCATTAGCATAGAACTATCAAATGTTGCTAGAAACGATAACATATGTATGTATGTAAATCGAATGCTACTTTAATTACACTATAGATCGATTCAAGAAGTATGGACATATTTCGTTCGAATGTATAAAGGTTTTGAATTTGATATTTTTGTTATTAAGTATGTACATTAGACCGTACCACCTTACAGGCAAAAAAAAAAAAAATCACCGTACACCATCAAATCTAAAGCATTTTTGCAAGACAATCTCGAAAAATTTTTTTTTTTACCGAAAATAGAGGTCGCGCATCTACATTTTTCTTCATAACATCGGCATTTACAGTCTGATCTTAAAGTATGATATGTCAGTGTTTTTGTCTCAAATAGACCAATTTTTTGCTTTAAGGGTCACTGATATCAAGGACTCCGTTCTAGTACTTACCCACCAGATCTCAGTTCCTACCATCTTAATGTAACTTTTTAGTGCCAGATAATTAAAGCTTGCGAAAAATCATTAAGCTTTGTCAATAGAAGTATTTCGATTATTCGATTAAAACTATTTTAAAAAATATTTTTCATTTTTTTACCGAACGTAGCGGTTATCTTATTAAATTTTTCGTTATATCTCCGGCATTTACAGTCCGATCTTAAAACATGATGTTTCGGTGTTTTTGTCTCGAGGAGACCAACTTTTTTTTGCTTCGAAGGCCATTGACCTCAAGTATCTACCCACCAAATCTCAACTTCTACAACATGAATTAAAAAATTAAAGTCAAATAAAGTGTCTTCAGTGTTGTCCAGCATCTCGAAGGACTTCACCATATGGTACAATTAAATTCGCACATCTTATTTTTTAAATAAAACACAAAACTTTTATAGTGGGAAAACTTATGTATGTTGTAAAACCCACTTTAATTAATTTATTAAGCTACTTTTCACATACACCTTTTTCTAAGCTCTACTGTTGTCTTTTTATGTAGCATTAAATTTTAATCGATCATATTTCGACGCAATTCAAGTTGGCTGTATTTCTGGCGGCTCTCTAGCTTAGATAAAATATGGCCCATGCGTTGCTCATCGGTGACCGCCATGGCAGATTCATGCACTACTTGAACAAAACGCTCGGTGTTTTGAAAATGGCATGGATAAGCTGTGAAAATAATTAAGTTTAGCAAAGAAAGCTATGAAATAAAGTTATTCGTCAAGTGCAAACCTGGTAATTTGATTATTTCTTTTGAATATTGTAATGCTTCCAGCTGTTCTTGCGTGAAAAACTGCATGCACGGCGGCACTTCGAATATGAGGCAGTTGATCATATTGAAGCATGAGCCACTTTCGAAATTTATGAATTGATCTAACTGTGGACCGAACATTTGACGAATGCATCCCGTTGCTTCTTTGCGGGCTGTTAAGATCTTATCATAGCCATCTGATCGTACTAGCGGATCTGGGTCCGTTTTCATTGGGTAACGTATCGAAGACACTTGACTTGATTTTAATTTTTTAACTCATGTTGTAGAAGTTGATATTTGGTGGATAGATATTTGAGGTCAATGACCTTCGAAGCAAAAAAAAGTTGGTCTCCTCGAGACAAAAACATCGAAACATCATGTTTTAAGATCGGACTGTAAATACCGGAGATGTGACGAAAAATTTAATAAGAGAACCGCTACGTTCGGTAAAAAAATTAATAACATTTTTTAAAATAGTTTTAATGGAATAATCGAATTACTTCTGTAGGCAAAGCTTAATGATTTTGTGCAGGCTTTAATTATCTGACACTGAAAAGGTACATTAAGATGGTAGGAAGTGAGATCTAGTGGGTAATTACTAGAACGAGGTCATTGATATCAGTTACCCTTAAAGCAAAAAATTGGTCTACTCGAGACAAAAACATTAATATATCATACATTAAGATCGGACTGTAAATGCCGATGATATGAAGAAAAATGTAGATGCGCGACCTCTATTTTCGGTAATAAAAAAAAAAAAAATTTTCGAAATTTTCTTGCAAAAAGGCTTCAGTTTCGATGGTGTACGGTGAACTTTTTTTTTTGCGGTACGGTCTAATGTACATAGATATTAAATTGTTTTTGTTCTAAAATTGAATTTCAAGTTATTTTCCAACTGTTGCCGCAAGTTGTCAGAGCAAAAATTATATAAAAACTTGCACCGGAAATGAGTGCTGCTGAAATACGCGTAAACTAAATTAAAATTTCTTGATATGCTGACTTTTTCCTATATGCTGTGAAGAAAATGGAAACAAAAAAAAGAAAACAGCGCAAAAATATCTTACATACAAAATAGGAACTTCTTGGTACAACAAACTACCCCCGTTTACTGACCTTTGCCGTGTAAATTGTCGGTAGGGTCGTTCGAGACATAGCGTGTCATTCACCTGTTGTCGATTGACCTTACACTTTTAAGGTCTTGTTTTTGTTGTTGTTACTTTGTAAAAATTTCAAGCGTTTCATTTTTATTATTACTGAAGACATTTCAAACAACAGCAACAGCAGCAAGCCATTGATTAGCGCACCCTGCACCTGTTCAGGCCCTCTTCTAAGCGTTGCTTCCTTTGCTCGCTCCTTTTCTATTAACGTTTTTTTTTTCGATGTAATTAGTGACAAGTGTGCTCATTAAAAGGGGAAATAAGGAAAAACAAAAAATGAGGAAAAAAGTGCGGGAAAACGACGTATGCGACAGAAATGTTGCAACCAACAGCAGCAGGTAAGGCCAAACGAACAAGTGGCGCGGTGATGCAGTTATGAATTTCCCAATTTAAATCGAAAAAACTCCTTTAACTTGAACATTTCCTTTAAAAGAATAACAAAAAAATTTGCAGTACGTATATTTCATATTGATTGTCGCTGCATCAAAATACCCCGTACTCAAAATATTAGTTTTCCTCTATATAAATGCAATCTGGAAATACCTTATCTCAGGCGATGAAAAAATTATACATAAAGGACAGAGACATATTTACATGGTAGACTGTATAGACTGAAAATATGAACCAATTTGAACCGTAGCTCAGAAACTTTTTTTTTTTTTGACCTCGTACCCATCAGAACTTTTGATCAAAAATTCATAAAGAACATAATACTCTTATTGCAACCAACTTTACCGGAGCCGATTGTCCATTATGATTGTGTGAGGTATTTTCATTATGTGGTTTAAATAGTTTCTTTTAGCTCAGTACATCTTTTATCTATGTTCCCAACATTTTTCGATATTTTTTACATTTTTCGACTACTATTAACGTTTCGGTAACGAAGAGTTGAACCTTGATACCTCTGATTTTGGTAAATTTATTTTTGTAGGCAGTAGTTGACTAGTTGAAAATTTATCATGTTCTGCATAACTCAAACCATTACCGTCCTACAATTTTTTAAAATTTATGAAATAGAAAGAATATTTCTTATCTCTATAAATCAGTGACCATACTGATTATGAATTTTATGACAGTCACAAATAGAAAGAACTGTTCTCATGGGGTCGATAAATTTTTCTGAAAAAAAAGGATTTATTCTGTACTTTAGGACGGGTCATAAAGAGAATTCTATATGAAGATGTTTTTTTATTCGTTGCAATTTCCATTAATTAAAGATAGAGTTAGTTTTGTTCAAATACTTGCAAAAGTGGATTTTCGATTTCTTCGCGAGATGAATTCTTTCATAACCCTTCGCAAATCTAAGGATCCAGTTTTTTCCTTATAAACATGAAGGAGCGTTGCAATGTACACTCGAGACCTTTTTTCAAGTGACAAAAATGTACAAGGGAATTTGACGAGCGTACACACGATCAAATTGTTGGTCAAATTGTTTATCAAACAAGCAGAAATTTAAAATATTTTGTTTTTCATCAAACTGTTTGACCTACAATTTGATGAGCGTTCACATATTCAAATTCTCATCAAACATCATTTATTTTTTGTCTGTCAAATGGTTTTACAAACAATTTGTTGAATTGTTTGATCATGTGTACGCTCCTATTGAGTATGCATCTTTTATCTCGACTAATATCGTCGATACTAAAAACGGTCGATACTATTGATGTGACTATAACTAACACTCACAAACTAATGGAAAGTTTGCTTAAAACTCAGTTCATATACTCTTTCTTAAATGTTCATTTTATCACATTTCGATAGACTCAAGATGTGAGATAATCACATTAATAAAAAAGATTTGCTGAGTCCTAAAAATGTTCATCGAATTATGATATAATTTGTTCCCGAGTAGGGGGGCAAAATGAATACACTGCTCCTCTGCCAAAATTTCCGGGGGGCAGCTGTCCCCGGTTGCGATGCCCCTGTCCAAGTGATGTCCATAGTCCTTTTTCAACCTTTCACTATCAATTAAAACAAAAAAAAAATGTCCGTAAATGAATCAAAAACAGTCCCTTCTATGGTCCGGGGACATCTTAAGTGATATCCAAAATACTTTTTCGATCTTTCTCTATCAATTGGTGTAAACAAAATTTTCCGAAAATGAATCAAAAACGGTTCTTTCCTATTCCAGGGACACTCCAATCTATGTCCGAAATCCTATTTCAACCTGTTACGTCCAATGCTCAGAATAACAATAAAAAACTTAAATTTTGTTTTTTAACACTTTAATTTTCCAATGATTACAAAATTTTTATTCGATTAATTTTACAATTTGTTGCTGCTAAAATTTGCTGCTGTTACCGTCGTAATAATTGTCAGAAGTAAAAGAATATGTTTAACATTTGACATTTCGTATCAATGTTGTGTAAAAATTGCTTTCAGTGATGTGCAATTTTTGGCAATTATTACGAATACAGCAGCAACTAACTTTTAAGTAAGTAATAGCTTATTATTAAATAAAGTAATAAATGAAATGTTTTGATGAAGATCCAACACAACCTTTCCCTATCGTGTGAAAAAAAAAAATTATAGAAATGCGCCAAAAACACCACTTTCCATTGTCCGGCGACACTCCCAGTGATGTCCGAAATCCATTTTTGACCATTCCCATCGATTGGAGCAAAGAAAAAAATTTAAAATAATGGTTCCGTCGGAATATAATTATACTGCTGACCAAATCCATTTCGAACCATGCATTCGGATTATCTCATATTAATTAATTAGTTGCCGATTAATTATGTTGTTTTTCAAAGGATATAAGGGGACCCATATTTCCCCGATTTGATTAAAAAGAATTTTACGAAATTATGCCCATTTTAAGCTTTGGTGTCAAAAATTAAAAAACCGCTGAAAATTTTTTCAAAAAAGTTTTTGCTTTTGATTCTAATAGAACATCGGTGGCCAAACGGTAATCCGCGGTCTATAAGTCGAACACGTATCCATTTCTAGTCGCCCGCCTGTATGATGCGTCGAAGCAACAATTAATTTTTTAGGTTTCATAAAATAAATTGCAACATTTCCGTGTAAATTACTTCAAAAGCACCATTGCGCAAAATATTGACAATCGCCGCCATCAAACAATCGATACGCAGAAAAACGACAATCAGCGCACCGCTAATGCAGTTGATGCGAAATGAAATTTTGTGAGGCTTTTGACATTAATGCTAGGTTGTTCTACCAAAAAACAAACAAATTTTGGGAAAAACTCTTTTTCCCGCGTTATTGTTTATTTTAATAGGCGTTTGATAAATTCAATTAAATTAAATTGTAAGTTTCAGGTTTAATTAATTTTATTGAATTTCATTATTTATAAGCTCAGTTTATTTTAGCTCTATAATTTTTTCCACAATGAGCCATTCGAGAACGAATTCCAAAAAGCAGATGGTGAAATATGGAAAGAGAGTTTTATAAAGGCTGGAGAGTTGTTTCAAAATTTTAAAAATAAATCTGAATAATTTCTTCCATCAAAGAATTGTCACTGTCGCGAAACACCGTTAGGCGCAGAACAGAAGCGGGAAGTAAAAATTTAGAAGAGTTACTCAAAGAAAATATTATTAAATGCAGGTTTCTATCCTTGCAATTCGACGAATCAACGGATGTCACTGATATCGTACAGCTATGTGTATTTATTCGAATGGGATTCCAAGATCTGTCTGTTACAGAAGAATTGTTGACAATTTTATCGATGAAGACAGGCCCGTGCGCAGGAATCATCCATGGGGGGAGGAGGTTTTAACTCGGACATTTCATGTTAGATTATGTTCATAAAAAAGTCAAAAAACGGTTTACTTTTAATATAGACATTTAATTGTAATTAAATACATAAATACATATCGCACACATTTAGCTAAAGAGGCACAACTCAAAATTTTGGAATTTTTAGAAAGCGCAAAAAAATTTTTTAAGCTTGTGAACTATTTTTCATAAATAATGAATGGATTATTTAGGTACTAACAGAATATGGTTGGAAGCCACGTCGCGATCACAACAGCTTGAACTCTTCGACACTAAAAATAGGACACTTTTGCACATTGTAGCCTAATTTCTATTGCAACATGAATAGAGACATAACTGTTTTTTGACACAAAAGTTCAGCAAAAAATGAACTAATCTCTTTTGTGCTAATAGAAATGTGTATGATGAACAGTTTTAACAAGTAAACTCGAAAATCGAAAAAAAATATTAAAAATAAGAAAAATATCAAATTTTCTTTATTTTTATTTATTTATTTTATTTATTCATTTATTCATTCATCCCAACGATAAAAGACATAATGCCTTTTGCATTTAAAACGTTGGTCACATTAAATTTGATGTTACGTATAAAAAGAAATAATTTAACTTAAGAAACTAAAAAATTAAAATTAACATGCGTAAAAAGTTATTAAAACATATTTTAAGTAATTATTGAGAACAAATATTAGATTTAACAAAATTAATATGAGAGGAAGAATACATTAACATTAAAAACAAGCTAAATAACAAAAATATAATTTGTATAAAGAGATAAATGAAACAAGAAAAATTGAAAGATAAGAGCGAAAAAAAGAAATAAAAGAAATGAATTAATAATTAGGATAAACAAGATGAAAAATACTTAAGTAATTCTATTTTAAATCTCACTATGCTGCCAATCTGTTGCAAATTAAAAGGTAACAAGTTCCATAGACGCACTGAATTGATGAAGAACTGCCGTTCTGATAAAAGTGTATTACGTCTAAATGGAATAATATTATTATTTCGATCGGAACGAGTGAATGTAAGTCTTTTGAAGAGATATAATGGTTCCTTTGTACGAACAATTTTATGAAGCCTTAAAACAACGAAAATCCATAAAAGTATTAAAGGACATCAAGTAGATTCTCTTTGAGTAGTTAGAAACATGGTCATATCGACGTAGCGAAAAAACATAGCGAGTGATATTGTTGAAAAGGACATTAATCTTTTGTTTGGCCAATGAGTCACAATTGTTAAATAATTCGCAACCATAAAGAAGATTTGGTAACAGAATAGATTTAGCAAGTATCAACCGGGTCTTGAATGGCGTGAAATATTGTGTGGACCATAGTGCTCGCAGCATGTTGTAAACCTTGCCAACAACTTTAGTGATGTGCATGTTCCAAGAAAGTGTTCTATTAAATATGATGCCAAGATTCTTTGCATGATCTACATACTCAATATTAGTATTATTAACAGATATTTTAGATAAAGCGGAAATATCAAAAACTTTTTTGTACATCACCAAACATTTGGATTTTTTTGGATTCAGAGACAAACCATTATTGCCTGCCCAGTTGTTTATTGCAGCAAGGTCTATGTTCAAAGCTGCAACACATCTATCAATTTCATTCATATTACATGAAATGAAAAGTTGGACATCATCCGCGTACATGTGAATTCCACAGTTCGTCAGCACATTGGGAAGATCATTAATATACAATGAAAACAAAAGTGGCCCAAGCACAGAGCCCTGAGGCACACCTCTAGTAAGGTTTAGAAATTTAGACATCAAGTTGTCAGAGAAGACAGCTTGAGACCTACCATGGAGGTAAGAGTGCATTAATCCAGCAGCCGTACTAGAGAATCCATACATTTTTTTTAGCTTAGATACGAGTATGCTATGGTCAACAGTGTCAAAAGCCTTAGAATGATCAAGCAGTGTAAGAAAAACGACTCTGTTCGCATCAAGAGCAAGACGAGCCTCCTCGGTGACTTCCAAAAGCTCTGTTACACAGCCACGATTCGATCTGAACCCTGACTGCCTATCAGAGAGAAGTGAATATTTATTTAAAAATTTAGTAATTTGATCATGAATAATTTTTTCTAAGACTTTTGACAAAAATGGTAAAATTGCTATAGGACGGAATTCACTGTTTGCCTTAGGTATGGGTATTACTTTTGCTTTTTTCCATTCTGTTGGAAATGTCGATTTTTTTGGCCAAATTCAAAAAAATTCAAATTTTGCAGCTCTGGTAGCAACCCTACGACAATTTTTATACCCTACACTGAGGGTATATTCACTTTGTCCATCCGTTTGTAACACATAGAAGGAGGCGTGGCAGGTATGGAAAAGTATATATATATTCTTGATCAGCGTCACCACCCAGGCGCGGATCTAGAATTTTTTTCTGGGGGGGGGTCACAGGATAGAAAAAAATCAAAAATAACAAGAATAATCAAATAAACAAAGCAAGCCGAATTTCTTCAATGAATAAAAACTAAGCCAGAATTCACTCCTAGTCGTGAATTCAAAAGGTGCGGACGTGTTTATGCTGAGTCGAATATTTTATTATATAAAAAACTTAACATCAATGCAATAACTTAGCTAATTTTACTAAATATTCATCCGCTCAGCCTAACAATCAGTTAGGTAAAACTTCACAATTTCGGATTTATTTCCAAAATATGTCTGGGATCAGAACTAAATCCAATTCCATTTATTATTATACCGCGGCTGGAGATTTTGATGTCATCGTATTTGTTGAGACCTGGCTAAATGATGAATTTTTCGATGGAGACTTCTTTGATACAAATATATATCAAGTATACAGAAAGGAACGTGACGCTATAAAAACAGGTTGTAGTCGAGGAGGTGGTGTTCTAATTGCCATCAAACGTTTTTTCTGTACAACAGCTTGCATCCTTCAGAATGCGGACAGTTTGTACGAACAATTAAGTGTCTCCATTTCTGGCTCATCAGGCTCTTTATATATTTGTGCCTCGTATATCCCGCCAAATAGTTCTGATGAAATTTACGATGCACATGTAAGTAACATTTTATCGTTACATACATCGTTGGACCATAAAAGTCAGCTTTGCATATTGGGGGATTTTAATTTAAACAAAGTAATGTGGACTCACCTCGCCGATGACTTGACGCCAACAAATATCAATCAATCTTATTGATAGCTTCTTAAGTATTGAATTAGTTCAAATTAATAAAATAAGTACTTAATAATCTTGGCAAAATTTTGGATTTAATTTTTATTTCGTATAATATTAAATACAATTTATCTGAATGTTTTTGCCCAATTTCACCATCTAATATGCACCATGTTCCAATTGTTCTCGATATAGAATTTTATGAATTTATTGAGCCTCAGCCTGCTAAACATGTATTTAACTTTAAATTATGTGAATTTGAATTTTTAAATAAGTAATAATATAAATGATATAAATTGGAAAAATTTATTTAATGGTAAAAATGCCGCAACTTGTTTTGATTTGTTTAAATTTAATGTGTCACAAATCTGTCATGACCATATTCCAATTTGCCCTCATAAGGTATATAAGCTTCCATGGTCTAATTCTGGCCTTAAAAAACTGAAAAATATGCGCAATAAATTTCTAAAACTTTTTAAATCCACTGGGAACTTAGAGTATAAGGCGAAATATGTGCATTACATGAGAGAATTCAACTTTTTGAATAAGTTTTTATACAAGCAGTTTATTTTGAAAACGGAAACCAATATCAAATTGAATCCGAAATCGTTTTGGAATTTAGTACAATCGAAAAAGTGTGGATCTTTCATCCCCACTTCTATGTTTTTCAATAATATTAGTTCGTGTACAATTGCAGACACAGTTAATTTATTTGCCGACTATTTTAAATCAAATTATAATGAAGATGCTCCATGGTATGAGCCCTCTATCCTGCAAAACATCAATTCTTTCGTGGATGTTGGTTCTATTACTTTGAGTGAAACAGACGTTTTTAACGCATTATAAAAGTTGAAGATTTCTGCTAAACTGGATGTCGATGGATTATCCTCTATAGTATTATTAAAATGTGCTCAGGCTTTGTGTAAGCCACTGTGTCTGATTTTCAATAAATCTTTAAATTCCGGAACTTTTACTGAGCCCTGGAAGGTAGCATGTATTACCCCTATTTTCAAAAATGGGCTTAAAAATAATGTCGCGAACTATCGTCCCATTTCTAAATTAACAATTGTCTCTAAATTATTTGAAAGCATTATAAAAGATAAGCTTTACTTTTTAATTAAGTGTCATATTTGCCCAGAGCAACATGGCTTTGTATCTGGTCGATCCACAATAACAAATTTATCATTATTCTCTAATTATTGTGTATCCTCTTTTGAACGTGGCTATCAAGTGGATGTGCTCTATGCTGATTTCGCAAAAGCCTTTGATAAGGTTAAGCATAGTGCTTTAATTGCTAAACTAGCTAAAATTGGATTTCATGGTTCATTTTTGGATTGGATTAAATCCTATCTGAGTAATAGACTGTGTGTTGTACTTGTTAATAATACTAAATCTTATAATTTTGTAGCGTCGTCTGGAGTACCTCAGGGTAGTATCCTTGGACCTCTGTTCTTTATTTTGTTCATGAATGATATTCATAGTTGCTTTCAGAGCTCAAAATTTTTGCTTTACGCAGATGATTTAAAATTATTCAGTCGTATACGGAATGTAGGTGACGTTGAATCCTTACAACGTGACTTGTCCAATGTGAGTAACTGGAGTAAACTTAATCAGTTACCTTTAAATATTGGGAAATGCTTTCCCTGCACATTTGCAAAATCAAATAATATACTCGATTGTTATTTCTCAATTCAGGGTAAACTTCTTAAGTCAATCAATCTTATAAAGGACTTAGGCGTAGTTTTCGATGCTAAGTTTACATTTATTGAGCATTTGAATTTTATCATCCCTAAAGCTTATGCAATGTTGGCTTTTGTTCGTAGACACAGCTCTGATTTTATGGATCCACATACCATTAAGAGCCTTTACTTTGCATTTGTAAGATCTAGATTGGAATATGCCTCTTTTGTTTGGAATCCGTTTTATGCAAATCATTGTGCTAGAATTGAACGAATTCAAAAAACTTTTTCTAGATTTGCATTACGTTCTTTGTATTTTGGTGATTCAAGGCCATCATATAATTCACGTTGCCTGCTTTTGGGCATAAATACCCTTGAATCGAGGCGGAAGGTTATGTCCTTAATATTTATTTATGATATAGTTAATAGTAATATTGAATGTCCGGAGTTACTTCAGTTAATTGGTTTTTATATCCCACCTAGACAGTTGCGTCATTTTGATTTATTCCTCATAAAAAAACATAAAACTAATTATGCTCAGAATGAGCCTATATTAAGAGCTCTCTTATTATTCAATAGATTGTCATCCATAAATGAATTTGATTTTTCGATGTCTAAAGCAGGGGTCGGCAAAATTTGATTTTTCATAGCTCAATTGAGCTGAAGTACATCACACACATTGTGTTTTGCCGATCCCTGGTCTAAAGACTCTTCTAGTCTGTAAGGAAATGTAATCCAAAGGCTTAATAAAGAAATGAAATGAAAAATGAAAAACTTGTCCAATTTGTTTTACTTGAAAATTCATTACATGTATATATATATTTATTGTTTATATAAAATTATAAGCTTTTTTATATAAAAAATGTACTCTTAAAACTAAGAAATGTCTTAGCTGATGAATATTTTTATTTCGAATTTTCATTGGACATCGATGCGATCATTAACAGATTTGCGAAACAAAATAGAAGATTGGATTTTGTTTTATAAATGATGCTTTTAGTTGGAACTTGTAAACAGATTGTAAACAGATGATAGTATATCAAGTAAAGCTACAATCCAAATATAGAAAAAATAATAAAAAAGTCAGTCTTGTTTAAGAAAATTAGTCAAATTTGTTGATTTAGTCATTTTTTGATTCCAATTTTTTCAGAGTGCAAAAAAATAAGTTAATTTTGGTCGTTTGGTTAGTTTCAGGTTTTTAAGTTTGCAAAAACTAGGTTTTGTTCGTTTGTTTTTTTTTTGTTTTTCGGTTTGCAAAATATTGTTTCAACTCTATTTTTTGAAATGCGGGCTGTTTTGGGGGGGGGTCATGACCCCCGTGTCCCCCCCTTGGATCCGCGCCTGTCACCACCTGAGTTTATTTAGCGATGTCCGTCTGTCTTTCTGTCTGTCTGTTGAAATCAGGTTTACGGGAAAACCAAGAGAGCTAATTGAATGAAACTTTCACACACAAGTCACATCTTCTTGCAGGCATCTTGCTATTGAAAATGGGCGAAATCGGTTAACGGAAACGCCTACCGCCCACATGCTATGTATATATACCCAGGTTAATTTTGAAAAAGTTGCAGCGATTTTGATGAAAATTGGTTATTTGATGCACATGTGAACAAGATTAGGATTAGGTTAGCTTTCAAGCTTTCAAAGCTTCCTACAGGGGCGTGGCACATCCCTACATTTTACCTTTATGCCACCATATCTCGTAAGCCGTGCAAGATATTGTTATGAAATTTGGTAAACGGGTATATTTCAAATATATCTTGAGTTGTGATAAAAGTGGGCGGAATCGTAAAAGTGGGCGTGGCACTTTTCAACAGTTAAAAATTTTGATTCTAAAATTTTGGAGATGATGCCGCTGGAAGAAGTCATCAATACAAGCTCAGTCACTTTACTAAAAAGACTCGATTTAGGGCGTGGCACAGCCCACAATATTTATAAACGTTATATTAAGAGAACTAACAACGAAATCGTTATGAAATTTAATAAGGCAGATAAACTTGCTGTAAGGTCTTTTATTACAGAAATTTGGTACAATAGTACCTGGGGGCGTGGCACCTCCCATATAAGCAAAAACTGTTTATTGTTATAAATAGTGTACTAAGGGAGTAATCTTCATAAAATTTGGTGTTTAGATGTCAGTTACTATAGGCTTTAAAAATTAATTAGTTTTGTCAGAATTGCATCAGTGGGCGTGGCACCTCCCATATTAACATAAAATTTTAAGCGCTGTTTTAAGTAAACTATTGCAGCAATTGCTATGAAAATTAATGAAAGTGGTTCAGTTGCTATAGAGTATATCTGAATCAAAAAAGGCTGAAATAGCACCAGTGGGCGTGGCACCTCCCATACAAATAAAATACGGTAAGTGGCATATTTATCGAAATAAGTGAGCAATCATACTAAAATTTGGTGTTAGGGGTTTGCTTATGAAAAGCTATTTGTGGATCAAAACCGGGCTGGATTGTACCAGTGGGTGTGTCACCGCCCTAAATTATAAATTAAACTGCAGCATATATCGCAAACTATACAAGCTATTGTGCTGAAATTTAATATGAGGATATCGATCACAAATATAATTTGTTGAACCAAAAGTGGGCGGAATTGGAGAAGTAGGCGCGGCATACTTCAAATTTTTCATTTTTATTCGATTTTTTTCAACATTTTCCATATTCTTTCGACTTTTTCAACCCAAAACCCACTTTTTCAAAAGGTACTTTCAGTGCAGTGTAGTGTATGTGAGTTTCGGCCTCGCCGAAAATAACACCTTAACTTGTTTTTTTTTTATTTTTTTGAATATGAATAAATTTTTGGAAATCGAGTGTTTTTGAAGTATTCCATAACATGCCATTTTTTTGAACATGTCTGATTTTTATGTTATGATTCGATATGCAGTTATCATTACGTAAGTAGGTAATTCTGCGAGGTACTTGAAAAAACTCGTCCAAAACTCTTTCCACATTGATTTCGATATCGCGATGTATATTTAGCGAGGCTAAGCCGATCAGTCGATCTTCGGACATAGTTGATCTGAGGTATCATTGTCTTCATTGCAAATATCCAATGCTTCGAGAGAATTTGCCCGGCAATGCGTTGACGCCGAAGTTGAACTTCATTTATCCACATGTCACGTGAACTATCATGCAAAATTGAAGTATATGGCGCGAATAGTTTTGTGCATGAATTTTCATTCAAGCTGATTTTATTGATGCCGGAGTTATGCTTTAACGCGCATTGAAAAAACGCTTGTGTTACTTAGCCTTAGCGACGCGCAGTGGACCCAAATCGTGTTTTCAAAAATGGTTCAAAAATAGCTAGAGAGCGCAAATCTTGTCGGAAATGAAAAACTCGGGCTGCGACGATTTATTGGCATTTTAGTTCTTTCATTCAAAAAAAAAAAAATTTGTTGTGCCCTCACGGGCTTGGTTGAAGAGACAAACAAGAGGTCAAGATATTTATAATTCACTTAAGTCTTTTATAACACTAGTTTACAAGAAAAAAGATTTGGTTTCTCATAGACTTTTTTCGATGTATTTTGGGGCGTAGATTCCAAAAATGGCAACCATTTTTTTTTCTTAAGAATCTTTTTCGAGATATCCCCAAAAAACTCGGCACTTTTTTCATTTATTTGACTATATCTCCATAAAATTTTTTTTGTAAGTTTCGACGTCCATAACACAGCAGTCAAATTTAGTCAGGTACCTTTCATACAATTTTCGGGCTCGCATCTGAGCCATCAACTGCTTTTCATCAGAACGGTCTGGTACTTTTTGAACTCTATATGTCTTTAGCTTACTTTTCTCCTTTATCCTTTGCACAGTAGATTTTGATGTACCTGCTCTAGCCGCCATATCTCGCACTGACGTGTTGGGATTCTGCCTAAAAAGGCGCTTCACCTTCGCCGCTACCTTTGGGTTAGAAAATTCTGGTTTTCTGCCTGAACCCTTTTTTCGTGAAACAGGTAGACCCTTCTTATAATTAGAAATAACCGTTTTGACAGTTCTTTCTGATGCACCAACTATTTTTGCTATAGCTGAATATTTTAACCCTGGATTTTGCAGGTATGTGGACAAAATCAGTTCGCGGACTTTTTGTTGCTTGCTAGACATCTTTGTAGTTAGAACTGGTATCTTCAAGTGTTATACATCATATCAAACGTCACTTTATATGGAATAAATATTTTGTCTTTTTAGATGTATAAGATTATCAGGTAGAGTATAATCTTAAAAAATAAAAGTGCAAGTTTTTTCTGGGACAGTCCTTAGCTGTCCCGGCAGACGTTGTTCTGCCCTTTCCGGTAGGTGGCGCGAAGCTGTATGAACTCATGCTATGGAATGTTAAAGCGGAACAGCCCATTTTGAAAGTAAAATCAACTTCTGTCCCTACTCTTTTACATATAGTATAGTGTAGCAGACTTGGCAGACGTTGTTCTGGCCTTACTGCTAGACGGTGCGATGAGTTTAATTTATTATAACTTTTGTATTTTACATAATTACCAAGTCTCAATCATCTGCATCAAACAATTGCTGATATATAAAAAATGTTTTTTTATTCGCATATGGAAGGTGTGGCACCACCCATTTTCTCATTGAAACTTCTTTTTGCCCGTACATTTTATATACATACATATGTATCTAGTCTCATTCATCTGCATCACAAATTTTGGTCTTTTCTTATATGGAAGACGTGGTATTGCACGGTCATATCTGTGCCTCTTAATATAACAGATACGTGGTGTAAATTCAGTGTGAATCGATACAGAGGTCTTTGTAAGTAAAAGTGCTATTTTAAAAATATTTTTGTATGAGAGCCACCTTAAATAAAAGCTTGGTAGGCTTAACTATGCATCTTAATATAAAAGTTACGTGGTGTAAATTCGGTGTGAATCGGTTTGCCGGTCTTCGTGAAAATTAATTTTTTAAAAAAAAGTTATGTTTGAGAGCCACCCTAAATAATAGTTTTATAGACCAAACAATGACTCTTAATATATGAGACCGTGGTTTAAACTCTATGTCAATCGATGGACTGGTCTTTGTGAAAATGCTATTTTAAAAATAATTTTTGAATAAGGGTCACCCTAAGTATGCACCCGAAATAAAAGGTTTATAAACTTAGCTATGTTTGTCTTCTCTTAATATAAAATAACAAGTGGTGTAAATTCCATGTGAATCGATGGAGTGGTCTTCGAGAAAATGCTATTTTAAAAATATTCTTTTATAACGGCCACCCTTAATATGTACCCTAAATAATAGTTTTTTAGACTTAACTATGTCTCTTAATATAAAAGCTACGTGGTGTAAATTCCATGTGAATCGATGCAGTGGTCTTTATGAATATGCTATATTAAAAATATTCTTTTATGACGGCCACCCTATGTATGCAGTGTTATAGACTTAACTATGTCTATTAGTATAAAAGACTTGTGGTGTAAATTTGATGTAAACCGATAGAGTGGTGTTTGTGAAAATACTATTATAAAAAAAAAAAATTGCATGAGGGCCACCCTAAATAGAAGTTTTACAGACTAAACCATGTCTCTTAATATAAAAGCTACGTGGTGTAAATTCCATGTGAATCGATGCAGTGGTCCTTGGGAAAATGCTATTTTAAAAATATTTTTGTATGAGGGCCACCCTAAATATGCAGCCTAAATAAAAGTCTCATAGACTAAACCATGTCCCTTAGTATATGTTAAAGCTACGTGGTGTAAATTCCATGTGAATCGATGCAGTGGTATTTGTGAAAATGCTATTAAAAAAAAAATTTTATGAGGGCCACCCTAAATAGAATTTTTTTAGTTTACCCCCTATTCTCAGACCTACCAAATATACACAAAAAATATCTTAAGAATCGGTCAAGCCGTTTGGGAGGAGTACGGTAACAAACACTGTGACACAAGAATTTTATATATTAGATAGATTACACTGCTCAACAACTCCTCCATATCTTAAAAACCTTGCAACCGATTTCAAACTATTCCACATTAATAATATAGCCTATTAAAATACCTTTCTTATGACACAAATTTTGTGAAAACCTCTCGAAGGATTCCTTACTTATACTGCTTTTTAGAAAACCTATATCAACAACTTCCGACACTTTTTGGTTACATTTTTATTTTACCCCTACTACGTTACGACTGTTGACAAATATTGACACTCATAATTCAGGCATCGACTAAAATCGACAAGTGTCGAGTCAAGTCGTTTTTATTGACACTCATAATAGGGGCCAATAGTTTTTGTATAAGAAACACTTATTTGTTTCTGTTTGACGCATGATTTGTGTGACAAAAAAGCCGTTTTTTGCTGGTTCTTGGCTCAAAAATGAGTTAAATGAAATTTGTTCCGATATTTACCGCCTTTGATGATGTTTTTTTTTTTATATTCTTTGAGCTTTTGTTGACTTTTTCGATAATATCTTTGTTTTTATTCGATGTTATGCGATTTTTTTATCATGTTTTCTAATATGTGATGAAAAATGTCAATAAAGGCCGAAAAAGTTGAATAATTTATATGGTTCCAAAAAAATATTTCAGAAGTCGGTAAATTTGATATAACTAGAAGAATAGCGAAAAGTCTAATATGTAACACTAGCGTGATGCGTCACTCTAACATTTCAGTAAATTCACTACAATATAGACTTCCTTCTATACCCGCCAGTAAAGACGTTCGTTCACGCATCAAAAGTTTAGCGCTGAATATAGTCCTTAACACTAACAGTGTGCATGTGTTAAGCTAAAATCACACTTTGCTCAGGGGTCGTCCATAAATTGGGTGAGTTGAAATAGGGGGAGGGGCTCCGGCAAAATCTCATCAAATCTCACAAAGGGGGAGGGAAAGTCAACGAAAATCTCACGTCGACTTTTTAGTGCAGATAGTATACTTTATTATAACAGATTACAACTAAAAATTATAAAGAAAGTCTCACGGAAGGGAGGGGGGATCCGAATTTTCAAAAAAACACCTCACGTAATTTATGAACATGCCATTACGTGATGCCATGGCACGACGCTTATATACATAGTACCAGGAGACCGACCATAGTTCGGTTTTTCGCTTTGAGGTTGAAAAAGTCGAAAAAATGTAATGCAATTGAATGAGAATTCGAAAATATTTTAAAAATATTGAATAGGGTTGAAAAGCCGAAATCAAGTTAAAAAAATTTGAAAGAAGTTGATTATGTGTGGAAAATGTTTGAAAAACGTTGAGAGAGATTGAAGCATGGAAAAAAGATCATAAACTCGATAATATATGAAAGTGTTGAAAAAGTTCAAAGAGATTGAGAGCTCGAAAAAAGTTTAGAGTCTCGAAAAAAGTTGAATGATGCTGAAAAGTCGAAATAAGTTGAATGAGGTTGAAAAAGTCGAAAAAAATGGAACATCTTGAAAAAAGTTGAAAGAGGTTGAAAAATGTTGAAAAAGTTGAAAGATTTTGAATAAAGTTGAAACAGTTGAATGAGGTTAAGAGTTGAAAAAGATTTAAAGAAGTTGAAAATCTCGAAAACAGTTGGAAATCTCGAAAAAAAATTTAATAAGGTTGAAAAAGCCGAAAAAATTGAGAGAGGTTGAAAATCTCCCAACGGTTGAATGTGATTGATGAAGTTGAAAAAGTCAAAAAAATATGGAGAATGTTGAAAAAAGTTTAAAGAGGTTGAACCAGGTGAAAATGGCTAATAAAGTTGATAATAAGCAGTATTAAAAAAGTTGAACGAGATTGAAAAGCTCGAAAAAAGTAGAAAGTCTCGAAAAAAGATAATGAGGTTGAAAATGTCGAAAAAATAATGTTAAAAAAAAATGAAAGAGGTGGAAAATTGTTGAAGATCTTAAAGAAGTTTGAATAACTCGAAAAAAGTTAAATAAGGTTGAAAAAATATGGAAAATGTTGAAAAAAGTTGAAAGAGATCGAAAAATGTTGAATGAGGTTGATAAGTCGAAAGCAAAATTTAGAGAGTTTGAAAACCTCGAAAATAGTTGAAAATCTCAAAAAAAGTTGAATGAAGTTGAAACAGTTTAAATAACTCGAAAAATGTTGAATTAGGTTGAAAAATTCGACAAAATAAATAAAAAGTGTTGAAAAAAGTTGAAAGAGGTTGAAAAAAGTTAAAAGAGTTTGAATAACTCGAAAATATTTGAATTAGATTGAAAAATTCGAAAAAATTTTGAAAGTCTTGAAAAAAGTTGAAAGAGGTTGAAATACGTTGAAACGGTTGAAAGAGGTTGAAAAACTCGAAAAAAGTTGAATGAGGTTGAAAAAGTCGAAAAAATATGGAAAATGTTGATACAAGTTGAAAGAGGTTGAAAAACTCGAACTAAGCTGAATGAGACTAAATATATATTGAAAATAAATTTTTTAGGATCACTCTATAGTACACTAAATATAACATTAAGCGTTTTAAGCTTGTATGGGATGTGCCACGTCAAAATCCATTTATGTAATTTCAAAGCTTATAGTAACCGACACCTCTACATCAAATTTAAAAAATATTACTCCAATAGCACACTTAATATAACATTTATCGTTTTTCGCTTATATGGGAGGTGCCACACCCACTAATGTAATCTTGTCGATTTTCATATAATTTCAAAGTTTAAAGTAACCGACATCTTTCCACCAGCACACTAAATATAACTATTAACGTTTTTTGCTTGTATGGGAGATGCCACGCCCTTTGTTGCAATCTCATCGTGGTAACCGATAACTACATACCAAATTTTAAATAAATTACTCCCATAGCACACTAAATATAACACTTATCGTTTTTTGCATGTATGGGAGGTGTCACGCCCATTGGCACCATTGCGCCCACTTTTAGTAATAAGATACCTTATAGTGACATAGCTTGTTATGATGACTTTTTTTAGCATTATTAACTTAAAAATTTTTATGAAAATCGTCAGCGCTGTTTTTGAGTAATATTGAATCAAAATTTTTAATTATTGAAAAATGCCATGCCCATTTTTTCAATTCCGCCCACTTTTGGTACAATTTAAGATATTTATGAACTGCATCCGTCTACCAAATTTCATTACAATATCTTTAATAGTTTGCGAGATATCACGATGTAAAAATTAAAGTTAAGGGCTGTGCCACGACCCTGTTAGAGTCTTTACAAACTTTATACGTAGCTCAATCTTAATTTTGTTCACATATGCACCAAGTCTCCAAGTTTCATCAAAATCGCTGCAGCCGTTTTCGAAATAATGCGTGAAAATATGTATATTAGAGTGACCAAAAAAAAGTCGAGTTTTCGATTTTGATGTTGCTAATATGAAAAGTAATTAGTGTTATGTAAAAAAATAAGGCATTTTAAATTTTATTAAAAAATATTGATATTTAGAGGTCGCTAATGTCCGATTTATGAATTAATTTCATTCAATTTATTTGCGAGTGATGATAACTCTTCCCAAAAAATTATTCCGCATAAGATACGGACTATTGGTATCGATTCCTATAGTTTCGGGTCTGTTGAACACGATGGTGATAGTTGTTTTGTTATACAGTGGCTGAGTATCTTGGTAGCATCAAAAAACTCCCAAAAAAAATGGCGAAAAAACAGCGCCAATTTGGGTTCAAGTGATGTAAACTTCAGGAATAAATTTTTTTTGGTCTAATGCTCTTAGCATTGTAGTCCAAAAACAGACGAAGAAATTTTGACCAGTCCCGATGTTCCAGTATTTTTTATCAGAAGATCAGAGTAATAGAAAAATGAAAAACCCTCGCAAAAAGGCCAAAACTCAATCTCAACTCAAGTTTAAATGAGATATATTCGGGTGATTCATTTTTTAAAAATGGCTTTCCGAAGTAATTTTTTACGCTGAATCCGAATTCGGCCTCATAACTAACCCATCGCATCAGAATTGTGAAATATTTGAGGTTAAGTACCTAAAAATCAGGTTTTTCGTCTACTTTTGAGGACATGTATGGGATTCAAAACAATTTGTTCAGCTTAATTTTATAAAAATCATCATTTAGTACCGTTCTTCTTCTTTAAAATGAGCTTTTAAATGGTTATCTGCGATGTTTCATGGCAAAGTTACAGTCATTTGAAAATGGCATGAATTTGATCCCCTACGACCAAGATGAAATAAATTTGTAGACGGTTGGTTAAAATTGTTTGGTCGTGGGGGATCAAATTCATGTCACTTTCAAATGGCTGTAACTTTGCGAGGAAACATCGCAGATAACCATTTAAAAGCTTATTTTAAGGGGGAAGAATGGTACTAAATGATTTTTTTATTAAAACTAAGCTGAACAAATTGTTTTGAATCCCATACATGTCCTCACAAGTAAACGAAAAACCTAATTTTTAGGTACCTAACCTCAAATATTTCAGAATTCTGATGTGATGGGTCAATTCTGAGGCCAAATTCGGATTCATTGCAAAAAAATATTTCGGAAAACCATCTTTGAAAAATGAATTATCTGAATATATCTCATTTAAACTTGAGTTGAGCTTGAGTTTTAGCCTTTTTGCGAGGGTTTTTCATTTTTCTATTACTCTGATCTTCTGATAAAAAATACTGAAACATCGGGACTGGTCAATATTTCTTCGTCTGTTTTCGGACTACAATGCTGAAAAGCATTAGATCAAAAAAAGAATTTATTCCTGAAGTTTACATCACTTGAACCCAAACTGACGCTGTTTTTTCGCTGTTTTCTAGGAGTTTTTTGATTCTACCAAGATACTCAGCCACTGTGTAACAAAACAACTATCACCATCGTGTTCAGCAGACCCGAAAATATAAGAATCGATACCAATAGTCCGTATCTCATGCGGAATAATTTTTTGGGAAGAGTTATCATCACTCGCAAATAAATTGAATGAAATTAATTCATAAATTGGACATTAGCGACCTCTAAATATAAATATTTTTTAATAAAATTTTGAATGCCTTATTTTTTTACATAACACTAACTACTTTTCATGTTAGCAACATCAAAATCGAAAACTCGATTTTTTTTTTGGTCACTCTAATGTATATATGTATATATATACACCCAACCCTCTTTTTACACGGTAGATACGTTCGTTAGAAAACCGTGGAAAAAAAAATTGTGTGAAAAAGTACGTGCGATATATGGTAAATTTGGGGATATGTTCCACAACCTTAAAATATCGTGTAAGATGAAAAAACTGTCCCAAAAACCGTGCAAAAAAAGTAATGAATGAAATCCTTAATACTTAGAAAACTTAAAACACTTCATTTTTGTCATTTCTCTTTTAAAGTTTTTCCATCAATAGTTATTCTTTTTTTCATTAAATTTTCCATCCAAAACACAATGGCCCATATTCATAGTCGCAAAATAAAGTTAAAACCTGGATTTTACCCAAAATCGAAGATAAAGACTGACCCCATAAAAAAAAGAAAAACTTGCATTAAATTATGAAAAAATTTAAAAAAAAAAATAACCCTTCCTTTATTGACACAAAATGTTGTAGACACAGTGAACAAAAGGAATAATAAACAAGTTAAAGTGTTATCTTCGGCCCAGCTTAAACTCACATTCCCTACACTGCTCTAAAAGTCGCTTTTAAATAAATGTTAAAAGAGGTTGAATAAGTCGAAAAAAAATTTAAATGTAAAAAAGGTCGAAAGAAGTTGAACAATGTTGAAACAGTTGTAAAAGACTGAAAAGGTCGAAAAAATATGGAAACTATTGAAGAAAGTTGAAAGAAATTCAAAATGTCGAAAATATATGAAAAATGCTTAAAAATGTCGAAATAATATGAAAACGTTCAAAAAAGTTGAAAGAGTTCAAAATCGCTGAAAAAGTCTTAAAAATAATGAAGAAAAATTAAAGAGGTTGAAAAAGTCAAACGAATATACGTACATATGGGATATATTGGAAAAAATTAAAAGGTTGATAAAGTCCCAAAGAATATGGAAAATATTGAAAAAAATCGATTAAAAACTAAGATATTTAAATGTACCACGACCACGACCACACGACAGACAGACAGACAGACAGACAGACAGACAGACAGACAGACAGACAGACAGACAGACAGACAGACAGACAGACAGACAGACAGACAGACAGACAGACAGACAGACAGACAGACAGACAGACAGACAGACAGACAGACAGACAGACAGACAGACAGACAGACAGACAGACAGACAGACAGACAGACAGACAGACAGACAGACAGACAGACAGACAGACAGACAGACAGACAGACAGACAGACAGACAGACAGACAGACAGACAGACAGACAGACAGACAGACAGACAGACAGACAGACAGACAGACAGACAGACAGACAGACAGACAGACAGACAGACAGACAGACAGACAGACAGACAGACAGACAGACAGACAGACAGACAGACAGACAGACAGACAGACAGACAGACAGACAGACAGACAGACAGACAGACAGACAGACAGACAGACAGACAGACAGACAGACAGACAGACAGACAGACAGACAGACAGACAGACAGACAGACAGACAGACAGACAGACAGACAGACAGACAGACAGACAGACAGACAGACAGACAGACAGACAGACAGACAGACAGACAGACAGACAGACAGACAGACAGACAGACAGACAGACAGACAGACAGACAGACAGACAGACAGACAGACAGACAGACAGACAGACAGACAGACAGACAGACAGACAGACAGACAGACAGACAGACAGACAGACAGACAGACAGACAGACAGACAGACAGACAGACAGACAGACAGACAGACAGACAGACAGACAGACAGACAGACAGACAGACAGACAGACAGACAGACAGACAGACAGACAGACAGACAGACAGACAGACAGACAGACAGACAGACAGACAGACAGACAGACAGACAGACAGACAGACAGACAGACAGACAGACAGACAGACAGACAGACAGACAGACAGACAGACAGACAGACAGACAGACAGACAGACAGACAGACAGACAGACAGACAGACAGACAGACAGACAGACAGACAGACAGACAGACAGACAGACAGACAGACAGACAGACAGACAGACAGACAGACAGACAGACAGACAGACAGACAGACAGACAGACAGACAGACAGACAGACAGACAGACAGACAGACAGACAGACAGACAGACAGACAGACAGACAGACAGACAGACAGACAGACAGACAGACAGACAGACAGACAGACAGACAGACAGACAGACAGACAGACAGACAGACAGACAGACAGACAGACAGACAGACAGACAGACAGACAGACAGACAGACAGACAGACAGACAGACAGACAGACAGACAGACAGACAGACAGACAGACAGACAGACAGACAGACAGACAGACAGACAGACAGACAGACAGACAGACAGACAGACAGACAGACAGACAGACAGACAGACAGACAGACAGACAGACAGACAGACAGACAGACAGACAGACAGACAGACAGACAGACAGACAGACAGACAGACAGACAGACAGACAGACAGACAGACAGACAGACAGACAGACAGACAGACAGACAGACAGACAGACAGACAGACAGACAGACAGACAGACAGACAGACAGACAGACAGACAGACAGACAGACAGACAGACAGACAGACAGACAGACAGACAGACAGACAGACAGACAGACGGACACCGCTAAATCAACTCAGGTGGTGACGCTGATCAAGAATATACACACTTTTCCATACCTGCCACGCCTCCTTCTATGTGTTACAAACGGAAGGACGGAGGCAGCGTGGCGTAATGGTTAGGACTGTGAATTCATAGCCCTCAGGACGTGGGTCACAAGCTCAGCCACTTTACTGAAAAAACTCGTTCAAGAGCGTGGCTCCGCCCACAGTATTTATAAACGTTATATCAAGAGAACTAACAACGTAATCGTTATGAAATTTAATGAGGTAGATATTCTTGCTATAAGGTCTCTTATTACAAAAATTTGGTCCAATAGTACCTGTGGGCCTGGCACCTCCCATATAAGCAAAAATCTTTTATTGCTTCAGTTGCCATACAGTATATCTGAATCAAAAGTGGCTAAAATAGCACCGGTGGGCGTGGCACCTCCCATACATATAAAGTACGGCAAGTGGCATATTTATCGGAATATGTGAGCAATCATACTAAAATTGGTGGAAGGGGTTTGCTTATGGTAAGCTATTTCTGGATCAAAACCGGGCTGAATTGTACCAGTGGGTGTGTCACCGCCCTAAATTTTAAATTTAACTGCGGCATATATCGCAAACCACACAAGCTATTGTGCTAAAATTTAATATGAGGATGTCGATCACAAATATAATTTATTGAACAAGAGCTGGGCGGCATTGGAGAAGTGGGCGTGGCATATTTTAAATTTTTCATTTCTATTCGTTTTTTCAACATTTTCCATATTCTTTCAACTTTTTTAACCCTTTAACTTTTTCTAATAAGTATATCCTATATGTATTTGTTCGATTTTTTCAACTTTCTTCATAAGTTTCTTTATTTTTTCGACTTTTTCATCAAGTATGAATTTTTTCAAATTTTTTCAACCTCTTTCAACTTTTTTAGAGTTCTTCAACCTCTCTCAAATTTTTTCAACACTTTGCATATATTTTCGACTTTGTCATCATTTTTCAACCTTTGTCAACCTTTCCAACATTTCACATTTTTTCGACTTCTTCAACCTCTTCGTCTCAACGTCTTTTTAACATTTATTTAAAAGGTACTTTCAGTGCAGTGTAGGGTATGTTTCGGCCTGGCCGAAGATAACAATTTAACTTGTTATTGTTCCTTTTGTTCATTGTGTCTTCAATATTTTGTGTCAATAACGCAGGGTAATCTATTTATTAAAATTTTCTCATAATTTAATGCAAGTTTTTCTTTTTTTATGGGGTCAGTCTGTATCTTCGATTTTGGGTAAAAATCAGATTTTAACTTTATTTTGCGACTATGAATATGGGCCAATATGTATGTATGTATGTAAGACACGATTACGACTATGAGAAGATGTTTTGGAACTGAGTTTCGATGCAGAAACTTTGGTTGTCGAATAGAATTCTCATTTTTTCTTATTGTTCTTATAGTAGTCGCTTTGCTTAAGCCAAAAGCTTTACCAACAGATGTGGGACCTTTGCCTCTCTTAAGACAGTCTAAGATTTTTATTTTATATTATAACGATATGTATACATAATACATACATAACAATATGTATACATATATATAGAAGGAAAATTAAAAAAAAAAATCTTTTTTGAGATTCGTGCTAGAACAAAAAATTCGTGTTATTTCAAAATCGTGTAAAAAAAGGTTTGGGTGTATACATACAATTTTAGCTCGTTTAATAACACAGGTCAACAAATCGAAAAAAAAAAATTTGGTGCCGAGATATAGTTAGTGGTTTTGTATTAAGTATGAACTGGCAACATAAAAAATATTTTTAATTTTTTTTTCCTACGTGCCATTTTTGATAAACGGTCACTTTTGAATATTCGCTGTAATAAGTACTTCCGTGTGCATGATTTGCTATTTTATCGATAAATTTCTAAAAATAAATTGATTTTTATATCATGTCTTCATCGCGAAGAAGTTGTCTCATTGATCCAAATGTGTTTTGTTACCGCTGTGGTGAATGCACGGTGAAAAATTTCAGAAAACCTATAACAGATTTTATAAAAAGTGCTTATTATGCTTACTTTAAGTCGAAAATTGTGGATGAATACAAGCCGTGGATACCACAAATTGTTTGTAAAATGTGCTATGAACACTTAAGACAGTGTATTAGTGGTAAAAGAAACCATGTGAGGTTCGGAATGCCTATGCAATGGAAAGAACAAAAAAATCACTTTGTTAACTGTTACTTCTGCTATATTAATTTGTATGGTGTAAACGTTAAAAAAATGATTTATCCAGACTTAGACTCTGCTGGAAGAACCTTACCACATTCAGAGGAAGTACCTATTCTAGCATTTTGTTCCATTCGTGAATCATCATTTGAAGATGTCATTTATGAAGTGAGTAGCGACAGCGATTTCGAAGGAATACCATCTACAGAGCCAAAATCTTTTTCCAAGAAGAATTAAATGATTTGATAAGGGTTCTTGAACTCCTTAAATAATCTGTAGAGGTTTTGGCTTCTAGATTAAAAGAAAAAAACTTGTTGTCGTCAGGTACAGAAGTGACGTTCTATCAAACAAGAGAGACTTGCTACCTTTTTTTCAATCGGAAAATGATATTGTTTTTTGTTCGGATGTGCAAGGCGTTATTATCGAAATGGGCCTTTCAAAATACTATCCAAATGAATGGCGTCTCGTTATAGACAGCTCTAAACGAAGTCTTAAGTGTGTCCTTCTACACAATGGCAACAAATTTGGTTCAGTTTCTATTGCTCACTCAACAAAAGTCAGAAAATTACTCTGAAATTGTAAATGACATGCCAGAACACTTTAATAACTTCGGATGTAATATGTCAATCAAAGTGCAATACCTTCACAGTCATCTTGACCAATTCCCAGACAATCTTGGATCCTATACCGAAGAGCAAGGGAAGCTAAAGACTATGGAAGAAAGATACCAAGGGCCTAAAGACTTTGGAAGAAAGATACCAAGGAAACCGATAGGATCGCCATATAATGGCTGACTATTGCTGGGGGATGCAACGTGATAGTCCGACTACACCTCATTCGCGAAAAAGAAAGTTTTTATTTAAATAATGTAAAGTGTTTTTCATGTAAGCTTTTTTTTTTACAAGTCAAAATCTAGAAAACTACACGCAGGATATGAACATTTTTGATAATAATATAATCAGTATAAGGTTCTTAGTTAAAAAAAAAAGTACAGCTTCTCGGCACCAATACTAGTGTTGACCTGTGTAACAGTAGATAAGCTGGATCAGACGGCAGCCGTTGTGTAGTGCATTTTCGTGTTACGTCACGTAAGCTCAATGGGTTTCTAGCTTTATGCAGCCAAAAATACCTACAAAATTATGAAACGAAAAATTATTTAACGGTATTATTATATACATATGTATGTATTTGTTGTTTTTCTTCCTAGCACTTTGTGATATGCTCAGCATGGAAATGCAGATTTCTGTACACCTACCACACTTGAACTCACCACACGGACTGAGCACGCTGCAAACAACAACACAGCATCTACATCATAGCAACAGCACCAGCGGTAGTGGTGGCGGTGGACACACGCATACGCACGAGCATGAACATGCACATTCACATCTTCATCATGTGCACCAGAATGGGGGAGGCACCAATAATGCAGTGCGTACGCACGCCCACGCGATACATCACACGCAACAGCAGCAACCACAACAACAGCAACAACACCACCATCATCACCTTCAGCATCATCAAGATCAGCAGCAACAGCAACAACACCATCACCTCTACATGCATAACGAAGAAAAATCGAAAGGTAAGTGATCAGTGATGGGCATTTGGGTTTTGTACAAATGTACTGAATGATGAGTTTTATGTGCTGAATATACTATTTTTCGAACATGAACATGAAAAAGTTACAAAAATTCAGCAAAAATTTAACTTTTTTTTAAAAAAAAAAAGGTCAGCAAAGTTTACTCGAGGCAGAAGTTAGGAAGCGGCAAATTATCTCATTGGCCCGGATGCGCAATGTGCATGGTACGCCACTGCTTGACGAATTGTCGAATGTACTGACGACGATTTTTCACGACGCAAATGAATGTACTGAAAAAAGTACAAATGTACAGAAAGTGCCATCACTTTGAGTGATACCCATTAATGCATTATTTGCATACAAGGTAAGCATGTGGGTAAATATTGCTCTGCTCAATGAACACAAGTTGCACTGGATATATAACTTAAATTTTTCTAGCTACTTTTTTTGCTCAAATTCTTCCCTGTTAGTTCCCAGTAAGTTAACCTTTATATCAACCAAACATTTAACTAATTGACTGCAACTGCCTTGTGGAGCACATTCAAAGGATGATCATTTTAGTTTTCTATTTCAAGGAATTTTCCCATCCAGTCCGTTAAATAATTTTTTCCAATTCAAATATAAAATGTAAGACTTTAAAAATCAAATCAAAACAAACTTTTAAGCTCGAAACAGATCTATCGGAAGCAGATCCGTCGAGAGGGGAGGAGACTGGGAAAAACCTCCCGGGCCCGGGCTTTGCAATGGGGCCCGTAAATCGGAGGCACAACAAAAACTTTTTCGTTTTTTTACCATAAAATACAATTAGTGTTTTACAAATTTTTTCTAAAAACATAAGTTGTTAACGCATAGTTAGCTTAAAGTTGAGAGTCAGAAGCTGATGTCGTGCTGGCAGCGTAAAAAGCGAATTTTGCCATAATTTAATGATATTAATCACTAATCTAAAATGTGAAATTAATAGGCGCGTGTTCGTTTGACAATCGTTCTTTATGACAACTAAAAAGAAAAGCAAGAAGAAGAATATAAAATACAAATGATGCTACCTATTTCAAAAAAAGCAAAAGCAATATTTGCGACAACATACCGCTCGGCTTGAACCAGGTAACAAGGTTCGAAACAGTAAAAGAAAGATATGTATATTACTTACCGATAATACGGAAAATTCATACAATAACACATGATACGAGTACATAGGTATTTACTATACATTGTAGACTGTAAACTTAGATTCATGTATTATCATTCAAGAATATGCGTAACATATAAGGAATATAATTGAATTCTATACATATACGAAGTATAAGCGCAACTTACAAAGAATGCAAGATTATTATATATTAAAATTATTTTAATATAAATGAAAAGAAAAATAATAATTTTGCGAAAACTTAGTTGATACATATATCTTGCTTGGTAGGCAAACAACACAGTTTACTTATAGGACGCAGATATTGGCCTTCAGCAGTTTTCAATGTTACTACCCTCACACAGCCATCACTGCCAGGATGACACTTCAGTACTCGAGCCAGCTTCCATTTTGTCGGTGGAGTGTTGTCTTCGATTACAGCTACTACATCGTCTTCGCGGATATTAGGCGATTCATGAAACCATTTAGTGCGACTGACGAAATATTCATCTCGCCAACGTCGCCAAAAATGTTGTCTTATAGAAGAAATAGAATGCCAGCGTTGATGAAGGTTACCCTTGAACTCTTGAATTTCAAACTCAGGGAGCGATTTTAACGGTTCGCCCATGATGAAGTAACCAGGGGTTAAAACCTCTAGGTCTTCGGCATTGGCAGCAGCATCAGTGCAAAGCGGACGCGAATTAACGCAAGCTTCAACTTCAGTCAACAACGTTGTTAGTTCTTCAAATGTGAACAATGTTTCGCCCAGCGGTCGTTTGAGGTGATATTTGTCGCGTTTGATGCCTACTCCCAGTAACCGCCCATGTGCGGTGCGTTCGGCGGATTAAAATGCCACGTTATACTGGAATCGTTAAAAAATTCGTAGGTTGCAGGATCAGCTAAACATTGTTGAAGAGTATGACGAAGTTCTTTGTCAGCTCCAACGAAATTGGTTCCGTTATCTGAATGCATGTGGTGATAATAGCCACGGCGATTGATAAAGCGTTTGAAGCTGTTGAGGAAGGCGATGGTTGATAATCCACTAACGAATTCAAGGTGCATTGCTCCGGTGCTCATACAAATGAATGAACAAATGTAACCTTTCATCGATTTGGAGCCGCGGCCAGGAGAAAATTTAAAAGCATACGGCCCGGCAAAATCAACAGCACTTCGCAGAAAACACCGAGCATACGCAGTGCGGTTAAATGGCAAGTCGGCCATGTTTTGTTGACATGGTGTGCGATTCAGCAGCTTACACTTGGTGCAATTCCGATATATCTTTCTAACAAGATTTCTGGAACCTAATACCCAAAACCATCGTTGTAACACAGATTGCATAGTTTGGGGCCCTGCGTGCAAAGTGAAACGATGAATATCTGTTAAGAATATTCTGGCAAGCGGTGAATTTTTTGGCAACAACAGGGGGTGTTTTCGGTCAATGGACATTTTAGAGCGTGATATGCGACCACCCACGCGAAGCAACTGCTGCTCATCTAAGAAAGGCTGTATACGAAGTAAACTACTTCGCAGCGGTAGCGATTTACCTTGTCCGCAAAGAGAAATTTCATTAGAAAAAGCAAAGTTTTGCATATACTTAACTAAAGAAGTTTCTGCAGTGGATAGATCCTCAAAATTTAGCGGTGCAACTTTAGTGGGTGATTTTGAGAGCTTTGCCCGTGTGTTGTTAATGAAACGCAGCATATAAGCGATGACTCTTTTTAACTTTCCGTAAGAAGAATACCGTACCAATAGGTTCCAGCATTCTTCAGTGCGCACGACATGAACTTTCACGTTCTTAGAGGATAGCTCCAAATCGGTCACATGCTTGATGTTGTCAATTTTCTTAAAAACTTTGGTAGCGTCACTCAGCCATTTGGGCCCTTGCCACCATAACTGATGTTGTAGCAGCTGTGTAGGAGACATGCCTCGGGATGCACAATCCGCAGGATTGCTCTCATAGCGAACGTGATTCCAACATTCAGCTGGCAGCATTTCTTGGATGTCAGCTACACAGTTAGCGACAAATGTTGACCAACGACTTGGATGGCTCTGCAACCAGGCGAGAGTGACCGTTGAGTCGAACCGGGCATGAAGTTGAAAAGCGGAACTATCTAATGAAGAAATAACGGATCTCACAAGTTTTGCGGCGAGGTGAGCAGCGCACAACTCAAGTCGAAGCAGCGAAGTTGATCTAAGCGGGGCTACCTTTGTCCTTGCAGTGACAAAGGCTACATTTGCGTTTTCAGCAGAATCAAAAGTTCGCGCATAGATGACTGCTGCATAAGAGCGCTCAGAGGCGTCGGCGAAGACATGAAGTTCAGCATGCGAACATTTTTGGCCAATACTAAGCCAACGGTTGAGTCTCAAAGAAGATAGCGATTTTAAGTCTTCCCGATGTGCGTGCCATTCACTAGCTATGTTATGCGGTACTGCTACGTCCCAATCAATATTTGTACGCCAGATTTGCTGGAACCAAATTTTTAATTTAATAGTACATGGGGCTATAAAACCCAGGGGGATCAAACAGCTTACGGCTTCTGATAGGAACGCTCTTTTTGTCAAAACTGTAGGTGAAGGTTGTATTGAACCTTGAATGTTACATAATCACCCTCTGTATTCCAAAGAATGCCCAATGCACGAACTTCTTCATCAGTGGTTAGAAACTGCGAAATATTTTGCGTGCGGTATGGCAGGCTAGCGTACAGTTGTTTGCAATTTGTAGCCCACTTTCTGAGCTCAAACCCGCCACTGGATAAAAGCGTTGTGATGCTACTTTGGAGGTCACTGAGTAAAGATTTTGTTGATGCGCCACTCAACAAATCGTCCATGTAAAAATCATTTAAAATGGCGGATGCAGCATATTTTAATGTCTCATCATCTGTGAAAGCGGTGTGTTGTAATGATTTTACAGCGAGATCCGAAGTGGCAGCTACACCATAAGTGACGCGTAGCCTGCGGTAATCTTGAACAGGATGATATGGATTTGCACGCCATACGAAGCGCTAATAGTCGACTTGATCTGAAGCTACATACACTTGCCGATAAATTTTTTGCACGTCAGCACTCATGGCATATCGATGCGATCTAAAGCGAATAAGTACGGAAAAAAGATCACGTTGCAACTGTGGGCCTACCATCAAAGCGTCGTTGAGAGAGTGTCCTGATGACGACTAAGCAGACGCGTTGAATACTACCCTCAACTTTATAGTAGTACTTGTATCTTTCACAACAGCATGATGGGGCATATACAAGTAGCGCTCGGGTGCATTTAACACCAACTCCATGTGACGCATATCAATTAATTGGTTCATAAATGCGTTGTATTGCAAGCGTAAATCGTCATCAGCTGCAAGTCGCTTTTCCATGCGTAAAAGACTACGCACCGCGGCACTCCTTGTTTCGCCTAAGGCCACATTCGCTTCAATAGGAAGTCGTCAGGTGCATGTTTGTGCGTTTTGTTGAAAAGATCCTCAGAATAAGCTTCTTCAGGAGTCAAATGTTTCTTTGGAGGCAGCTACTCGAGCTCCCAAAACTTACTAACCAACTGAACTAATTTTGTATCGCAATGTAAGACTTGCACACTAGATGCTTTATCGACATGACCGGCGCGGCCGAACAAGACCCAACCAAAAGTAGTCTCTTGCGCTATAGGAGTACCAGGCATACCTTTTCGAATGTTTGTTGAGATAAACTTCTCCATTTCGTCCATGCCAAGAAGAATTTCGATAGGACCAGGTGAGTCGAATGTGCGGCCATGCGAATGTATGTAATTTAGCGGTTGGCAGCTCGTTAGTAATTTTGGAAAGAATTTGCGCATTTATAGCTATGCTCTGCGTTGCGCGAAGAAATATTTAGAGTGACTTCACCACGAGTTTTAAGGCTTGATGATGACGCAATTCCAGAAATGTGCATCGATGAAGAGGAGCGGGATAAGCGGAGACGTTGAACACAAGTTACAAATGTAGCGTGTGAGCCGTTGTCGAATAAAACGCGTAGTTGCCAGCGCCCTGCTGCATCTTGAGCGCGTGCTAAAGCGGTGGCTAGTAATATAGCACCTTCAGGAGTAGTGTTTTGCGAAGATATTTCCTTATTATTTTCAGCGGTTGTTGCGGGCGATGCGAGGCAAGACGAAACTATTGCGGTTGTTGAAGCGGGTAGCGTTGAGGGCGTAGAAATATTTGCGTTTGATGAAGCCAAAGGTGCGTTATTCGAATTGCTCGGCAGGGTTTCAAGAGAAGCGTTTGGAGGGTTCCAATTTGATGTTGCGTTTGAAAATGCGTTGAGTAACATTGTGTGATGGCGCAATCGACATATTCGACAAGTGGAAGCGCTACGACACTTTGATGCGGAATGTATTTTGCTAAGGCAATTTAAGCATGCGTTCTTTTGCTTAATAAATTTTACCTTAGCATTTGCGTCAAGTTTAATAAATGTATTGCAAGCGTAAATTTTGTGGTTATCATTGTAGAACAAGCATTGTTCATGATCGCGTATATTGTTAGAGATGTGCGTGGACTTTGCATTAGCATGTAAACATTTGAGGCTTTTGGATAGTGCTTCACCGATACGAGAACGATACGATAATTCAAAAATTATCGTATCGTGCTCGTAGTAGCGCCAAACTTATCGTCTCGTACTCGTTCTCGTACGAGACATTTTTTACCTGTATCGTTATCGTCTCGTCCTCGTTTCGTTATCGCCGATATTTCTCGGTTATTCTCGTTTACTCGTTTTAGAATTATCTTGTCAAACTGAAGTTAAATGCAACCGTGAAAAAGGCTCCATCGCTTTCAAGAATAAACAAATCAAAAATTCAACATTCTTATTTTGATGGGAAACGAAGGAGCATTAATTTGAGTTGCTGCTGCCATGCTATAATGTGATGTAAATCACCACATATTGTTTTGATTTGGTTTTCATATTTTTGTGGTATTTTGTTGTTTGTTTTTAGTAAAAAAATACTTTCGCCGGTGTATGCGTGTATAAACAAATGGTGCAAAATACACGCGTTCAATGTTCTAAATGTTTATCGTACGACAAACACTACATTATCGCCGAGAACGAGATATCGGCCAGACCTTTCTCGCTCTCGCCCTCGCCCTCGGTCATACGAGAAATAATTTTTTTTACTATCGTCTCGTTATCGTTCTCGGTCACGATAACGAGAACGAGATTTATCGGTTCTCGGTGAAGCACTACACTTGGACATTTTCTAAGCGTGTTTTTTTATGGTAGATTGAAAGGATGCGATAACATGCATAGAAAGCGACAGCGTGTCTCTAAAAATGTCTGCAACTGCTCGAAAGTGGGTAAGCCGTCATCTGTTAGTGATAGTTCCAATTGTTTTCTAGTCTCAAATGCTAATTTTGATACCACAATGTGTACCAGCCAATCATCCCAAAACTGCACTGGACGATTCAATGCCTTCAACGCTCTTACATGTTGCAGAACTGTATCCAAAACACGTTTAATGTCATTAGCAGAATCACCAGAAGTTTGTCAAACATCAAAAATTAACTGAAAGTGATGCTCTACTATGACTCGCATCGCTTTGTAACGGCACTTGAGAAGATTCCATGCCTCAGCATAATTTGCATCACTAACCTTGAAACTGTTTATAACTTGCATGGCTTCTCCCCTAAGACTGCATCGAAGATAATGCATTTTTTGCGCACATGACAAACTATTGTTTCCGTCGACCAATGATACAAAAGCATCATGAAAGGAAATCCATTCCGTTGGCTCACCCTCAAATAGCGGCAACTGCATTTTAGGAAGTTGTATGGATGCAGTTGCTTGCGTGGTAGGAATTTGCACCTGTGTGTTGGTCGGCGTTTGCGTGAAACTATTAGCTAAGCGGTTGAAATTAGCAAGCGCTTCTATATACCAGGTTTCCGTTTGTACTCGTGCTTGCTCCTCGCCACTCTGAAGCTCTTGTCCGCAAGAAATCTCCACCTAGTCTTGTGCTTCGTTGAAACGCACCCACTGCTCATTTAAAAGCTTTAAATGGCTCTGAACAAGTTCCCTGTCAGAAGATAAATCTTTTTCATTTTTACTTGAATTTAAATATCTTTTTATAGAGTTCCGCGCAGATTCGCGCGTTTTAACAAAATTCGACATAATTTAATCATTTTTATATTCTTTATTCGCGAGGGGAAATCAATTAATCAAAAACAGTCGACAAGAGTACTGTCGCGGAGTCGCGGAATCGCGGAAGTGCTCAATACGATTGACAAAAAATGAGGTTAAACACGAAGAAAATGTGGTTTTTCACTTGCAATTTTTGTAATTGTAATAAAACTTGAAATATATTTTAATAATAATAAAGAACGATGTTGCGGTTTGAAGGACCAAAATGATGCCGTGCTGACAGCGTAAAAAGCGAATTTCGACACAATTTAATGATATTAATCACTAATCTAAAATGTGAAATTAATAGGCCCGTGTTCGTTTGACAATCGTTCTATATTACAACTAAAATGAAAAGCAAGAAGAATAATACAAAATACAAATGATGCTACCTATTTCAAGAAGGGCAAAAGCAATATTTGCGACAACACAAGCTTTTTAAAAAAGTTTGTTCGAATCTTGCGCACTCATTTCACTCTCATGGAGCCTGTTGCGGATTGAAATCCGGTTATTTTATTCATTTTTATTATATAAAGAATATTATTGGCAACTCATTTCTTTTATATAATATGTAGCTTAGGGTGTTTTTTTTTCAAACTTTAGGAGAGGGATTTTGTTTCTTTTGTCCTATATTATAGCTTGAGGAACAAAAACAATTGTCCCAACATTTGAGCTTCCTACCTCAAACCAGTAAACGGCGCACAGTGTTATATTTTGAGAAAAAATGGACAAAATCAAATTCCCGTCGATAACAATGCCCAAAAAAAACGAGGTCGGTCTCATTCGAAAGGTGATTTCATGCTTTTTTTAGAAAAATTGTCCCGAATCGAGATCCCAGCTTTGGGCATTTCTCTGAAATGCTCAAAATATGGTCTTTTTCACTTTTAGACAGTTTTTCCCAATTTTAGTACAATTTTGACTCGTATACATATCCGATGATAATTTATTTTGAAAGTCGAGAGTATATATATATATATTTATATATCTTTTAAAACTAATTCGTTATAAAAAAAAAATTTTTTTTCGTATTATAACTAAAAAAATGAAAAAAATTGTCATTTTTGTCATTTTTTTAGTTATAATACGAAAAAATTTTTTTTTTATAACGAATTAGTTTTAAAAGATATATAAATATATATATATATACTCTCGACTTTCAAAATAAATTATCATCGGATATGTATACGAGTCAAAATTGTACTAAAATTGGGAAAAACTGTATAAAAGTGAAAAAGACCATATTTTGGGCATTTCTGAGAAATGCCCAAAGCTGGGATCTCGATTCGGGACAATTTTTCTAAAAAAAGCATGAAATCACCTTTCGAATGAGACCGACCTCGTTTTTTTTGGGCATTGTTATCGACGGGAATTTGATTTTGTCCATTTTTTCTCAAAATATAACACTGTGCGGTGCGGGCAGAGTGTATGTCCGATTTCGTTGAAATTTTACGAAAAAAGCGACTTGCTAAAACGTAGAAAAAATTTGCCTTAAGTACGAAGACATAAGATTTTAGGTAATATATTTGTATGGGAGATGCCACCCACTGTTGTCAAACCATATCCACATTTTTCATATAGCTGAAAATGCGGACAAAATTCAACCGAAGGGGGGGTTTTTTTTAAAATTTTTTTCCCGAAGGAAATACTCAGAAAATATCAGCTTTCAAGATCATAACTGTGAACTCCGCAATCAGTTTGTTTCCAATTTAATTAACGACTTTTTACTAAAACGTAAAAAAAATACTATAGGTACCAAGATATAGCGTTTTAAGTATTTTAGTTGTATGCGAAGTGTCACACCCTATTTTCAAAAAACGACCACATTTTTCAAGTGGCCGAATGTGTACAATTTACATCCCAATACCAAATTTGAAGCTAATAGGTTCCGAGATAGCGTTTAAGCGATTTTTTTATATTAGAGCGTTTTGAGTGATTTTGTTATATTAGGGCTACCACGCCCCTTAATTAAATGCCGCTCACATTTTCAGGGTATTAAGCGAAGACGGTATAGATACAAGTACCGAATATCGAAACTGTAGCTGCTATAAGTACCAAAATATAGCGTCTTTGGTGCTTTATTTGTAGATAAGTGCCCCACCCTGCTTTCAAACCACTCCCACATTCTTCGAGTGGCTTAGTGCAAACAAGTTATTTTATTCATTTTTATTATATAAAAAATATTATTGGCAACTCATTTCTTTTATATAATATGTAGCTTAGGGTGTTTTTTTTCAAACTTTAGGAGAGGGATTTTGTTTCTTTTGTCCTATATTATAGCTTGAGGAACAAAAACAATTGTCCCAACATTTGAGCTTCCTACCTCAAACCAGTAAACGGCGCGGGCAGAGTGTATGTCCGATTTCGTTGAAATTTTACGAAAAAAGCGGCTTGCTAAAACGTAGAAAAAGTTTGCCTTAAGTGCGAAGATATAAGACTTTAGGTGTTTTATTTGCATGGGAGATGCCACCCACTGTTGTCAAACCATATCCACAGTTTTCATGTAGCTGAAAATGCGGACAAAGTACACCCGAAGGGGGGGGGGGTTTTTGTTAATTTTTTCTTATGTTTTAGCATTGGACCCGAAGGAAATACTCAGAAAATTTCAGCCTTCAAGATCATAGCTGTGAACTCCGCAATCAGTTTGTTTCTAATTTAGTTAACGACTTTTTACTAAAACGTAAAAAAAAAAAAATAGGTGCCAAGATATAGCGTTTATTTATTTCTGTTCTTACCATCGCAAAAAAGTCCTATTTAAAATAAAATAAAATATAATTAAATTAAACATTATTTTATAAACATTTATTTGGATTTACAAAATTCATTGAAGAGACTTGTTTTATTTAAAGAAAAATAAATGTTATTTGCAGAAGGATTTTTTTTTTGCTCCAATTGAAATTGAAGATAATGTAATTTATTTCTTTGCAGCTACAGTTTTGAAATTTGAAACAAAAATATAAGCAGTTTTTACTGAGCATTTGTAAAATAAGGGCGGGATTAAAAAACGGGGTGTGGCACCTCTCGTACATTAAAACCACTTAAAGTGGTATATCTTGGTACCTATGGCAGCTTCAAGCTTAAAATTTAATATATGGAAGTATATTGTTTGCACTAAGCCACTCGAAGAATGTGGGAGTGGTTTGAAAGCAGGGTGGGGCACTTATCTACAAATAAAGCACCAAAGACGCTATATTTTGGTACTTATAGCAGCTACAGTTTCGATATTCGGTACTTGTATCTATACCGTCTTCGCTTAATACCCTGAAAATGTGAGCGGCATTTAATTAAGGGGCGTGGTAGCCCTAATATAACAAAATCACTCAAAACGCTCTAATATAAAAAAATCGCTTAAACGCTATCTCGGAACCTATTAGCTTCAAATTTGGTATTGGGATGTAAATTGTACACATTCGGCCACTTGAAAAATGTGGTCGTTTTTTGAAAATAGGGTGTGACACTTCGCATACAACTAAAATACTTAAAACGCTATATCTTGGTACCTATAGTATTTTTTTTACGTTTTAGTAAAAAGTCGTTAATTAAATTGGAAACAAACTGATTGCGGAGTTCACAGTTATGATCTTGAAAGCTGAAATTTTCTGAGTATTTCCTTCGGGAAAAAAATTTAAAAAAAACCCCCCCTTCGGGTGAATTTTGTCCGCATTTTCAGCTATATGAAAAATGTGGATATGGTTTGACAACAGTGGGTGGCATCTCCCATACAAATAAATTACCTAAAATCTTATGTCTTCGCACTTAAGGCAAACTTTTTCTACGTTTTAGCAAGTCGCTTTTTTCGTAAAATTTCAACGAAATCGGACATACACTCTGCCCGCGCCGTTTACTGGTTTGAGGTAGGAAGCTCAAATGTTGGGACAATTATTTTTATTCCTCAAGCTATAATATAGGAAAAAATAAACAAAATCCCTCTCCTAAAGTTTGAAAAAAAAAAACACCCTAATGTAGCTGGTAATGCCGCTACTCATTTTTTTTTTGTGAATTGTCACTTTTTTATTGAATTCGTACGTTATGGTTCGTTTTATTTGTGATCACCGCCATTAGAAGAAGAGGCCACGTAGGTACAGTGATAAATCCAAATGCTGTTTACTCACCCTGTGAAACCCACTGTCTTAATATATGTGGTGTCGACTCAGCAGAATGCGGTGAAGCCGCAAATTCTTTTTTTGGAGTGGTTCAAAAGAGTTACGCCATTTTCAGCAGTAGTCCACAATGTTGGGAAATTCTCAAAAAAAAGTGTGCCGAGTTCCCTCCATTGACCTTCAGATACAATGTGGTCTGCTAAAATTGAAGCAGTTAAGCCGTTTGCCAATCATAATCTAGGATTGCAAAAAGCACTCTAAGGATTAAATTTTACGGCTGAAACTCGTAGTGATGTCAACGGCATTCTGAAGAATATGAAAGGAATTGAATGCATATTAATGTCCTCGATTTGGTATAAAACATTGAAAACTATCCGTGAAAGAAGCATCATTCTTCAAGCAAGAGACGCGACCATCGACAATGAAGCTCAAAATCTTTAAAGCTTATTATCTGACTTTAATTCGATTCGGAACTAATGGGACAACATTTTATGTGAATGCAAAACTGTTCCTGATGGATTAGAAATCTAATCAACGTTCTCTTCCACCAGGCAAAGAAAAAGAAAGAGGCATTTTGAAGAAAATGAAGAATCTGATAACACGAACACAGACGATCAGGAGACCGATTTCAGATAAAACGCTTTTCTCGTCATCGTTGAATCAGTTATTGCGGGAGTTTCTACTAGATTTGAAGCTATGAAGGACTTAAATGGGACTTTTTCTTTTTTGTGGCGATTCACGGCGATAAACGAAAGCGAAATTCAAAATGCTCTTACAGATTGCAAAAAACACAAATCAGACGTTTCTCCAAAATTAAAAGATGAAATTATCCATCTGACACATATCTACGATGCCAATTTCGAAGAAGAACCATCAACATATACTTTGCTGAATTCAATCTTTGCTAAAAATTTGCAGGACAGCATGTTGGTTTGTTGCCAGGCATGTTTTTCAATGTTTGGAGTTGAGGACGGAGGTTGGTCAGTAATTAAAAAAAAAAATTATGTACAGATCTTTCGCTAATCTCTTGCGTTGTCGTGAATATTTTCGACTTTTTCATATTTGATTTTGGAATTCGCTAATGAAAGTTTTCACTAAATTTCAAAAAGCCCAAAGTCCCTCTTTTATTTCTAAGACTTATTGAGTCTGCAGCCCCAAGGTGATATAATTGACAACCCGTAAAAAATCCAAGTTGAGAATGCTCAAAATATTTACCTGAAATATTTTCAATACTTTGGATGTGTTTCGTAAATGATCAATAAATATTTTCTGGTTTCTACGTGAATATTTTCTGTTGCTCTTACCATTACTATTATGAATCAAAACGATTGATATTAATTTCATCATCATTAATTTTGATTATTATTTATCATTTTGATCATTATTATTTAATAATCATCATTATTATTATTGTGGAACAATCAATTTGTTCTAAGCGTCGAGGGATTTTTCTGGTTCTGGGCTTAGAAGAATATTCAAGTTCAAACTTATCAGCTTCATTCATCGACTATTTAAAAATTCGCTTAAGTTCTGTATCGGAACTGAGTCTTTGAATTGCTTGAACCAAAAGTCTCGCTGCCTGTTTCGCACCTGTAGCTGTTAATCTTGGATTTTGAAGAGCTCGAGCAAGTTGTTCGCAAGGACCGAAATTTCAATACTCAGATAAAGGACTATTGATGTGACTGTAACTAACTTTCACAAACTAATGGAAATGTTAAATGTTCATTTTGTCACATTTCGATAGACTCAAGATGTGAGATAATCACATTAAAAAAAGATTTGCTGAGTTCTAAAAATGTTGATCAAATTATGATATAACTCATTTCCGAGCAGGGGGGGCAAAATGAATACACTTCCCCCTACCAAAATTTCTGGAGGGCAGCTGCCCCCCTACCCCGGTTGCAACGCTCCTGTTTTCAATTTGTCAACATTTTTGGACTTCTTCAACATTGTTCGAATTTTATAAGATTTTTCGTTACTCCCGAATTCTCAACGTTTTTAGCATTTTTCGATTTATTCAACATTTTTCGACCAATTCAACATTTTCCGACTTTCTAAAATTTTGTGAGAACTTTTAACATTTTTCAACTTTCTTAAACATTTTTTTAAGATTTTTCGACTGCTTCAACATTTTTCAACTTTTCAACTTCTTAAAACTTTTTCTTTAAGTTTACACATCACGCCGCAAGTGCTTTTTTTTGTTGTCCTTCCAAGACTACACATATGCCATATAAACATTCATACACATATGCGCGCCAATACAGTATCTCCTTTTTGTCCAGTATAGGCCATACGTGCCAGTTTGATTTCAACTCCAACAATTTCAAACAAATCGTTGTCTAAGCATCCCCAGTCACAATTGCATTCGAAAATCGGTAGTTGTTGGGCATGCTCGCCTTAGCTCCGTGTTCATGTGCGCGCCCATAAGATGAAGTCACTGCACTGACTAGAACGTTGAATGGCATTTGTGGAAATTGTTGTCTTCTTTTGTTTTAGTTTTCTATTGTTATTCCCCGTATATTTATTATGAATTTTAAAAATTGTTTATGTATATTTTTATTGCTAATATATGTATGGTCAAATATAAGTTTTTTGTTTGTTTTTTTTTTTTTTTGTTTTTAAAGCTCAACTTAAATTGGTAGAAGAATTCTGCGGTGGCAACGTTGGTGCCGCCATACTACCCATCAGTAGCGGTCCAACTACAACTACAACAGCAGCAGTGGTGACAAGTTTCATGCCACAAACAGCAGCCGAATGGATAACCGTGATGAACGAGACGACACAAGCGAATGCAGGTGCGTTTATGCTTCTTATCTGACACATAATATTTTAGTAATGGTATTAAGTGCTAGTCCTGCCAAAAGTTTTGTTTCAAAATTAACCTTAGCTTAGATTGGTTTGAGCGTAGTCTTCAAGTTTCTGTAGCCTCAGAAAAGCCCAAACATTAATTTATTGCATTATCTTTGATGATTCTTCTACTTGCTCAGCACGTCAAATTTGCTCCTTTTCGTGATATATGCGAGCGCATCAACAGACATTTATTAAGTCATATATCCCAGGTGCGCATCTAACTATTGACGAGCAATTGGTGCTATTTAGAGAACGGATCTCATTTCGACTATGACGTTTAAGCCAGATGAATATCGAGATAAAATTTTCTGGATTTGTGATAATGAAGCCAGCTATCCTCTTTTTGGCATGAAGACTGTGAGAGAGCTACAAATCTAGTAGAAAAAATTGTAAGCAAACTTTGCCAAACTTATGAAAGAGCGAATCGAAATGTTACATTCGACAACTTTTCACATCCTTCGGATTAGTTCAAGCCCTGTCGTCTAAAGGTCCTCTGAGGCACATTTTGATTTAGTTAGCTAGAGAACTGTCCTGACATTATTAGGGTTAAGCGCTAAGCACAGGTTTTTCGAAACTGCAAAATTGGATTTACTCTTCCCTGACTGCTCCTAAGAACATATCAAAATATCAGAACTAAGTACATTACGCTTTGCGATTTTAATGTCTAATCCTACTGGCATTTCATTTCATTTCCTATTTAAATTGTTCTTTCTTACATAAAAGCTTTAAGGCCAAAGGTTTATATAAGTTCAACGAATATGTTGAAAGTTTTGAAGCTCCTACCAAAGAAAATCATAGTGGTATGTCTCAACCAAAAAAATGTTGGGAACCACTGTCTAAAAAAAAAAACTTAAAAATTTATTGGTCATTCTAAAGGTAAAAGCAAAGTTTTTTTAAAAAAAAAAAACGATATTTTTGTAAGTTATTTTTGGAAGCAAATCATAGGCCTGCGTAAATTCATTTAATACAGCACTCGATTACTCTGAATTCACAAGTTTTGTTGGCATAGAAAGTACAGAGCTGATGGCAGGACTACAGAAAATAACCTTTCTTTATTGTTGTTGTTTTGTTTTAAATAAATATGCTTGCATTTAGCCACATGTTTATTTTTCATATATCGTTTCAGAAGACTCTCATAGCTCGCAAGGTAGCATCTCGGGTGACGGTAAGTGATTTTTGCATCTATTGTGTGAGCGAAGCTTAAAGCCTGGCGGCTTAAATATATGAATGATTTATTTTTTTACTTATGCCCTATTTTCATATTTATTTTTCTGTTTTTCTGCTATTGTTTTGTGCAGAGGTAGAACTTATGGCCGTTTTGTGATATTTTAATTTTGGGGTTATGCAGTCGCTTTATGTAACTTTTTTATATCATACCGATGCTGAGCAGGGAAATAAAATTCTTAAAATTTCGCATTTGAACTTAGAACCCGCAAGCTGGATCACTGAGCCTAGCTAAAGCAGACAAGTATTTTATGCATAAGGCTCTATTGCTGCTGGGCATTAGGTATCGGAGACAATCCAGTAACTCTTTAATGAAAATATGAAAAAAAAAATCACGATTATGTGAATACAACAATTGGCATGGCCACGTAAAGGCTTTTGAAAACATTAAAAAAAAATTCATTCAACTAGAGTTGGGATACCAACAAAGAGCAAATTCAATTTCAAAAAGCTGTGCTAAGTCCACTATTTCATGTTCTTTATTAAAATTTTTATTTGGAGACTATTTGGAAGGTAACTTAGAGTCGATTTAGTTATGTTAATAGTATAAAAATCCCCAGAGCTTTTCTTTAGACACGTTAAAATACCATGAAAAATAACATCACAACCCAAACTTCAGCCCCGTTGGTGGTCGGTGGCGATTGCAGCGGAAAACAGTTTTTCCGGAAGTAGGCCCAAAACGGTCCCTTCCTGGAACCCCTAGTTAAGTTCCAAATTCATTTTTAACCTTTCTCCATCGATTGGAGAAAAAAAATTACAGAAATGAACACAAAACGGTCTCTTCTTGGGTCCGGTGCCACACCAAGTCATGTCAAAAATCTATTTTCAACCTTTCCCTCTCAATTGTAGCGAAAATGATTTTTTTCCGGAAATGTGCAAATGGTCCCTTCCTGGGTCTACGGCTGCCACTAGTTGGGTTCAAAATTCACTTTCAAGCTTTCTCCATCGATTTGCAAAATTTCTTCTACAAAATCCAATTTCAACCTTTTCCGTTGCTTTGAGAAATAATACTTTTTTAAACGTGACTTAAGCACCGCATTAGAGTGGTCGACGACTGCTGACTTCCAAAATTTATTTTTGGCATTTCCCCGTCTAATTAACTCGTGTTTACTTGCATTTTGCAATTATATATTCATCACAAGGTATTAGCTATAAGCAACTTCTAAAAGCAACTCACCTCGCAATAATCAACGCACTTGAAAAATTCAAGCCGACTTGAAAATTTAACAATTAACAATTTCGACACAAAAAGCAAGTTCAAAAGGAACTTGAAAAAGTCCTTGATATCTGAATACTTATTTAATAAACTTTCTATGTCTTAGAGATGGACAATGGGTTCTGATAAGGCTGCTAGCATGTTGGAGAGATGCTCGCTCTGTCACTTTGATGGATTCCAGTAATTAGAGCTATCACATTATCTTTTTCAAAACATGTTATGAACTTATTGTCTTCATTGGTATTTCCAAATCCTTGCTTGCGTTGGTCCATTTTCAATCCAATCACTTGAATTTTTTTCTTCGAAGTAGCTATTACCTTCATTTGAATTATATTTGGACAGTCGCTCTTAATATATCAGACATGAGAGATTCTCCCCACGAAGTGTACAAAGTGCAATTTTATGTCATTGCATTTCGCACACAATGCGCCATCTGTCATCTATTTTTGTCAATAGCTTAGTTTACCCTACACCGAAGGTATATTCACTTTGTCATTCCGTTTGTAACTCAAAGAAGGGGGCGTGGCAGGTATGGAAAAGTGTATATATTCTTGATCAGTGTCAGACCTGTCTGTCTATCTGTAACATATCTTGTGAACCGTTCAAGATATTGGAATGAAATTTGGTAAAAGGATACATATCAAATATATCTTGAATTGTAATAAAAGTGGGCGTGGCACTCTGAGAATGTTAAAAATTTTGATTCCGTTCACATATCTTAAAATTGGCACAAGCGATTTTCATAAAAACTAGAGTTCGCCCAATGGTTGAAATTCAACCATTAAAAATGCTTATGGTATTAAAAAACTGATATTAAAAAGAGCTATTTTTGTCATCGCTTTTTAAAAAATGGAAACATGCTAGCTAAAATCTTGCCCTATCCCTATATCTATATCTTCTTGGAGTTCAATATACATATCTCCATACCGAATTTCATCAAAATCAGTCAATTAGTTCAGCCAAGGAAACATATTTTCCTGATAAAAGCGTGGCACCACCCACATTAAAAAAAAGCTTCAATCTATTTTCATACCAAATTTCATCAAAATCGGTCCATTAGCTTAGTAGTAAAACATTTTTACCTGTTAGGGACGTGATACCGCTCACTCAAAACAAATATCTTTACTCAAGATTCAATCTATCTACATACCAAATTTCATCAAAATCGGTGTAGTGGCACAGCCGTGATACCGTTCTTTCCCATTAGTGACGATGCCACGCCTCCTTAAAGAGCTTGAAGATTTTAATACCATTTTTTAGGGCACAATCTCCAAACCAAATTTTCCCAAAATCAATGCACTTGTTTAACCGCGGAAACGTACATATTTTTCTGTTGAAGGCGTGGCTTCGCCTACTATTAAAAAAATTCACATTCTGCACTGGTCCTCTTCATAACTATTACAACAAAAAAAAAAACTAAGCGATTATGTTGTGCTATGGCAGTTAAAAAAGGATGGATGTATAGATAATCCTCACTCTCTCACAAACAAAGAGTAAGAAGCTGTTGCATGTCTCAACTCTAAGATTCGATTAGAGGCCGTCCATTAATTACGTGAGGTGTATTTTTGAAAATTCGGACCCCCCCTCTCCTCCTCTTGATGAGATTTGGTGAGTTCTGACGGACCGTTAGTTTAGTAGTAACGACGTTTTTTCCTGTAAGAGGCGTGGCACCGCCCACTAAAAAATATATTTTTACTTAAGATCCAATCTATCTACATACCAAATTTCATCAAAATCGGTGCAGTGGCACAGCCGTGATAGCGTTTTTTCACATTTGACGCGATGCCACGCCCTTTTTAGAAATCAGAGTTTCTAATAATCTTTCTTAGGATTCAATCTATCTTCGAACAAAATTTCATCAAAATCGGTCCATTAGTTTAGTAGTAACGACGTATTTTCCTGTAAGAGGCGTGGTACCGCCCACTAACAAAGTATATGTTTACTTAAGATCCAATCTATCTACAGTCAAAGACTAAAGTTTAAATACACCCTTAAAATGTCTCTTTTTAATAGAATTAAGTATTTTAACAAAAATGCAAGTAAGCAGTTTATTTATAGTTGAATAATAAACAATAACAAAAACAAAAAAATAATAATTCATAGCACATATAACAGTTAATTAATTAAAAACCAAAAAAATCGCAGGACAAAAGTTTAAGTACATCAGAAAGAGTTACTTATTTCAATAAAATTTAGGAATGTAAATTAAAATTAGTATTTGGTTGGTCCACCCCGAGCTTCAATGACTGCCTTTAGACGACGTGGCATTGATAGAACCAAATTTTCTGTTTCAGATGGTGTTATTTCTGACCATGCCTTTTGTAGAGCCGTTTTTAAAGATTCTTTGCTATGTACCGCAGCATAATTAATTTTTCGTGCCAATAATTCCCAAACGTGTTCGATTGGGTTTAAGTCAGGTGATTGGGGTCGTTGTCTTGTTGGAATATCCAATGTCTTCCAAGACCCAAGCTATCCACTGAAGGCTGCAAGTGTTCTTCCAAAATACTTTTATATAGATGCCTGTCCATAATGCCATCGATAAAAACTAGATGTCCTACACCACCTCCTTCAATCGCTCCCCTAACCATCACGCTACCGCCACCATGCTTTACGGACGGTATCAAATTTTTGGGTTCATATGCTGTACCGGGCTTTTGCCAAATTTTCCCGCGACCATCACTGCCAAAAATATTAAATTTCGACTCATCTGTAAAAAGCACTTTTCTCCAAAAATCTTCATCCATATCCTTGTACTTATTTGCGAAGTCCAAACGAAGCTGTCTATTTTTTTCAGAAATGAGCGGCTTCTTACGCGGAACTCTATAGCTATAATTCTTTTTCCGTAAAGCTCTAACTACAGTTTTTGGGTGTACATGTTTCCCTGATGCTGCAACGACGCAACCGGCCAACTTTGGCGCACATATTTTAGGATTTTTGGTCACTTCTTTTATGATAACGCTAACATCTTGGCGAGAAAGTGGCCGTCCACTTCTGGGCCTATTTTCCAATGATCCGTGAGTTTTATGTTTTCTAATAATATTTTGTACACTTGCACAAGACAAATCTAAAATTTTGCCTATATTGCGGTATGATTGTCCTTTTTTAAAATGTTTAATTATTAAATCTTTGACACCAGACTCTATTTGTTTTCCCTTGCCCATTATTTTGGATTCAAAACTTCTAAACACAACTAAATCGCGGCAAACAATAAATAAGAATGCATACTTGAAGAAATCACAAAATATAACGGGACTACCAAGGCCCACTTATATTGTTTTTGATTTGTATTTAAACTTTTGTCCAGCGTTGTTTTTTATTTCTGATGAATTTACAGTTACCTTTGCGGCAGAGTATAGATTTTTTCTTATTAATGTTGCTTAGCGATAGACTGAAATAAAACAGCATACTTAAATTTTTAAAATAACGCTAGGTATTATTGAAAAGTAAGATTTGTGGGGTGTATTTAAACTTTAGTCTTTGACTGTATATACCAAATTTCATCGAAATCGGTGCAGTGGCACAGCCTTGATAGCGTTTTTAGACATTTGAGGCGATGCCACGCCCCTTTTTAGAAATCAGAGTTTCTAATATCCTTTTTTAGGATCCAATCTATCTTTTAACAAAATTTCATCAAAATCGGTACGTTAGTTTAGTAGTAACGACGTATTTTCCTGTAAGAGGCGTGGCACCGCCCACTAAAAAAATATATTTTTACTTAAAATCCTATCTATCTACATACCAAATTTCATCAAAATCGGTGCAGTGGCACAGCCGTGATAGCGTTTTTTCACATTTGAGGCGATGCCACGCCCTTTTTTAGAAATCAAAATTTGATCAAAATCGGTCCATTAGTTTAGCCAAGGAAACGTTTTTCCTTTTAAGGGGCGTGGCACCGCCTACTATTGAAAAACAAAGTATACATGTCCCCCATTCTCCTCACAACCTTTCCAACAAAAAAAAATTGAGCGATTACGTTGTGCTATGGCTGAGAAAAAGTGGTGCAACCGTTTAGAGATTGCCTATTTATATAATGATGATTTTGGAGATGATGACGCTGAAAGTAGTTATCAATACAAACTCATCTACTTTAGTGAAAAATCTTATTGAAGGGCGTGGCACAGCCCACAATATTTATAAACGTTATATTAAGACAACTAACACCGTAATCGCTATGAAATTTAATGAGGTAGATATACTTGCTACAAAGTCTCTTATTTCAAAAATTTGGTCCAATAGTAGCTATGAGCGTGGCACCTCCCATATAAGCAAAAAACGTTTATTGTTATAGATATAAAAGTAATCTCCAAAAAATTTGGTGTATAGGTGTCAGTTACTATAAGCTTTAAAATTAAATGAATTGAAATGGGATTGCATCAGTAGGCGTGGCACCTCCAATACAAATAAAATACGTTTATATTTATCGAAATATGTGAGCAATCGTACTAAAATTTGGTTTAGGAGGTTTGTTTGTGGAAAGCTATTTCTGGATCAAAACCGGACTGGATTGTACAAGTGGGTGTGTCACCGCCCTAAATTTTAAGGCTAACTACGGCATATATCGCGAGCTATGTACAGTAAGTTTTATTTTTGTTCGATTTTTTTCAGCATTTTCCATACTCTTTCGACTTTTTTAACTTTTTAACTTTTACCAATATATTCTATATGTATTTGTTCGACTTTTTCAACCCATTTCAACTTTCTTCATCAGTTCCTTTATTTTTTCGAGTTTTTCATCAATTGAATGTATTGTTTCAACATTTTTTAAGCCCTTTCAACTTTTTTAGAGCTTTTCAACCTCTCTCAACTTATTTCAACACTTTGCCTATATTTTCGACTTTTTCAACATATTTCAACCTCTGTCTACCTTTTTTTACATTTCACATTTTTTTCGACTTATTCAACCTCTTCAACGTCTTTTTACATTTATTTGAACGGCACTTTCAGTGCGGTGTAAGGTATGTGCGTTTCGGCCTGGCCGATGATAACACCTTAACTTATTTTTTTTTGTTTTTCGTGGCGTTGTTTCAATTATTTGAAAATGAAGTTTCATTCACATATATCATCGGGATATAGCGAGGATATCGTACTCTTTGCATCCTAGACATGTGGTGCAAAGTATACATATTCTTGATCAGCATTATCTTCTGAGTCAATTTGGCCATCTCTGTATGTCAGTCGTTCTATCTTCCTGTCAAAATCATGAATAGCAGAAAAACAAGCAAGATAGTTCGATGAAATTTGGTATGCTGGCTAGATCTTCAATTTTAGGTCAAATGGAATGTCTGAGCGAATATGCGTATACCCTGAATGTAGGGTTAGAAAAACCAATGCATTATTTCGATCAAAAGTTATTATTTGATTCTTATTTTCTTTTCGATTAAGAATATCGAGCCGTATGGTGCTACTAAAAAAAATGTTTTTGCTGCAATTGAATAGTAATTTTTCACATGCCCTGGCATGTTGAAAGTCCATTTATAACACGTTTTTCGAAAATATATTTTATTTCAATCCAAATTATCGAAAATTCATTTTGCGCATCCTTACGAATCAAACCGAAAAATAGGCCTAAAAAAATATATATTTTTTAATTTTTTTTTTTTAAATATATATACTTGTTTTTAAATATACATACATACATATGTATGTTTTTACCATATAATATTTTACAAATATTTTTTTTTTTTTTTAAAATGTATATTTTTTTTAAATTCTTAAAACATATATTTTCTTAATTTATATTTTTTTTTTTAAAATACATGTATCTCAAAAAATCATATTTGTTAAGAAAGACTATAACATTATAAAAAAAAGTTAAAAAAAATTAAATAAATTTGTTAAAACCCTAATATTTTTAATTAAAAAATTTTTCTCAAAATATTTTCATTTTAAAATGGAAAATAGCATACAATTCATACAATTAGACTGATGCGCCCCCTTATAAAAACTCATATTTTCCAAAGTTATGGCTTGAATTTCGATTTCAATGCAGATACATTCTTAGGATTGATTGAAAATAGCATTACAAAAAAAAAATTTATGTCAACTTTTATGTTGAAAAAAAAAAAATGGTTCGCGTCATCAGTAAAAAATTCGTAGTTTCCAAAGCTATGGCGGGAATTTCGGTATGAAAGCACATGCATTCTTAGAATTTATTGAGGAATAACATATAAAAAAATAAAAAAAACGGAAGATGTCATATTGAAAATATTTTGTCAAAAATTTTTTTAATTAAAAAAAATTAGTGTTTTAACAAATTTGTTTAAATTTTATTAACTATTTTTATAAAGTTATAGTCTTTCTTAACAAATATGATCAAATGATTTTTTATCCTATCTACCATAGTTTTTGAGATATTTTGTTTCAAAAAATGTTCAAAACGTCAAAAAACAAAGTGCAGTTATGAAAAGAATGACCGATCTACATATACATACATATTTTTATATATACATATTTATATATATACATATATTTATGGAACGTTCCATGTCAACCGGGACAGTGGTCTGCCCACAATTGAGCGCAGCCAAAAAACGTTTTTAAGGTGTCAAAATGTTTGTATGCTCAGGAGCTTTCATATGAGAACGGGTGTTTTCGAATTTTTTTTTTTTAAGGAAATGGCGACCATAAAACGGCGCCTACCTCTGTCGCGATTCAGCCGAAACAGCGTTTTTTCCAATTAAGGGTGATGCCACGCACAATTTAAGAATTAAGAGCTTCTAATTACTTTTCTTGTGGTTCAGTCTATTTCCAAACCAAATTTTATTAAAATCGATTCATTAATTTAGGGGCCGTTCAAGTATTACGTAACGCAATTAGGGGGGGAGGGGGGTCTTGTGAAACGTTACGATGCGTTACAGGGGAGGGGGGGGGGGGGGTTCGAACAACGCGTTACGTAACATTGTTTTAGAAGTGAAACTACTTTAGCGGGTGGTGATTTGAAATGAGGTGTGTATAATGAAACGCTTTCTTTATGTGTATGTTTATTGAATAGCTACAGCCAAAAAATGTTATTATAATGATAAAAGTTGATGGGATCTAGATAATTTACAGCAATAAATGATATGTTTAATTAAAGCAATTATTAACCAAAACCAGAGATGTAAGCGTGGAAAGATTTCCTATTTTTCTCATTTATTGCTTTAGCTGTTCTAGATCCCATCAACTTTTATCATTTTAATAAAATATGTTCGTCTCATTTTTCGCCATTTTAACATATTTTAAGCTTAAGCAAATGTTTATTACATTATGTGTGATTTTTATTAAATAACAATATGAACAAGTTAAGGTGTTATCTTCAGTCAGGCCGAAACTCACATACCCTACACTGCACTCAAAGTAGGTACATATATTTCAGTAAAAAAAGACGTTGAAGAGGTTAAATAATTCGAAAAAAGTGTGAAATGTTTAAGAGGTTGAAAACTGTTGAAAAAGTCGTAAATATATGCAAAATGTTAATGTTGAGAGAGGTTGAAAAAGTCTAAACAATTTAAAATCGATGAAAAAGTCGAGAGAATAAAGAAATTTCATCACAATATCTTGCACGGCTTACGAGATATGGTGGTATAGAGGTTAAAATTTAGGACCGTGCCACGCGATTCTTTGGAAACTTGAAACCTAGCCTAATCTTAATTTAGTTCAAATGTACACCTAATCACCAAGTATCATCAAAATCGCTGCATTTTTTTTTCAAAATGGGATTGGGCAAATATACATAGAGTATGGGCGGTAGGCGTGTCCATGAACCGATTACGTCCATTTTCAATAGCAAGATGCCTGCAAGAAGGTCTGACCTGAGTGTGCTAATTTCATTCAATTAGCTTTCTTGGTTTTTCCGTAAACCTGATTTGAACAGACAGACAGACGGACATAGCTAAATCAACTCAGGTGGTGACGCTGATCAAGAATATATCTATATACTTTTTCATACCTACCACCGCCCTCTTCTATGCGTTACAAACAAAATGACAAAGTGAATATACCCTCGGTGTAGGGTATAATAAAGAAAATAAACAACATACGCATGTATTTCCGGTACTTTTCGCAACATAATTGTGACTTTTAGGTAAATATGTTCACTTGGGTGTTACGTAACGTTTGAGGGGGGGGGGGGGTAGAGGAAAACGTTACGGCGCGTTACATAGGGGGGAGGGGGGTCAAAAATCTTCGAAAATTGCGTTACGTAATACTTGAACGGCCCCTTAGCCGTGGAAACGTAATTTCCGGTAGGGGCGTGGCAGCACCTACTATTGAAAAAAAAAAAAAGTATACACTGCACTCCCTCTCTTCACAGCCTTCCTACAAAATAAAAAACTTAAGCGATTATGATTATGGCTGCTTACCAACTGTCAATTTATACATAGATATCTAAAGGTAGGCGCCGTGTTATGGTCGCCATTTTCTTAAAAAATAAATTTCGAAAACACCCGTTCTCATATGAAAACTCTTGAGCACGTGTGTTTCTCTTAAATGTTCTCCATTGCATGTGTAATTGTGCTTTGTTGGCTTTTCAAAGCAAACTGAATTAAATACTACGCTCTCTGCTTTATACACGTATATGAAAAGTTATTCTCATTCTGCCGCAGTCCCGCGCGCGGTACGTTTTGCCCAGCCACGCTCTTGAGCATACGAACATTTTGACACCTTAAAAACGTTTTTCGGCTGCGCTCAATTTTGGGCAGATCACTGTCCCGGTTGACATGGAACGTCCCATATATATGTATGTACATATTTTTTTTTTAAATATAGATATATTTTTTTTAAATATTTAAAATATATATTTTTTTAACAACAAAAAAGTGGGAGTGACGTGAAGCTCTATATGAACTAGTTGTAAATTTCATTACTTATATTTTTTCTCAATTTCGTAAAAAATTATTGAGAAATAGTTTTTAAAAAGAAATCAGCTGACTTTTAAAGTTTTTAAACTATGATATGATTTAACGGGAAGTTATGGCTTTGAACAACAAATTTTAACTTTCTGTCTCAAAACTTAAGCTTCAAAATTTGTAACATGTAGGCGGATGGAAGTGACTAGATCCAAAGACCTATCAATATAAATGGGTGCAAGCAATCCCAAGTAGAAATTTCAGTCAGCGTTCCGTCACTGTGACCACACATTCGGTTTGTTTCGGTTAAGTATTTGTGTAGATAACTACTCAAATCCCGCTATGTTACGTAATTGTTACGTAACCATTACCAAGTGGGGATATGGAAGATATAGGGATATGTATAGTTATTGTTACTGAATTTGTGACTGATTTGTGACCACAATGTGTAGTTATAGCGACCCACACGCAGACGTTTTTGTGTAGAAAATATTTTACTTTTAAGTTACTTTTATCATTGTAGTATATGTACATACATAAATAAATACAATGGTAAGAAGCATTAATATGTATGCGTATTATTATGACTTATAATATTTACTTTTTATATGAACTAAATTCTGCATATTATGCGTAGAAATTCAAACGAAGCTAATTTTTTTTGTAAATATTAATATTCTGTTGAACAAAAAACTTATGCGCTTAGTAATATTTAGTAATATATTAAAAATATTAAAAAAAATTTTAGTAATCAAATGCTTTTTAAAATTCTGGAATGATCTTAAAACGTTTACTAGGTGTTTTAAATGTATGATTATAGCCTTATTGAGATAATTTCAGTCTTGAATTTGCATAATAACTTTTTTAGAAATTATTTACAATTATAAATCAAAATGGATGTCTTATGAAAAATGGTGTCAGGCTTATTTGTGACCGCATCATATGTTGTGACCGATTGTGTCTACACTGTTACCATTCAGTACAAAACTTATGTTCTGTTACCTACACAGTGTGGTTAACATGACTTAATCTACACAATTGTGCTCAAACCTACACAATAACAACACTAAGTAGTTAGTGTGTACCTTTAAGCGCGAAGCTGTTTAATCTTAAAAATTTCAACGTAACTCATTATTAATTAGAGTGATTCAAAAAAATATTTGTGTTTATTACTATAGTTATGTAAGCGGATATAAATAGCACTACACATCTTGACAACGCGCCTCAAGAGATTGCCATCAATATTGAATATTGGATTAGCGCCACCTGTTTGAATTTGTCAATTCAACCCCTATCTTGTTCGAAAATTCGACAGCCATTACAACTTGAGCAACTTTTAAAATCAAGCTGACAACTTCAAACAGGCGGCTCAAATCCAGTATTCAATCTGATGAGAATCCTATGACAAATATATAAATATCCGCTGACACATCGTAAAAAAAAAAAACATTTTTTTGAACCATTCTACTTTCAAAGTGTTATGTACACATGTGTGACCGAAATGTGTCTCTAACTAAATTTGTGTGCGAAATGGTCACATTTTGAGTCACTTTTACTGATTTGTGCCTAAAATATCGTGGTTACCAACAGGTAACTTTTAAGAAGAACTGTGTAGTTATTGTTACTAAAATTTGACCCAAATAGGATCAATTTGGTACACAAAAATTACTGAAATGTTACCATAAAGTCAAGCTGACCTTTTCAGCATTTTTTCAGTTAATAATCGGTTAATGTGACTCAATACAGTCAAAGTTACTTTATTTACACAAAATTTAGTCACAATAACCACACTGTGACTCGCACGCGAATTTTGTGACCTTAAAAGTCACAAATTTCTACTTGGGATGACACCTAACACTTTTCGATATTTTTCGAATCTTATCGGCTTTCCGACATTTGAGAAATTTTCGTTTATTTTTGGTAGTATTCGATAATCTACGAGTTTTATAAACTCATTTGATTTTTTGTTCTGTTTATTTATTTGTTTTAGCTTAAGACCAAGTCGTAATATTGTTGTGTTCTTCAAATTTTCCTTTAATATGTTGAGCTGCTTTACCTCTTTTTCGTGAGTGGAATTTAATTTTTCTATATGTTTGAAGTTTTATATAAACGAATTTACCTTTTATTTTTTGAGACATTTTGCCTATACGCCCTTTATTCGCTAAAGCTTCTTGACTTCTCTAAATTAAACCAAAATATAGCCAAAAAAAATCAAAATCGACATAAATTAACTCACACATGCTTGCCGCTACGATCAGTTCGCAAAAACACAAGTCCTGAATTGGTTTCTGACAGTAGCCGGAACAGTAGCTGCTGCTGACGTTCTAAGCAAGAACCAGTAAAACACAAAAGCAAAGTCAAATGCATTGATAGAGCAAAAAATATACAATAAAACTTATCTGCACTACAACAAAAAGAACAAAATTTAATATTGTAAGGGGGCAAAAAAATGCATCAACAGAGCACATGCGGCAAAAGCTGCAGGGCAAGTCTGAAAAAAAAACATTTTTTGCCACTTTTCCGTTGTCGTGCCTCCTTATCAGTAGAACAAAAGCTTTGAAATTACAACAACAGAAAGGCGCCCAAAGAATATCGTAATACGATACAGAGTATTCACTTGACAATTTAAACGTGTGCAGGACCTCTTTGCGTCCGTCCGTCTACTGTCGTTTGTTTGCTTTGTTTGTCACTGCCTTGTAACTCGTACGCGAGCAGGCGCATTTCATAATTCATTTGCGCACCCGCTTGCCACAGATTACATGATGCAAAAAGCAACAACAATAACAACAAGTACCGAAATCACAACTATTCAGGAAAAAAAAAAGAAATGAAAACATTAGACTTAAATCAAGTATTTCCAGATGCTTAATGGGTGGGCTAAGTTGCAAACAGAGCAGTAACAACAAACACTAAGAGACAGAAAAAAGTGTATACAGCAACAACGTACAAAGTAGTTTTTAGCCCTAACATGACTTGAAGACTTTTCGAAACTTAGAACCAGAAATAGTTTCGAACTAAGTCTTACTGCATACTCCATCTAATGTTTGGAATTTGAAGTGCTGTTTTTTTTAGTGTGACAGAATGTTAGTTTTATATCTCCGGTTAAGGAAATGGGTCAATATTTTTCGTTTTCAGTTTGCTAATTTGGCTGTGCAACGCTTGCAAGAGGGCAATTTTTACCGAAAAATAATCTTTTCTGACGAAGCTCATTTCCACCTCGGTGGTAACGTAAATAAGTGAAAATTGTTTTGTCACAGAAAATCCACGCATGTTTGTTGAGAAGCCAATGCACCCCTCAACGATTAACTGTTCGGTGTGGTTTCTGTATCGGCGGTGTCATCTTTGACGATGAGAACTTGAACAACATTCAGTTTCAACAGGATGGCGCGCCGTGTCACAGAAGCCATGCAACAATCATCCTTTTGCGTGGGTAGTTTGAAAACTACGCAGCTGCGGTTTGATTTCGTTGGACTCTCATTTGTAGGGAGTCGTTAAAGAAAGGTGTTACGCTAACATTCCAGCAACGTTTGAAGCCCTTAAGGACGAAATATCAATCAAATAGAGCTGCTTACAGTCGGAAAAGTACTGAAAAAAAAAATGGGTTTTAACGGGCTACTCCAAGGCCAGCCGAGAAAAACATTGGATTGAAACAGTATTCTAGTTAATTGGAAGCATTGTACTTTCGAATAAAAAAGAACACATTGGAAAAAATGCTAAATGCTATTTTAAGCATATTTGAATTTTAGAATTGGCGCGCGGCCGCGCATTATCACATTTGTTTTTAATTAAATGAGCGCGCGTTCAAACAAAACGCATAAACTTGCAATTTGTCGCACACAGCAGCGATGCTCCGGGAATGATTTCGAATACTTCTGTCGATCCCCATCGATACGCGCCGACACTTGACTCGGTCTTACTCTTAAAAGTGAAACCGCTACATCTTTTCTTGTGTGGCAAACGCCGGTCAAAGATGTCTATCTCTTTCTCATACATTTTAAATTATTTTCAACGAAAGAATTCGTGGGCGAGCAGTGAGCACTGATCAACGAATACCGAGTTGCGATTTTTATTGTTTTTCGCAAATTTTTACTTTCTAACGTACGTATTTGAAAAATTATGTTCCCTTTAAACAATTTTATGAGCGTTCAGAATTGTGAGTCTGAAATGAGTTTTGATAAGAACATGAGCCCAAAACTTATTGCTAGCCACTTATATATTTTGACACTTTTCTGACTCCCTTAAGTTTCATAAATTCTGAACTTCAAAAGAGTAGCAAACACATTCAATCCCAAACCAAAAAAATTTTAACTGGCAAGTCTGCAAAAAGCTGTTCATTAGACAAGAATTAGCTTAACCGTCTGATTTTCACCAAAGAAGATGTTTTGAAGACCCCGTGAGTACTGGGTTTCAGTAATATTCGTGGATGAATCAAATTTAAACTTATTTGACTCAGATGACATGTCGCGAAAGCCGAATACGGAAAACAACAAGTAGAACCAACACACGACTATAAAACATGGTGGTGGTAGCGCCATGGTTTGGGCCTGCATGTCAGCTGCTGGAACCGGAAAATTGGCTTTTATAGAAACTATATGTATGGATATGTGTCTTCAGGCTTTAAATGACAACTTGCTTCAGAGTGCCGAAAATCTGGGCATACAGACAAATTTACGGTATTACCTATATAAAAACCCAAAACGCAGAGCGGACGTAGTCCAATCCTGATTAATATATAAGTGCCCGAATTTGATGGCACCGCCAGCATAGTCGCCAGATCTTAGTGTTATTGTAAATTTATGGACGATTTTGAAAAAAAAGTCCGAAAATACAACAAAAAAGGCCTAAAAGAGGCACTTTGAATTGAATGGCGTAATATTCATCCAGATACCACTAAAAAACTTGCTGCTTCGATGCCAAACAACTTTTAAGCCGTAGTTGATCAAATAGGCTACCACACTTAACATAAAAAATTACAAAATCATTATTTTGGATTATGTTTTTACAGTTAATACATATCTGCATAAAATAAGCTGTGACTTGAAATTTAGTAGTATGTTTAGATTTTCTATGTTTAAAATTTCAGTTAATATTTTTTAACAATAGAAAAATTTATTTTTTAAACAACAATTTTTTTTCTTTCAAATGACATCAAAATTTTTTTCATATGGGCATTTCCATTCTGGCGTTACGTTACGTTTGTACGAAAAAATATTTAAAAAAAATACAAAATGGCACATTTTTAAAAAGGTTTTTTTATATTTGCATAGAAATTAAGTAGCACTATATTAAGTAAGAACATTGACAACAATCGATCCTAAGGATTTCAAGATATTTTTTTTTTTTTATTATAAAAAACACCTATTGGTGAGTTTATTTTATAGAAATCTAGTAACTTAATACTAATATTCTATTTGATTTTGACTTAAATTAATACGGTTTTAAAATTACAAAATGCTTATCCTATAATATTCATGTTGATTCTGACAATTTTTATTGCGGTCACTATTTTGATGTGAACTTATTATTTTAGTTATAGTTAAATAATGTTTTACACGAGTTCAAAAGGTGTGACTCGCTTTAACCTTCTCGTTAGGCCATCATTATTAAGGAGCTGGAGAGCTTCAATGTTTATATGTTGATGAAGTCTTTGTTCATGACTTTGAGCATACTTTTTTATAATATTGTCGACAGTTTCCACATTTAGATCCCTGTGCAAATTGTCATTACGAATGTACCAGGGTGCATTAACAACACAACGAAGTACTTTATTTTGGAATCTTTGAATTATTAATCTGTTGGTTTAACTGGTACAGCCCCATAGCTGAATACCATAAGTCCAGATTGGTTTAAGGACTTGTTGATACAAGAGTAGCTTGTTGTATATTGACAAGGCAGAATGTCTACCTAATAGCCAGTACATTTTTCTGTACTTTAGTTTTAGTTCTTCTTGTTTTTTTTGACATGAGGCTCCCACCAGAGTTTAGCGTCAAGGGTCATGCCTAGATATTTCGCTGTGTTCTCGTATGGAACTATTTGTTGATTTATATATACTGGCTTGTGCTCTATACGTTTATTGGTAAAATCGATATGCACTGATTTAGTATCATTAAGCTTGATGCGCCACCTAGCTGTCCAGCGTTGAACTTCAGTAATGGCTAATTGTAATTTTTCTGTTGACTCAGTATTATTGTCACCAATAGCTAAAATTGCAGTATCGTCAGCAAATGTAGCCACAATATTTTCACTCAATGTGGGTAGGTCACTAGTGTATAGAAGGTAGAGAACTGGTCCTAATACACTACCTTGGGGCACGCCCGCTTGAATGTTGTTCAGATCAGAATAAGCGTCCTCTTGTTTGATTCTGAAGTAATCGTTTGTACGAAAAAATATTTAAAAAAAATACAAAATGCCACATTTTTAAAAAGGTTTTTTTATATTTGCATAGTAATTAAGTAGCACTATATTAAGTAAGAACATTGACAACAATCGATCTTAAGAATTTCAAGATATAAGCAAAAATGTGCACTGGCGTTACGTTACAATAATCAGAAGTTGGTTTTTGACTTAGATTACAAAATTGCAAAACTCTGCGAATTGGGTAAAGATTTTAGTATAAAACTTTTTTTAGTAGGACTTGATATAATATAGGTTTATTTTCCAAGTTGTCAAATTTAAAAACTTTTCTCGATTTTTTGTTATTAGCCTTAGTATCTGACGTTACTTTACTTAAATTTCCATTGGAAAATTTTTAGCTAAAATTGTTTCAAAAAAATTATTTAGCGCAAATATAACATCAATTATAGCTATTATATATTACTACCAGGAGAAAGGTATTTCGTTTGGATGCTGAAAAAGTGGAAAAAATATGAAATGTGTTGAAATCAGTTGAATAGTATGAATTAAATATTACTTGAGTTCGCCCAGCGGTTGAAATTCAACCATTAAAAATGCTTTTGGTATTAAAAAACTGATATAAGAAAGAGCTTTTTTTGTCATCGCTTTAAAAAATAAAAATCATTCTCAAATGTTGCCCTATCCCTATATCTATACCTTCTTAGAGTTCAATATACATACCTAATTTCATCAAAATCATTCAATTAGTTTAGCTAAGGAAACATATTTTCCTGTTAAGAGCGTGGCATTACCCACATAAAAATAATCTTTAATCAATCTCCATACTGAATTTCATCAAAATCGGTCCATTAGTTAAGTTGCTAAAACATATTTTCCTATTGAAAGGGCGGCACCCTCCATTTTAAAACAAATGCGTTTCCTCAGGGTTCAATCTATTTCTGAATCTCATCAAAATCGGTCCATTAGCTTAGTAGTAAAACAATATTACCTGTAAGGGACGTGGTACAGTTCACTCAAAACAAATATCTTTACTCAAGAGTCAATCTATCTTCATACCAAATTTCATCAAAATCGGTGTAGTGGCACTGCCGTTATACCGCTCTTTCCCATTAGTGGCGATGCCACGCCTCCTTAATGAACTTGAAGATTTTAATACTTTTTTTAAGGTTCCAATCTATCTCCAAATCAAATTTCACCAACATCAGTCCACTTGTTTCACCGTGGAAACGTATTTTCCTGATGAAGGCGTGGCTCCGCCAACTATTAAAAAAAATTCACATTCTGCACTGGTGCTCTTCATAACTATTACAACAAAAAAAAAAACTAAGCGATTATGTTGTGTTATGGCAGTCAAAAAAGGATGGATGTATAGATAATCCTCACTCTCTCACAAACAAAGAGTAAGAAGCTGTTGCATATCTCAACTCTAAGATTCTATTACGGGCTGTCCATTAATTACGTGAGGTGTATTTTTGAAAATTCGGACTTCCCCCCTCTCCACCCCTTGATGAGATTTGGTGAGTTCTGACGGGACCCCCACCCCTCCCATTCATGAGACTTGACTTGTAATTTTTAAATGTAATCTGCTATAATAATGCTTAGTCTCTGTATCAAAAAGTATACGTGAGATTTTTATTGACCCCCTCCCTCTTTGTGAGACTTAGTCAGATTTTTCCGGACCCTCTCCCCCCCTATTTTGACTCACGTAATTTATGGACTTCCCATTATAGTATTCAAAAACTGAACTGGAAAGAGTAATTTTTTGTCATCGCTCCAAAAATTTAGATCATAGTAACATGTTGCTACATCCCTACCACTATCTCTTTCTCTTACTTAGGGCGCAATCTATCTTCATACCAAATTCATCAAAATCGGTTCATTAGCTTAGCTGTGAAAACATATTTTCCTACTGGGGGTTGGTACCGTACACTTTAAATAGCAAATAGGTTGCCTCAGGGTTCAAACTATCACTGTACCAAATTCCATCAAAATGGGCACATTAGCTTAGTAGAGAAAACTCTTTTTCCTGTTAGAGGTGCTGCCACTCCTCCTACAAAAATTTGAGTTTTTAGAAATCTTTTTTAGTGTTCAGTCTATATCCTAATAAAATTTCATCAAAATCGGTCCGTTAGTTTAGTAGTAACGACGTATTTTCCTGTAAGAGGCGTGGCACCGCCCACCAAAAAAAAATGTAGTTTTACTTAAGATCCAATCTACCTACATACCAAATTTCATCAAAATCGGTGCAGTGGCACAGCCGTGATAGCGTTTTTTCACATTTGAGGCGATGCCACGCCCTTTTTTAGAAATCAGAGTTTCTAATAATCTTTTTTAGGATTCAATCTATCTTCAAACAAAATTTGATCAAAATCGGTCTATTAGTTTAGCCAAGGAAACGTTTTTCCTTTTTAGGGGCGTGGCACCGCCTACTATTGAAAAACAAAGTATACATGTCCCCCATTCTCCTCACAACCTTTCCAACAAAAAAAAATTGAGCGATTACGTTGTGCTATGGCTGAGAAAAAGTGGTGCAACCGTTTAGAGATTGCCTATTTATATAATGATTATGGTTAAATATATAGAAAAAATATGGAAAACACTTAAAAAGTTGAAAGAGGTTGATAAAATATGGAAAATGTTGACGAACGTCAAAAAAAGTTAAAAGTCGAAAAATTTAAAACAAACAAACAAAATATCAAGCAAGGAAATTACTGACAATTTGGCGTTACGTTACACACTTTCGAAGTTTATTATAAAATTAACTAGGTAGGTATTTGTTTAGTAAGCGAGTTTTCTTATTAAAATTAGTTCAGTTTATTGACCTTTGTTAACATACAAAATTTCACGCACTTGCGATCGTCAGAGTAGAGATAATGAGAATAAATGGTTTTTTCTGGCGTTACGTTATCTTAGAATTTCATTGAAATCAAATCAAAATTTTACTAACTATTAATTGATATTTGTTTGCTCTTTTGCATTTATTTTACGGTTAGTTGTCGTTCTAGCCGTGTTTTTGATAAGAATGCAATTGCACAAATACTCTTACAAATGTAAATTGTAATGAGAAGATGCTCTTAGAAATAAGAAAAACTAACGAAAACGTGAACTTGAACTTTATAGCCCGATATATAGCCATCGTAACTAAGGAAAGCTTTGAACTCTTTAATTTAATTAAATTTGAATATCTCTCTTTAATAATGCAAGTAAGAAAAAACTGTTGGTTAACTTTTAATTTTTTGGTTACGGTAGACTTTTCTGTGTAAATGCCCATATTCAATTTAGTTTCAGAATTTCAGAGCGCTGAAATTAAAAGTATGCACTGCATAAAATAAGCTGTGAGCAGGGCTGTGCATAGCGTGCCCTATTGGAAGATCCTTCAGCACCTTACGCAGGGTAAAAACTTGGTTAAGGTCAACAATGACAGAAAATTGGATTGTTGGCCTCTGTATGATGAGTGTGGATAAGAAAAGGGTTCTGCAAGCGAAAAATAAATTTGAAACAGAAATGTTGGCAAGGCTTAGCCAGAACCATCGTAGGCTAGTGTTGAAATATTCTTAAGGTGTGCGGGAATATAATTCCAACTATGTAGTTTTAATGTTTTTTAATGTTCAAATAAAGTGATATTTAGTATTTAAGATATATTGAGTTTTTTTGCCCCACCCTGAAGCAAACCCTGGCTACGCCCAAGTCAAAACTATCTATTTCGTCAACTTCACTTGTTGCCGTTTGTAAATATTCTACAGGAGCTTGCGATTGATGTTGGGTCTCCTGCGTCATATTATTCAATTGCTTTGCTCTCATTACATTATGCTTTACAGAGTTGGAGGGTCTTTGAATCTGTTGCATATTTTGTCTTCCAGACCACCATGCAGCTGTTGGCTGCCAAAAACGCGAAGAGGAGGGGTCAACATCCATTGGTTCTGTTTGATTTAAGACCTCTAATTTTCCTTCATATTCTACTTTTTGTGCAAATAATGCACCACCTATAACTTCGTGAATGTAAGCAGTAAGTTTTTGCTGCTCCATTTCGTTCTTTCTTTAACAGGTATTTAAGCTTAAAAATAAGTTTTCGTCACTGTCACTCATGGAGTTCCGAAAGTATCGAAAAATATTCAGTTTGCTATTTTTTCTGTTGTACCTCAATTTCAAAGTAAATATAGCCCTTAGTACTACCACAACCTTAAAAAAATATTTTAGCAAAACCAAAAACCATTTCAAGTTCACTATCGCCTTCACTATCACTGTTGATCATTAATTTGTACTCAGCAACAACAAAAACAACATTTCCATCCAAATCAAAATAATTAACTTGTCTTTTGATTCTTATAGTATGTTATTCTAATTTTATGTTAGAATCTTCAAAAAAATTTTTAAATGGTTGAAAATTGGCAGAGTTATAGTGCTTTTTATGAGAAAAAACAAACCTTATTTTCTGAAAAACCCCATCTATTTTTTCGCTTAAAGTTTTATTTTGGACTTGTACTAATATAGGAAAGAGATGATATGAGTTCAATGCGCGCTGAGAGACATTTGAGGTAAGGAGAATTTTTTTCCCAAAAAAAAATATTTAAATTTTTGTTTCAACCTTGCCAGCCATTTGTGATACTACTACTTTCAGCTTATTTTTAATAACAGCATTTTTTAGTACCGTTTTTTCTCTTTAAAATGAGCTTTCAAGCTTTCACCTTCATTATTACACCATGATCCGGGTTGAGTGTTTTCAAAGGCTATGAGAAGTCTTAAGGGGCTAAACCAGTGTGACACTTTCAAGTAAAAATCGATTTTTTTTTGCTTATTCGATAGTTTATACTTTCAAAAATATCCTGTGAAAGCGGCAAGGTCGTATCTTGAATAGTTTTTGAATGGCAGCGTTCTAAAGAGCGACCGCTCGCAGGTATAAGAAACTTTAAACGCGTTTTTCTCGAAACGACATTTTTCAAAATTGTTGACATCATAAGTCAAAGAAAAATTGCCCGATCGACTTCAAATTAAATTTGAGTATTCTTGAATATATTTACCATACAATGACCTACGATCTTTTTTAACGAAAATTGTAAATTTGGCATTAAAAAAACGACAATTTCTTTACTGCAAAAATGACACTTTTTTTCAGAACTACGTTTTGTTAATTTTTGATATTTTTCAAAAATCGTAGGTCATTGTATAGGAAATACCTTCAACTTTAATAACCTTTTTGAATGTTATTGTTTCAACTGCTCATTCGGCCGGAATCATGTCAGTAGTTGGGGAACTTTTTTTTTTTGGCACCTCCAAAGACAGCACATAACTCCGTTATTTTTCTATATTTTTGTAAAAAAAGATCCTAAAATATAGCTGAAAATATACCTTATTATGTTCAAAAAACTTCAAAACATTCTATCGAGTATTTTCTTTTAAAAAATTTCGCGAAAATTGCCTAATTTTTCATGGGTTACACTGGTATAGCCCCTTAAGGTTTGAAAGTTTAGTGTTTCCGTTTTTGCTTTTTAATTTTTATCATGCGCACATTTAATTGAATTTTACAATTCAAATACAATTCAAAAAAAAAGAAACACAATAAAAATTTTTCTTATCGGATGGCTTTTGAGAGTAAAATTGCCTAGGTGGTTACACTTAAACATTCGTAACTTTTTTATTTATGAAACGTACTAAAATTTTTTTTTTCAGGAAAAAGTTGTGTAGACTTTACAGAACAATTCTGTGGAAAAATTTTGTTCTGAACATATGAGAAGTTGGTTTGAATTCTATTTGTTAATTAAAAACATAATTTTTTATAAATAATAAATAATATTTAATAAAACATTTCTTGTCCTATCACGAAAATTTCATTAACTTTTTTCCAATATTTACTGAGAAATCGCAATTTAAAAAAACACCCACATAAATGTTCAATTGCTCATAACTTTTTAAAAAATCCAAATTTTGCAAAAATAAGTATAAGGCCGTAATATTGATCAATATATCTTCAAAGTTATGCAATAAAAAGTTATTGAACTTTGGTTTTACTGTGAACAGTTCAGAAAACTTTACTCATTTATAAAAATAACAAATTATTTCTTGACATTTTTATAAGTATCTTGTTATTTTTAAGAATATCTTGTTATTTTTATGAATATCAACTGACTCGACTCGGGCTTCGGCATTGCATCAAACTTGGCACGAAGTATAAGCATAATATAAGCTTTTTTTTAAATGCACTTAAAAAAAATTTTATTAGGCGAACATTGAAAAAAACGATAAAGAAAAATATTTCTCATTTTTTTCAGTGTATTTTTATTTTATTTTTAAAATCCAATTATCAGGTTAAAAAGGTAAATAAATGAAGTATAAAATTCAGCATTTAATTCATTTTACCAGACTTTTTTAAGCTGAATAATGGCATTTGAAGTAGTACATACCTAACGATTTCTTAAATTTTCAAAGACCCATATTTTGTAAACCAGTGTTGCCATTCTAAAAATATTTTGTTTCTGTGTCGAGGTCATGTACAGGCAGTGGCGGATTTAGGTTCGATGCCGCCCTAGGCCCTTGCCGATGTGCCGCCCTTTTTTTCTACGTAAAAGTGATTGTCAAAATTATATATCTAATTACACTACTCAACAAGATTTTCCATAACAAATTCCGATAACATTTTCTAACTAAGTATGTATAGTGAAATTTTCCGAATATCGTAATGTTTTTTTTCGATTGGTCCCAATTTTCCATATATAGTAAATAGCAAAACTCAAACAAATGCACTGTTGAGAGCACATACTTCACATAAATGCTTGTAAGAAATTTGATTGTCAGCCAAGCCAATTTTAAATATGTCTGGAGGAGATTCTTACAAACAGTTTAAAGTACAAAATGTGTCAATAGTATTAATGTTATGGCTGTTATGATCGAAATTAGATAAAAACGTCTTTTTTTTCGCTTTCTTTTAACGAATTCCAACTTTAAAGCCCTCTATCTAGAATTTATCCAAAATAAGATATTTAATAGTAGTTCGAAAATGTTCTTGCCTAGAAACAGGTGCTCTTTCATTTGTTCGTGACTCGTCTGGCTGAAGTTTTCTGATTTTTTGGCGACAAGTATCATTATAATAATAATCATGGACTCCATATAGTGTCTTGGCTTTTTCTTCATATTCAGAAAACTGTTTATTTTTCATATCTTGAAGAAAAGAAGCCAGAGTGCCATAAATTTGGACAACGGATGATAAATTGCTTTGAGAATCCTGAAGTTTTTTACTCCCAGCATTGAAGCGATTTAAAATTGCGTTCCAAACAATGACTATTATTGCTGTTGTTAAATGCTGTAATTTTCTCAGTAGTCCGATAGTCAATTTTATCTTGCTTTCTTTATATGTTATTGTGTGTGCGGCTGTTTATAATGAAGGCTTGCGAAAAGGCGTCATAGCTTGCGTGGTGTATTTGAAAAAAAAAAAAAAATCATGTGTGCAGTTCACACAGAAGTGAAACATTCAGAAACTAAAGATCAAATCGATTTCAAACCATGCAGTCGGACTATTTCCTATTACGGAATTGGTTGCCGATTAAATATGTTGTTTTCAAAGGATATAAGGGGACCCATATTTCTCCGGTTTGATTAAAACACAAAGTTTTTTGCGAAATTATGCCCATTTTACGTTTTGGTGTCAAAAATTAAGAAACCGCTGGAAATTTTTTCAAAAAAGCGGCATTTCCATCCAAATCAAAATAATTAACTTTTGTCTTTTGATTCTAATAGAACTTCTTATTCTCTGTCAGAATTCAGAAAAAATTTCAAAATGGCTAAAATTTGGCAGAGTTATAGCGCTTTTTATGAGAAAAAAACAAAGTTAATATAAGAAAGAAATGACATGAGCCTTATGCGGGCTTAAAGACATTTGAGGTCAGCAGAAATTTTACTCAAAATAAAAATTTTAATTTTTGTTTCAATATTGCCAAGCCATCTGTGATACTACTACTTTCAGCTTATTTTTAATAATAACATCATTTAGTACCGTTCTGACAAAGTTGAAACAAAAATTTAAAAATTTTTTTTTGAAAAAAAAATTCTCATCACCTCAAATGTCTCTAAGCGTGCATTAAACTCATATCATCTCTTTCCTATATTAGTACAAGTCCAAAATAAAATTTTAAGAGAAATAAAAGGTGGGGTTTTTCAGAAAATTATTTAGCTTTGTTTTTTTCTCATAAAAAGCGCTATAACTCTGCCAATTTTTAACCATTTTGAAATTTTTTAAAAGATTCTAAAAGAAATTAAGAAGTTCTATAAGAATCAAAAGACAAAAGTTTATTATTTTGATTTGGCCATAACTTCATAATAAAATATTTTTTATCGAATCGGGGAAATATATATCCTTTCAAAACCAACATATTTCATCGGCAACCAATTCCGTAACATGAAATAGTCCGCGTGCATGGTTTGAGATGGATTCGGTCCTTATATTCTTGCCCCTCCAAAATGCTGTCGCTATTAAGTTTTTGCCGCCCCTAAAATTTTACCGCCCTCGGCCCGGGCCTCACGGGCCTAGGCGTAAATCCGCCACTGTGTACAGGTACAACATAGTCAAATATATCTGAAATTGAAAACATGACCCCATTTCCCCTGTCCACTTCGCGTGAAATGCCCGATATGTACTTTTTTGAAATCTAGCTCGTAATTTTCGAGATATTACGACTTTTTTGAAATTTTGATCGATTTTTTGAAAAATCATTATTTTTCCAAAAAAATCTATTGTTGAGCTATAGTTTTACTAACCTATTTAAAAAGCTCAATTTATTCCCTTTAAATTGATGTAAGTAACTCTTGAAAAAAATGTTGATATTAACCCTTTCTAACCAAAAAAAATAAAAAACATTTTGATGAATTCTGGCTTACATTTTTTTGATATGATGTCTTCTCTTTGTCAATATGAATATAAAAATATATTCAATCGCTTACATCTAACATTAAACACCGGCTTACAAGTTTTTGAAATATAAGTTATAGTATACGAGACTTAACGATTTTTTTTAAAATTTGGACCAATTTTTTTTAAAAGCCGTAATTTTTGCAAAAAATGGATTATTAACTTATAGTTTCATTAACACGTTAAATAAGCTCAATTCATTTCCTTCAAAATGAAGTAACATTGATCTAAGTTTTTTTGTTTTAACCCTTTTTTAACCGGAAAACAAAAAAATTGCAATTTTTTTTAAATGTTGAATTTATGGACAATGCTACTTCAATAACAATATTACTACTTCAACAACAACAACAACTATTATTAATAGTACAACTGCGGCCGAAGGCCCACTTACCCAAACTTTTATGTAGAATTACTGTATCTAGCGAAGCCGGTGTTTGATATACTATAGGATGTATAGCGATTGAAATATGTATATTTTAATATGCATATTGCGAAGAAAAGAAATCATATTAAAAAAATTAAAAAACTTGCCAAAATTCATATAAACGACTTTTAGTTTTTTCGGTTAGAGAAGGTTAATATCAAAAATTTTTGTTAAAATGTTACATAATTTTAAAGAGATAAATTGAGCTTCTAAATATGTTTCGTCAATAACGAATTTTTCTGGAAAAATATTTTTGAAAAAAATCGGTCAACATTTCAAAAAAGTCATAATACTCAAAAACTACGTGCTAGATTTCTAATATGTATGTACTTATACATATTGTACCTTATTTAACTACCTTTCATATGACACCCATATTCGAAAACTAATATAGGCGTTACCGACTTGTATGAATTTTTAGAAAAGCTACATCCGCAACTTCCGAATTCTATATCTCCGAAACCAGATTCGAGCGACACTTTTTTGATACAATTTTTATTTATTTGAATAGCCCTAAAAAAAAAAGATAAGAATTGGCGATTCTGAGCTAAACTGGATTTGTTCCAGAACATCTGCCGGTCACACTAGTTTCAAATTAAAATATATGACTCTAAAAATGTCCCTTACAGTTTTTTCTTTTTTTTTTTAAAAAAAATGTTTATTTTTCCAAAAAACATGGCGATTTTTTTACCATCAAAAATTAAAAATTGCCATCAAAAAGATAATTATTAGAATTTTAATTTTTTTACAAGAATTTTTTTGAACAAGAAAAAAATAAATTATGTTCTGTAATTTTTTTGGTATTGCTCAAGCATTAAAACTAATTTTGTTGATCAACAATTTATATCCGTGCCCGATACCTTCAATGAAACTTTCATATAATTGGGTAAGGTCATAAGATGAAGTGTGGATTAGTTAATTTTTGGCCTGAGCAAACATCAGAATCTGACTAGTTGTTATATTAAAGGCCTACATATTTGAATATTACTTTTGTCTAAAGCAACAATTTCTATAAAAGTGTGCCACTGTGCGTGTCTGTGGCAAAGGCTTGGACTTGCACTCAATATTAACACGCAATTTTTATATTTTATTTCGGTGTTGTTTTTGTTGCCCATTTCCAATTCGCCACTTCATGAGTTGCTCTTATGCCACATCGAATTTTATGCTGCAGTTGTATGTTGATAATACGCGCATCATTCCATTTATACAAAAAGAAAAAAAAAGTTACTGAGATATTTTCCTGAAAAAGTGTCTGACTAACTACTTGTTGACGTTGACAGTGTAACAACAAAAGAGTACGCTTAACCACTTGACTAGACTTGAACTTAACCTAATGGAAGCCCTACACACTAGCGGGATATTGAAGACACCAAAGAAGGATTACAACCACTCCACCACCCCACTATTGAAAAAGTCAAAAAACTTTGAGAAATTCAAAAAATGTTGAAAGCCTTGAAAAAATTTGAAAAAGCCGATAAGCCAAAAATGTATAACTATCGTTGTCGTAACTGTCAACATCACACGATAGGCGTTACAAGTTTTCAAGTTTTTTTCTTACTTTTTAACGCCAAGGCTAATACTGAGTCGATCGCTCTAAGTGAAGAAGTATCTCCTATAGAAGACAACGTAACAGAACCTGCCTTTTGAAGATGTGAACGGTTCGTGTCTAATATTTCGCAAAAAAATTAAAACTCATACAAAGACAGTTTTTTCGACTTTTATAGATTCTCGGCACTATTAGGAACGATAAAAAAAGTTTCATAAAATAATACGTCATTACCTAGCAAATAAAATTGCAGTTATGGAAGACCGAAAGCAAAACAAATGAGAGTGTTAATGCACAAACGCTGCAGAAGCGATTCAAATCAAATCGAGCACATCAAATGTGTCAATCGTTTTATTGCATTTTTTACTTTGGTTTCGGTGTCCCAAAGTGGCGGCTTTTAGTAAAAAACAAAAAAAAAAAAGTCAAAAAGAAGCACCAGTAACTTTTTACCTATGTATATCCATCTAGATTGCAAAGTGGGAGGCATCTTGAAATTGGCTTATTACAGCCATAATTTTTCCTATGAAAGTCAGTGTCGAACAAATTCCACTCTTAAAAAGTTATTGATGGAACGTGAAGCCATCGAGCAAGCCTTTCATAAAAAGAATACCTTGGACATTCCATCTTTCAGATAAGCTTTGAAGACTTCAAAAATCACGTTTTTTGAGTTATGCCAGTCTTGAAGTAAGTGAGCGATGTGATGTAAAGCAAACTTAGGCTACGGCCACGCAATAAGCGGTAGAGCGGCAACAAAAAAAATTAAAACCTATGGAACACTATTGAAGTGGCCGCGCAGTTACTGAGCGGGAAAAACTTTTTTAGAGCGGTAGAGCGGCAACGCACACCTTTCAATTGTGTCTTAATTTTTCTGAAAATGAGAGCGGCAATCAGTAAGCATGTCGTATAAGGTATTGAAAATAAAAATATGAATTGGAAATTCTGTTATATTTTTTTGACACTTTGTCATTCCGTTTGTAACACATAGAAGGGGGCGTGGCAGGTATGGTAAAATATATATATTCTTGATCTGTGTCACCACCTAACAGTGGCGTAGCGTGCATATGTGCCGCCCGGGGCGGAGAACTAACATGCTGCCCCCTTTCATGGGAAGGAAATGGAAAATGTTAACTGTGAACTAAAAAAAAGGTCATTAATTTTTACTTGCAAAACAATTGCTCTGCAGCAACTTTTAATATAATGTTACGATTTCATTTAACCGCATAGGCATACATGTTCGTGTGTACCTAAAAAGTTCTTAGTAATGAAAATGGGTAGCACTATGGCTAAATCGAAACTTGAGTGAAGGTACTCAGTGCGTAAAGCGGATCCGCTTCGTATTCAAAACGGCCTCGCTTCTTCATATATTTTATCCGAAACTGATTCCGTTCGAGACTGACTCGGAATAAAAACCCATTCTGGATATAATAGTTGCTACAAATGCACACAACGCGGCATACGACTTCAACACAATAAGCGAAAATTAATAACGATCCAATAAAAGATATCGATGCAGAAAATATCCAGATCATCATACACATCAGGAACGGAATGTTTTGGAGTTGTTTCAACTTGACATCGTTAACCAGTTTCCATTGGACTATATGCACGTAGGGAATTAAACAAATTAAAATCCGTATTATTTAAAAAAAAACGAGATTATCTCAAAAGCAATACCACAACAATATGTGTGCGATGGAAGAAGTTCGTGTCACCCCTAAGGATATCCAAAACTTTTAATTTTGCTAGTGTTGATCTCTTTAAACATTTCTTAAAAAAAATATCTGAAAGATGAATTCTTCTAATTTAATATTAAGCTTAACCTTTAAAATATACCTTTACAAATTTTTACAAGACTCGGTCGGGTGTTACCCTAAAATTGTCATTCGGGACAGCTCACAACTTCCGCCACCAGACTCGGTACTTTACACACTTAGACATACCATTAAAATTACTTAACCATTTGATTAAAAATTTACCATATCGCTCGTTTACTGGACGATCATCGTAACTCAAAAAACTTAAATTTGTAGAAAAACGCATAGTTATGTTTTAAGTTTTCAATAAATTAATTCTTACGAGTAAATAAATCTAAGTATGACGACATACATATATTCTTCTTACAATATAAGTTCATTAAAAACATTTATTTGTTTACACAATAAATATGAAGGTTATTTCTGCATATGTAGTTAACTCGAATCCTTTTTTTTAGAGTTGTGACGGTATTCCAGCAAGTGAGCAATATGTCTAAATGATATGAGTTATATGTATATAATCAACAAATTTTTGAAAGTAAGTAAGTGCGATGTCACACGACAGGCATTTGAGTGCGGGCAAACAATAATTTTTTATTCACTTTTTGAGTGGAGGCCAGTCACACAAAAGTGAAATGAGTGCCGGTCAACTTCTGACGTTTATACTTATTTATTAATTTTTCTACTCCATTTTTAAATGCGTTTTTGAAAAAGGAGTTGTGCTTCACTCGTTTTCTTTATGCTATTCAAAATAAGTATTTTTAAATGTACTTTTTTCGCTCCTTAACACAATACTTTTTTTATTTTCTACCTCGCAAAACTATTTTGAGTGAAGCAGTCACCACTTTTACAATTCAAATACAATTCAAAAAAAAATAAAGCAATTCAAATTTATCTTATCGGATGGTTTGTAGGAGTAAAATTGCCTAGGTGGCGACACTTAAACATTCGTAACTTTTTTACTTATGAAACGTACTATCTTTTTTTTTTCCAGGAAAAAATTGAGTAGACTTTACAGAACAATTCTATGAAAATTCTATTTGTTTATTAAAAACTTAATTTTTTATAAATAATAAATAAAATTTTTATAAAAACTTTATTTCATATAAATTGCAAAACATTTCTTGTCCTATCACGAAAATTTCATAAACTTTTTCATAATATTTACTGAGAAATCGCAATTTATAAAAAAACAAGTTAAGGTGTTATCTTAGGCCAGGCCGAAACTCACATACCCTACATTGCGTTGAAAGTACCTTTTAAATAAATGTTAAAAAGGCGTTGAAGAGGTTGAATAAGTCGAAAAAAATGTGAAATGTTAGAAAGGTTGACAGAGGTTGAAAAATGTTGAAAAAGTCGAAAATATATGCAAAGTGTTGAAAAAAGTTGAGAAAGGTTGAAAAACTCTAAGAAAGTTGAAACAACTTGAAACAATTCAAAATGGATGAAAAAGTCGAAAAATAACGAAACTAATGAAGAAAGTTGAAAAAGTCGAACAAATACATATAGGATATACAGTATAATTCGCTTAGCTGCCTATTCGCTTAAGGGCGCATGTAAGTTACCAGCCCAAAATCAAGATTCTGCTGCATTTTTTTACGTATACGTGAGAAAATATCTTTTTTAGCTGCCTCCCGCTTAAGAGCACATTTGCTTTAACAGCACTTAATTATTGGTCAGTTAAATTCATTTTTCATACTAAAAGTTACACTTAACAGCCTTTGATAAAAAATGCAACACTTAAAATTTCATGTTTCCCGTAGGAGTCTCAGGACACAAGAATTGATGTGTATGTATTAGCGCTTTATTACTATTAACTTAAATGTCCATATAAATAAATTGTTTTTTTATCTTATGTTTTTTTATTAAAATAAACTTTATGATTTTGTTGAAAACTATGTAAATCTTTTTTGCTGAACATGTTCTTGGTAAGAGCTCAAGAAAAAAAAAATTATCACTCTTAACAGCCTTACTTATGCGCTATAAGGCGGTTAAAGAAATTTGGCTAGGGGCATTTTTCGCTTAAAGGCGCAATATTTGCTGGCATTTAAATGGAGGCTGCTAAGCGAATTATACTGTATTGTAAAAAGTTACAGGGTTGAAAAAGTCGAAAGAATAAGGAAAATGTTGAAAAAATCGAATAGAAATGAAAATTAGGAATATGCCACGCCCACTTGTCCAATTCCGCCCACTTTTGGTTCAATAAACTATATTCGTGATCGACATCCTCATATTAAATTTCAGCACAATAGCTTGTATAGTTTGCGATATGTGCCGCAGTTAAATTTAAAATTTAGGGCGGTGACATACCCTCTGGTACAATCCAGCCCGGTTTTGATCCAGAAATAGCTTTCCATAAGCAAACCTCTTATACCAAATTTTAGTATGATTGCTCACATATTTCGATAAATAAGCCACTTACCGTATTTTACTTGTATGGGAGGTGCCACGCCCACTGGTGCTATTTCAGCCACTTTTGATTCAGATATACTCTATAGCAACTGAACCACTTACATTAAATTTCATAGCAATTGCTGCAATAGTTCACTTAAAACAGCGCTTACAAATTTATGTTACTATGGGACGTGCCACGCCCACTGATGTTATCCTCTCAAAATTCATTTATTTTTAAGGCTTATAGTATTTATGAAGATTACTCTCATAGCACACTATCTATAACAATAAACGTTTTTTGCTTATATGGGAGGTGCCACGCTCACAGGGAGGATGGAGCTGCTTGTAGAAGTCCACGTAAGTGGGAAAAGTTCCTGATCGCCACTCACTTGGGAGTGGCCAGGGATGATTCTTTTGCAAGCAGTTCAAGCAGCTCACAAACTTCCGGCCTTTTTGGCCAAGTATCCTCTGGAGATCCCTTGGACACCCGTCCGGGGGTGAGCTAGTTGTGAGAAGGCGAGTCTCTCCTAGACTTAAAACTTGGAATGTGTGCGTAGGGTTTGGGTCCCACCACACATTATCATCATTTCCAATGAAAACCAAATCAGCCTCGGATAATAGCCCCCACTACGATGACGACCACTGCAAACGAAAAACGGACAATGATTTACGGATATGCACCTGGAATGTCCGGACCCTCCATAGGGAAGGTGCAACTATCCAACTGGCGGAAGCCCTCGTAAAAATAAAGGCTGACATCACCGCCATCCAGGAGGTGCGATGGAAAGAACAAGGCTGCTCTAAACGGACGAACTGTGATATCTACTACAGCGGCCATGCGGAGAGGCGCGAATTTGGTTGCGGATTCGTTGTAAGTCGAAAATTACGCCACCTAGTTTCCCGGTTCACGCCAATAAGCGAAAGGTTGGCTACGATCCGTATCAAGGCAAAATTCTTCAACATAAGCCTAATTTGCGCGCACGCCCCGACGGAGGAAAAGGACGATGCCACCAAGGATGATTTCTACGCGAGCCTAGAGGACGTGTATGACCGTTGTCCGACCCACGATGTAAAAATAGTCCTGGGCGATTTTAACGCGAAGGTCGGAAGAGAAGGCATCTTTGGCGCTACAGTCGGTCAATTCAGTCTCCACGAGACCACTTCAAACAACGGTCTGAGACTGATCGACTTCGCCGCGGCGCGAAACATGGTAGTTAGTAGTACCAGATTTCAACACCTCGACATTCACAAGGCCACCTGGCTATCCCCGGATCAAAAAACGAAAAACCAAATTGATCATGTTGTGATCGACGGAAGGCACGCTTCAAGCGTTCTGGATGTGCGTAAATTTCGGGGGCTCAACACTGACTCCGACCACTATCTTGTTGCAGCTAAGTTCCGCATGCGGCTATGCAATGCGATTAATGTACGCACGGGCATGCAACGAAAGCTGGACGTTGCCAAGCTGCAATCACAACGGACTGCCGAGGCGCACTCCACTCAACTCTCGGTTAAGCTCAACCAACCAACCTCTGGAACCCGACGCCGGTGGACTTTGGACACACATCTCCCACTCCATGCGCGCTGCTGCCGAGGAAGTCATTGGTTTTTGACGTCCACAACCTCGAAACCAATGGTATGACCAGGAGTGTCGCGATGCGACTGCTGAAAAAACGCCGCATACAAGAAGACGCTGCAGTCAGCCGCAACGCGAGCCGTGCGAGAAAGCTACCGCGAAAATAGGAAGGAATAGAGGCGCATTTTCAGACGTAAAAAAAGGGAGCAGGAAAAGCGTGAGCGTGATGAACTTGAGGTGTACCAGGGCAAGAAGGATGCACAAAAATTCTATCAACAAGTTAAGCGTCTAACTCAAGGTTTCAAGCCCGTAGCATCCACTTGTAGGGACGAAAATGGAAATCTGGTTACAGATACACAGAGTGTACTGAGGCTATGGAGGCAGCATTTCTCCAACTTGCTTACGGGCGATGATTCCACCAATCGATGATAACGCAGTGGAAGTACCATCACCTAGCCATGAAGAGGTTCGAGTTGCTATCCAGCGACTCAAAAACAACAAAGCAGCGGGTGCTGACGGCCTGCCAGCTGAGTTGTTTAAAGCTGGTGGCGATGAATTGATAAGATGCATGCATCAAATCATCAGCAAAATATGGCTAGCGGAAAGCATGCCCAACGATTGGAATCCCAGCGTGCTTTGTCCTGTAATAAAGAAAGGAGACCCGACAATCTGCGCCAACTACAGGGGTATCAGTCTTATTTCCATCGCATATAAGATCCTCTCGAGCGTATTGTGTGAAAGATTGAAGCCGTATACAGAAACGCTGATCGGATCCTATCAGTGTGGCTTTAGACCTGGTAAGTTCACCATAGACCAGATGTTTACACTACGCCAAATTCTGGAGAAAACCCATGAATATCAAATCGACACTCACCATCTCTTCGTCGATTATAAAGCTGCGATAGCCCAGTGCGGGATTGCCTATTAGAGGTCTGCATAAGTATAATCATTAACTTACGAAACTGTTACCGAAGTCAATTTTATTGATTTGAATGCGTATACATAGCGTTTGCTTGTGTTACTGTTACCATCATTATAAATTTCTCTTCTTACTCGTAACCAACTGTACGTAGATGAATGCGTCATGTGTATGGATAATATGCATGTATGCTGCGAGTACAACGAGTTCCGCGATTACTACGCATTTGATATTTTGTACTACGCAGTAATGCACTTTAACATGCGTAAGAATGTTAGGTGAGGATCAGTGATAATTTGATGTGTGCAGGCGAGTGAGGTCTTTGTTTTCTAAATAAATTTGTGTTATATTATAAAAACAGTTTTTGAACAAAAAAGATGCCGGTTTTTTTTATTCTATTTCCTATTTTCCTAACTCAAAAAAAAAAATGTGGAGTTATTTTAACTAAATTGACCGATATCAATATGCGTTTGTGGTTTATTTATGAATTATGTTTATTTATATATTTTGTTATTTATTTTATATGGACTCAACTAACATTTTTAATTTTTCGTTGTGATTAATTAATTTTACTAAAAAAACTTTGGACTTTGTAAATGTAAATATAGGGCAGTAGTTATAGTAATTTTTCTAGCATCATTCTAAAGATAAAACTACCAAAAAGTATTTTAAACAGATCCACCCACAATGATGTTAAAAAATTAATATAATCCCGGACATTCGTTTTATTTTAGTTTTCAGATAAATAAATAAAAAAGTTGCGCATTTAAATCTTCTGGCAACGCCTTGGTGCACAAATGAATTCTCTCTCCCTCACTTTCATCGAATAAATAAAACAATAAAGCACGTCATTCAGTTCGATTCATTACCTTCAGTTTTGTTGTGCGTATACATACACGAATCTTATTCAACTTTATTTACTTTACGCTATGGTACTCAAAGGAAATGTGTACTTGTAATTGGAGTAACAGAAAAGTGAACGAGTACTGAAACGAGTAAATTTTTGGTTCCGTGCAGACCTCTATTGCCTATACGCAACAATGTCTGAGTTCGGTATACCTGCAAAGTTGATAAGGCTCTGCAGGATGACGTTGAGCAATACGTGTAGCTCCGTCAAGGTATGAAATGACCTCTCCGGAACTTTTAATACCGAGCGAGATTTCAGACAAGGCGACCCGCTCTCGTGCGATCTCTTTAATTTCATTATGGAGGGGATCGTACGAAAAGCCGGTGTGCATCATAATGGCACCATTTTCTTCAAAGGTGTTCAGCTCCTTGCGTACGCTGATGATATTGATATTATCGGTCGGAGTAAGAGAGATGTTACTGCTGCTTTCACTGCTATTGAAAAGGAATCAGCCAAAGTGGGTTTGACGGTAAACGAGGGCAAGACGAAATACATGATGTCTACTAACAACAACAAGAGAGCACGGGATCTAGACTCTCATGTTACAGCGGGAAACTGTAAATTAGAAGTTGTCAAGGAATTCATTTACCTTGGCACTGCCGTAACCAGCAACAATGATGTCAGTCTGGAGATTAAACGGGGAATAACAATTGCTAATAGGTGCTACTACGGTCTCAGTAAGCAATTACGTTGCAGAGCTCTCTCTCGATCGACAAAGCTAACACTCTACAAGACGCTCATTCTACCTGTGCTTCTTTATGGCGCTGAGGCATGGGTGGTTTCGACAACAGACGCAGCCGCTCTTGGGGTGTTCGAGAGGAAAGTTCTCCGCAAAATCTTTGGTCCTGTTCGAGTTGGCGACGACTATCGCATTCGAATGAACCACGAGCTGTATGAGCTCTACGCCGACATTGACATAGTTAAGCGTATAACAATACAGCGACTACGCTGGCTGGGTCATGTTTATCGTATGGATAAAAAAGCTCCGGCAAAAAAGGTATTCGAAGGGAAGGTCCCCGGTCAACGACGAAGAGGGAGACCATGCCTCCGGTGGGTAGACCAAGCTGAGGAAGCCCTAACCGCGCTTGGCATTAACGATTGGAGAAGGTGCGCGCAAAACAGAGGCGCCTGGCGAGAGCTAATGAGGTCGGCCGTAACCTGACAACGGGTTGTTATGGCCATCTAAGTAAGTAAGTAAGCCACGCTCACAGGTACTATTGGACCAAATTTTTGTAATAAGAGACCTTATAGGAAGTATATCTACCTCATTAAATTTCATAAAGCTTACGTTGTTAGTTCTCTTTATATAACGTTTATAAATACTGTGGGCTGTGCCACGCCCTTCAACGAGTTTTTTCAGTAAAGTAGCTGAGCTTGTGCCAATTCTGAGGTATACGGAATCAAAATTTTTAACAGTTGAAAAGTGCCACGCCCATTTTTTCGATTCCGCCCACTTTTATCTCAATTCAAGATATATTTGATATGTATCCGTTCACCAAATTTTATCGCAATATCTTGAACGGAATACAAGATATGGTAGTTGAAATGATAAAATTAAGGGCTGTGCCACGCCCCTGTACGACCCTTTAGAAACTTGAAACTCAGCCTAATCCTAATCATACCATACCAAATCACCAAGTTTCATAAAAATAGCTTCAACTTTTTTCAAAATTGCATTGGGTAAATTTAGATAGAGTATGGGCGGTAGGCGTGTCCGTCAACCGATTTCGCCCATTTTCAATAGCAAGATGCCTGCAAGAAGATTTGACCTGTGTCTCATTTAATTAGCTTTCTTGGTTTTCCCGTAAACCTGATTTCAACAGACGGACAGACAGACGGACATCGCTAAATCGACTCAGGTGGTAACGCTGATCAAGAATATATATACTTTTCCTTACCTGCCACGCCCCCTTCGAGGTGTTACAAACGGAGAGACAAAGTGAATATACTCTCGGTGTAGGGCTTAAAAATCCCACATAAAAATTCACTTGTTCATAACTTTTTAAAAAATTAAAATTTTGCAAAAAAAAATATAAGGCGTTAATGTTGATCAATAAATCTTCAAAGTTATGCAAAAAAAAGCTTAAGTTTAATAAGATAGTTTTTTCTGTGCCCACTTGAGAAAACTTTACTCTTTAACAAAATTGTGCATTACTAATAGTAATTAGCTTCTTACGGCATGCAGCAGTTTGTAAGATTTGGGATTTTCAATCTGAAATTTTTTGTTCAAATTATTTGTAAATCTCTGTAGAGTCAAGTGTATAAGTTTACAGGATGAGATGTATGCCAAATGATAGAGCTCTATGAGCCTTAATAGAATATCTAGGGTTGCCTTGCCAAAGCCTGTCCCGATGGCCGAAAATGCCCGAATTTTAGCCAATTTTGTCGTTCTAATTAAAACTGTACACGATTAGAAATTTTGGAATAAATTTTAATACTTTTGGGCTTACATACACCAGAATTGTATTAAAATTCAATACTGTCTAGATATTAAAATTAATTTTTATTACAAATTTGTATTAAAATTTAATACTCGTTTTTATTAAAATTTAAAAAAAAATATGTCGTATCCACTGGGATTCGAACCAGGTTCCCTTTCAATACAAGGGTTGCATGAACATTTTAACGACATCAGCCAACGTGATGCTTAATGTAATATTTGCGATAGCATCAAATGTTATAAAATATCGTTTTAATGTTTGAACTGTATTAGAAATTAATACAAATTGTATTACAAAATTTTGTAATATATTCAAAAGTATTAAATTTAATCAAAATTGTATTAAAAATCTTTGTTATACTTCGCTTGTATTAAAATTTATTCCAAGATTTCTAACCGTGTAACAGTTCGAAATGTATGCCAAATGATAGAACTCGAAAATGCCTAAGTATAATACATGGGATTGCATTGTTGAATCCTGTCCCAAACATGGGGTTTCACCGGTTTTTTATGTCGATTTTCATTAATGAAGATAACAGCTTGAAATTTGTGCCAAATGATAGAGATCGAAGAGTCTAAATATAATATATAGGGTTGCCTTATCGAATCCTGCCCCAAACATGGATTACCACTCATTTAAGAAAAGTTGACCCCATAAACGGGTGTTAAGTAATGTTTAGGACATGATTCGACAAAGCTGCCCTATATATTCTATTTAGGCTCTTCAATCATTTGGCACAAATTTCAAGCTGTTATCTTCATTAATGAAAATTGACCCAAAAAACCGGCCTATTCGAGTTCTATCATTTGGCATACATTTCGAACATTTATGTACTACAGTTTTAATTAGAACGACAAAAATGGCTAAAATTCGGGAATTTTCGGCCATCGGGGCAGGCTTTGGCAAGGCCACCCTAGATATTCTATTTAGGCTCATCGAGATCATGTAATCTTATACACTCGACTTTTATACAGCGGGCTCTCCGCCTATATGTATGATACCAAGTGAAAATATACACTCTAAGAAAAAATTACTACTATAATAGTAGGAAACCGGTTACCTATATTAATACTAGTAAAATCGCACGAGTTGTGTAATAAAATTTTTACACTATAAAAAGTGTAAACTGAATTACAGATTTGGTGTAAAAATCACACATAAAAATGTGTTTTTTTGCGCTAAATAAGTAGTAATTTCCCGTGCAGTGTGTTTTATTACACTATCAAAATAGTGATTCAAACCTACGAAATTTAGTTTTGAAATAAAATTTATATTTTTATTTTGCACAAATTTTTCTTTATTTCTTTATAAAAAATTTCAGCATTTGAAAAAAATTATTAGGATGTATATATAATTATATATAAATGTAGGTATAAATAATATTATACATATTACATAAAAATTCCATGTTCAAGCTTATTTTTTTAGAATACATTATATTAAATACGTAGTAAAATCATATTACTTAAGTAAGAACATCGCTGAAGTCCATTTTGTTGATTTTTACGAACTCCTCCTTTTCAATGAAAATATATGCGTTGTATATTACGTCTTCCGGGTCAATTGAACTTTCTGTTAAAAAGGTATGATTCCTTATAAGTAAATTAACTAATTATTTTAGAAACTTAACGCGATCCGAGGTATTAATCACACAGGTTAAAAACTATAACTGATCGTGTTGTGACAAGTATTTGCTAACACAGAATTTTCACACACAATACTATAAAATACGCATATTGTGTAAATTCTCACAAAAATATCGGCAATGTAGAACAATTACAATTATTGCACGAAAAGCTGTGTAGATTCACGCAAAAAAAAATGTGAATTCCCAAATATAAGGGAAAAACACACATTTATAGTAAAATAATGAAATTTTTAATACAAAACATTAAAGATGTGAGTTTTCACTATTCAAATTTTTTTATACACAAAATTATATGTATATTAACTACTATTAAAATAGTAATTTTACTAATTTAAAGTTTTATTTCTTAGAGTGTACTTATCTGTTTGAATTTAAGTTTTCGGAAATATTAATATTCAAATCCGAATTAGCATCAAGTTTTCTGGGTAGAAAATAATGCTGAAGTGGTCCCACTGTTCTAATATTCGAAAAAAATAATGGACACCAAAATAAAATTTTCAAGTGCCAAAGAGTGCCAAAAATTTCTGTAAGTGCCAATTTGGCATCGAACTGCTCGTTATGGAAGCGCTAACTAGAGGTCATGCACACAAGTGATGTTACATGTGAGATTGCAACTTAAACAGGTAATTTAGTTTCTGTCAAGCCGTTTGACAGATAGTATTATAATTCTTGGCATGAAAACTCTAGAAAACATTTTCATGTTTGATATTGTGTCTGGTGCTATATACAGTCCCGTACTTTTGAGGCTTATTAACTTCAATGTTCTTCCAAGAGCTCTTAGGTCTTGTGTGCCTTTTTATTTGAAAACCGTTCGAAATAATTTTGCATCTAATGATCATGTCTTTATAGCTTTAAAATCGGTTAATGAGATAAATTTAGATTCTAATTTTCTCAATTTCAAAAAATGCCATGAAAACTTTATTAAATAGTATTTTTTTAGAAGGTTATGTTATTTATACATACTGTTATTTTTCAAAGATCTAGTCTGTAATAATAATTGTTCATAGACTGCAATAAATAAATAAATATGTTATGAAGAAGTACTGACCGGGAAAAATGCCGCCCCTGAAAAGTGCCGCCCGGGGCGGGCCGCCCCTTCTCCCCCCCCCACGCTACGCGACTGCCAACTGAGTTGATTTAGCTATGCCTGTCTGTCTTTTTCATTTCTTTTCGATTTTTTTTTAATATTCTCCATATTTTTTCGACTTTATTAACCTTTTAACTTTTTCCAATATATCCTATATGTATAAGCTAAAATAAAGTAACTAATACAAGATGTAAATCGAAGTTCAATTGAAATATAGTTTAAAGATGCTAATCATTAGAACAGAGGCCAAAAAATTAATACCCCTGATGACTAAGGAACAGATAGCAAAAGAAATAAAGTTAATGTCGACAGAAATTTGGACATGTAAAGATTACAGAAATTAAAAATGTTTCTGCCTACCAAACTATGGAGTTGCTGCAAAACCTAATTCTAAGCATATTTTTAGACAACGTAAAAATCATATAACCGACAGCAACAATAATAGTAATAATAGTGATAATGATAATAAAAAAATAAGACAAAAACACTTGGGTTAACCGCTAAATGAGCGCTTAACAATCGATTAAGTAGCGTTGGAAAAAAAGTGCTCCAACCGACAACAACTAAAAGAAAAGAAAACCATTCCTTGCATGAGAGTTGCTGCTATCAGACGGTAAAATGTGGACAGTAAAAGACCTTCAAATTAACACTCAACCAACAAGTAGGGCAAGCAGATTAGCAGAAACAGCAGCAGCTGTTAAGGCACCAGCGACGCTTAATGCGGAAGCAACAGCAGCAACTCTCTCCGTTGATAGAACCAGAGCTGATGCCAGCTTCTGAATTAACGGATGATGGCGACGAGCTACAGTATTCATAACAAAAGCTGATGGTGGTGTTGATACTTAAAAGCAGTGGTTCCTTAATATCGGCCTCAACTGATTATTGATTCGTTTCTGATCATCAAGTCTTCAATGAAACTTCTTCAACTCATTGAAATTTACAAGCCATTATGATCTTGTCATATCAAAATCAGATTCCATTATGGGTTTTGTTAAAAGAAACACACATAGTTTTAAAGACCCTCTAAATGTTATAGCTCTTTACATATATTTAGCAAGGAGTCTTTTAGATTATTGTGCTATCATTTAGAATCCATATTATAATGAACACATTAACCGCATTGAAAAACTTCAAAAAAAATTTACTGGCATGCTATTTTTAAAATGCATTGGCCAGGTAGTCTTCCCTTTAAGATGCTAGCTAGTAAGCTCCTTGGGCTACAATCTTTAAAAGATAGAAGAAATTACTTTTCTCTAATATTAATTTACAATATACTATCTGGGAAATTAAAGTGTACAGAGTTATCAAATTTGCTTACTATTTATAATCCTCCTAGAAATTTGAGAAATAATCGTATTTTTGTTGAGGAATTACATAGATCTAATTATGCTATTAATGAACCTATATCACGATGCATTAAATTATGCAATAGTTTCTCACCATTAAAAAATTTTAATGTAAGTGAACATGAATTTAAATTAAATATTTTTAAGTTATTCAACTAGTTTTGTGTATATATATATGTATGTATTAATTAATTTAAATAGTCTGTTAGATTAAATAATCCGTAGACTGAAATAAATATAGAAAAGAGGCTTATGCATGTTTGTTGGAAATTTTGTAGATAAACAAGACGGTCATCATGTAAGGTTCTGTTTAAGGATCGTAATGCCAAGCTGAAAACATTCTAAACACTGACGCAAAGTCAGTACACTTGCAACAATTTTCTGAACAACAGCATTAACAACCAGCACCACAATCATTGCAACTCGTATTGCCTTATTTTCTTGACCGGGAAAAACATTGTGCAGATCTACAGCAACATCAGCGAATGCCTCGCTGATGTGTCTGATATCGAAGACAGGACCAATTGAGGAATCGACCACTATGCTATTCATCAGAAAAGTGGTAAGACAAGATCACTCTCCATCGAGGTACATTCTGAACATTAACTTCTCGACACATTCGATAATCTTTTGACGAAATCGCTTGACGGCAGAAATAATGCTCCCACGGCACAAGCTAAAAATGCTTCAAGCCCATCGGCTGTTTTTTGATACAATATTTGCGCGATACGCAATAGAATAGGCTCCACGCCAAATAAAATTCTGCCTTACGCAAAAATTTTGAAAGTAAGAGGTCAACCGCAGCGACATGTCATCAAACAAATGAGCCTATTTACGAACTGCTCAGTCTGCCACCCAATCAGAAAAAACCTAAGCAAATATTGCAACGTCACAAGTAAAACTTTTTTTTACACCGGGAAACTACGCAAACTAGCAATCTCAGTAAAGAACATATCAAAGGTACTACATAAATGGTGGGAGATGTTGGTAAATGGGTGTAGCAATTCTTATACAACAAACAGAGTTGTGCAAAAAAAATTTTGTGCATGCTTGGTACAGAATTATTTGGTGACACAAGCAAGTAGTAGCCAAAAAATGGGCGTCACACCTCCCATATAAGCCAAAATCTGAGAAACTCACACAAATCTTACCAAACTTTTGGTGACACGGAAACATTTGGTGACACAAGCCTGCAATGTATAATACGTGGGCGGGGAAAAATAAATTCTGCCAAACTCAACACGAAAGAATTCGGTGTCATAGAAAATAAAATCGTTTTGGCTTAGGCTCTAAGTCTGTCGGCGTGACCAGTGTCAAATCAACACTTTTCTGAACTTTCTTGCTTGTGACAACATTTAAATAAATGTTTAGGAATCACTTTCGAAGGGTAACATTTTCCGATAAAAAAAAAACACATGATGGCTTCAAAGCAAAGTGAGTAAAGCAGCAACAGCAGCACGAGGTACCTTAATAAGATGCCGGCGGATAGCTGCAATTTCGCTTTACTGTTTCTGTGTTACACTTTTATAATCAAAACATTATCTTTATTTTCAAAGTGATCACAATAGATGATTTTGTTTTAGGACTTTATACATACTGTATATGCAGCATTCTTTGCCAAAACGAAAGTACGTTGAACTGATTTCACTGATTTTTTTTTCGTGTGTAGTATATGACTAGTTGAAAATTTACCATAAGTCTTTTTGGCAAAAAGTGAAGCTCTGTTGCCCAAAAAATTTTCAAAATTCATGAAAAATAAAATAATTAACTTATAAAATACCAACATAACGAAAGCAATTGTTAGGAAAATAGTTGGTATTATGAAAAAGTTTAAAATTGTTATTTTAATAAGATAAATGATATCTGATATCGATTAGTTAATTTTTATATATTATAAAAACTTACTAGTGGTACCCGCGACTTCTCCTATTATTGCCGATTAACCTTACTCTCCAGTGCATTTTTTAGCCCAAAGTGCGCAAAAAAAAGTGGCTGTCTGTTAGTTGATTAAAATAAAAATTCTATCAAAATATTGCGGGCAATGCCGTGAATTCTTCAATTCAGTATCATATTTTTTATTAAGCAAAATTTAAAAATTGAAAATAAAATGCATGAAAATTAATCGTACTATGAATTCTTTAGCTGGCAAGTTGATTGCACTCTCAGGCTACCGGTAGATACAACTTTGCAACCAGGTAGCAGTTAACTGAACTGGACTTGAATTGTAGCGGCAGCACAACGCACAGACGTTCCAATTTAAACTTTGACTTGAGAAAAGGTATAAATTATGAAAATTGAATGTGCCGAATTTTTTTTTCGCTTGCTTGTACGTCGAATAACGGTGAGAGCAATGAGAGCAAATAGAGTCACTATGTGCCCATCACTGATTTAAATCATAACTCAAACCAAAACAAACCGAAAAACAGCAAATTAAATGATCAACACAGTGCAAGCGCAAGTGTGAGGGCAAATCGAACGTTTTCATGCTTCATGCGGAATTAGCTTTTGTAGCTGCCGTTCGCAGGATTGATCTAGGAAGCTGAAATTTTGGGAGAATTTTCTTCAAACCCGATTCTATTATATAGGCATAAATGACCGCAAATTTTTAGAAAAAAAAATAAAAATACCTTTTTTGGGTGTATTTTTTCCGCATTTTTAGTCACACGAAAAATGTGGGCGTAGCTGTACAACAGTGGGTGGTGACCCCCATTCAACTAAAAAACCCAAAACGCTATATCTTGGCACCTAAGGCAGACTTTTTCTACGTTTTAGTATGCCGGTTTTTTCGTTAAATTTCAACGGAATTGGACATAAAATCTGTCCGCGCAGTTTTCAGGTTTGAGCTAGGAAGCTCAAATGTTGGGACAATTATTTTTTTTTTCTCAAACTATAATATAGGAAAAAATAAACAAAATCCCTGTCCTAAAGTTTGAAAAAAAAAAACACCCTAGTGTATGTACATATGTACATTGGTTGTGAAAGATATTGCTAGCAACTTTAGCCTAAACCAAAATAGACGAGACGAGCCAACGAGTAAAGCCTAAACCAAAATAGACGAGACGAGACGTAAAGAGTAAGTTCGAGTGTATGTAAACCAATGTTGATAGCCAAAATGAACCAACGTAATTGATCGAAAGTGAACGAAACATTTTGACGAGACGAGTTGTTCCGTAAGAACCGAACTTCAAAACGTTGCTACTCGTCATAACAGCTTTTTTGGTTCGTTGGCTAGCGCAACATTTTGGGTTAAATGTCAAAACAGACGAAACGAGTGCAAACGTTCGTTCAATTGCTACCGTCTCGTCACGTCTATTTTGGTTAAGTCTTAAGTTCGAGTGTATGTAAACCAATGTTGATAGCCAAAATGAACCTACGTAATTGATCGAAAGTGAACGAAACATTTTGACGAGACGTAAGAGTTCCGTAAGAACCAAACTTCTAAACGTTGCTACTCGTCATAACAGCTTTTTCGGTTCGTTGGCTAGCGTATCATTTTGGATTAAATGTCAAAACATACGAAACGAGTGCAAACGTTCGTTCAATTGTTACCATCTCGTCACGTCGATTTTGGTTAAGGCTTTTGTGTCTAGCAGCAGGTCTTTATCAACATTTCTCTTTCATATTTTCACCACTTTATCGAATTCCACTCTTCGTTTTTGAAAATTGATTTTGCAAAAAGTCTCTCCTGCACCTTTATAAGCAAAATAAAGCTTTGTTTATGGAGGCCAAAAAAACTAAAACCTAAAAAAAATTTAAATATTTATGGATAAAGGACTCTAGAATTTTAATGCGAAAAGTGGATGGTGGTGAAGTAGCGTTGATAAGATCATTTTATTGATTTACTTGAGCTTAAGTAGTATTTAACTGTTTAAATGATAGCTCTTGATGATGATTTCGACCCAAATGATCTTGTCAGCGACTTTACCATTAATCTCATTTGAAATGAAAGTGAACTAGCTTTTCATCCTAATGTTAATGCTAATGAATCAGTTTTTGTAGTGCACCAGAACATTAGAAGCTTAAGACAGAATTTTGCCTCACTTGTTGCTCATCTTGCTACTTTTAAAACTCCAGCAGACTTTGTATTTCTTTCGGAAATTTGGATTTTCTCATCTGAGGTTGACGACTATAAGATTCCGGGGTATAATTTCTATGCTGTTGCTAATGACAGTTATTCTGCCGGTGGAGTGGGTGTTTTTGCGAAATCTAAGTACGACTGTAAATTTTCTGATTGTAATTTCAAAACAGCTGATGTTTTAAAAAAAAGCTGTAATGTTGACAACATTGCCTTAACTCTGTTTTGCTTTTATAGATTGCACTCACATCATATTCAATTAATTGTTGAAGAATTTTCAGAATTGTTATGCAGCGAAAAAGATTCAAATGTAGTTTTACTTGGTGATTTCAACCTGGATACTTTGGTGTCAAGCGATACGACTGACTCTTATTTGGCACTTGTGGCTGAACATGGGTTTTTTCCGTTTATAGATGAGCCAACAAGACCCTCAACTGGCTCTTGTATAGAGCCCGTTTTAAAAATATACCTGCCGAAACATGTATAGCTGCTAATGTCGATCTTAAGATCACGGATCATAACATGACATGCCTCTTTTTGAGCAGTCTTCATAAAAAAAACATAAAAATAGCACGACCTGTAAAGAACGGACTAAAATAAGATTCGATGTTCTCAATGAACGACTATTTTTTGAAAGTTGGGATGATGTTTATCAAGAAAGTAATTTTTCTGAGGCATATGGCAAATTTATTCATTGTTTACAAAATCATATTAAGAAATCTTCTGTTATCGTCAGGTCAATAAATAAAGAACAAAAATTAAAGCAGTGGATTAACAGCGCAATCTTGTCAAAAATCAAGTTTAAAAATAAATTAGGTATAAAAATGTCCAGACATCCGCTTAACGCCCATTTAAAGCATCGCCATGCACGAATGTCTAAAAAATTAAGAAATGACATTAAAAAATGTCGTGAAAATTTTTATCAGGTAGAGTTTGAAAAGTGCAATGGCAATCTAAAAAATGAATGGAGATTATTAAATAATATTTTAAATAGAAAAATAAATGAATGCAAGCCACTTGTATTAAGTTCCGGTTCATTTGAAATATCAGATAGTTCCATTATAGCAAATACATTTAACGAATATTTTGCCAATATTGCACTATTATCAGTTCCACAAAATAGTTTTATTCAAACTAATCAAAGTAACTTCACCTGTCCCGCGGATGAGTAAAGTGGTAGTTGTTTCTTTTTCGAAAGGATCTCTTCTTTGGAACTCCTTAAGCTTATCTGGTCCTAAATGCGTCAAATTCGTGCGGAATTGATGGTATCTCAAACCATCTTTTGAAACATATTGCATACAATATTGTTGACGTTTTGGCACACATTTTTAACCAAAGTATTTTCTCTGGAATTTTTCCTGAAGAGTTAAAGTGTGCAATTGTTATACCTTTGTACAAAAAAGGAGATCCTACAGATAAGAGTAACTATCGACCCATCTCTCTTCTGTCAGCAATTTCAAAAGTTTTTGAAAAGGCGGTCAAGCGACGGGTTTTGAATTTTCTGAACAGAAATCAATTTTTCAGTCCCATGCAATTTGGATTTAGGCGGGGTATGTCAACTGAAGACGCCATACTTAATTTTTGCTCTATTATCAATAAAGGACTTGATAATGAACTATTCTGCGCAGGTTTTTTTGTGGACATTACGAAAGCGTTTGATATGGTTAATCATGAAATCCTTCTTAAAAAACTTAACAATGGGGGTTTAAGGGGACTTATATATGATTGGTTCAAGAGTTATCTGGTTAATCATTCTCAAAAAGTTAAAATCGCTGAGCAGTTAAGTAATTCGGCTCATATCAATATAGGTGTACCCCAAGGATCTGTTCTTGGGCCCATTCTATTTTTAATTTATGCAAATTCTATCTTCAAACAAAATATGAGAGGAAATATTACTGCTTTCGCAGATGATCTAGGTATAGCTTATACTGTTTCAAATCCATTTGACTTAGTTGCAGATATAAACAATGACCTTAATATACTACGGTATTGGTTTGCTGCTCATCTTATGGTTGTCAGCAATAAAACTAAAACAATTTTTCCAAGTCTTACAGTAAAATCGCCACCTGATTTTGATTTCATGTTTCACTCCCCTAATTGTAATAAATTAAAGTACATTAATGCATCCTTAATTCACCCAAATGCAATCTTTTACGACAATAATGTCGATTGTGATGGCAATTGTTTTGTTATTGAAAAAGTACGACAGTTCAAATATCTAGGCATCATTGTCGATGAAAATTTGAGTTGAACGGGTCATATATATGTATTTTCGCTCAACTTTGCGATATTTTTATTCAATTAAAAAAATGTGTTCTGTTCAAACGTTGAAAATGTTTTACTATGGAATTTTCCATTCAAAGCTTCAATATGGTATTAGTTGCTTTGGTGGAGCATACCGCAGTAAAATACATCAATTATTGACTCTCCAAAAATGCGTAATAAGAAAAATTTGTGGAAGAAACCGTTTATACCACTCAATGGAATTGTTTAAATTTCTTTATATACTTCCTCTGAGGCACCTGTTTTATTTTAAGGTATTAAAAATCTTTTTCATAAGAAGTGGCTACCTTAACAGCAGAAGTTCCGAAAATTATAACCTGAGAGCTAGTCTTAGTTTGGCTGTTTGTGTACCATCATTTCGTACAACAAATTTTCGCAATAGTTACTCCGTATTATCCTGCAGATTATTTAATAAGCTTCCGGAATCCATAAAATCGTTGAGATCGCTTCAGATTTTCTTAAGGAGTGTAAAGCTTTGGTTTTTGGAGCATAATCTTAATGAAATTGAGTCACTGTTGCATACTTTGCTTTAGGTTCAATACTGAAACTGATTTTTTACGTTTCTAGAATAATTTTTTATCCTTTTTTACAAATAAGCATAAAATGATGTATTTTTTTTTCCTTTTCCTATTCTGCCGTACTAAGCGAAAAAGACGTATCTCAAAAAAATTCATTTCGAAATAATTGATGTTTTGTTTATTTCAATTTGTTGAAATACCTGTTAAATTGAGATAGAGGAAATTTTCTTAGTAGATTTTTTATATGATTGAACTAAGATGCCGACATTTGAAGTATTTCTTTAGACGCGTAATTTTTTAAGCTATCCGATGCCATAAGAATCCCGGATATTTTTTTTTCTGAGATACGTCTTTTTCGCTTAGTACGGCAGTATTGTCATGTTTAGCTTGTCCTCAATAATATTTTTTTAACTTTTATTTTTTCTCTTATAATTATAAAAAAAAATGAATATGAGCCATAATTTATAATTAAGATCCACCCCACACATAATACTAAATAATGCAATTAATAAATACTGAAGTGGCATTTAACACTACTTAACTCTTGTTTAAGTAAAAAATGTCTCAATTATTCACTCAATTTGTAATTTTTTAATGAAATTCGATGTAATATTTTGAAATATTGTAATCAGTATGTGAATATGAAAATAAATAAATAAAAATAAAAAATAAAAAAAAAAATAACTTGTTTACTAAAGTTGTTTGAGAACTTTGTTGACAAGTCTCTTCTTTCGTTTTCAATTTGTTTTTCAGAAACATTTGGCTTTCCTATAAGCAATTTGTTTCAATATCATTTTGTTTCAATTCCTATGTACATTTTGATCTGAAATCTTTAAGTTCATTGAACCTTTTACATAAAAGATATTCATTTACGTACATGGGACACTTTTAATTTGTTTGCACTTTCTTTTGAATGCACGAAGTTTTGAAAAATCAAAAACCAATTTGAACACCGATATTTTAAATTGCAATTATATTTTTTTAAGCTTTTCAATAAGGAGCAAGTGATTTAAAATAAAGTGAATTAACAAATAAAAATTAAAAGTTTTCAAAAAAAATAAATGTTAAAAGTTTGTTTCTGTTTTTTTAAACAGAAGAATTACTTTATTTTGTGAATTTGAGAGAAAATATTTTTTGATGTTAAAGAATTATAGCTTAAAATTTTGTGCACTGAGAAAAAAATATATATAAAATATATATTCAAATTCTAAATTGCATGCATAAATTTTACACTGCGAAAACATTTTAAGCCAAAATATATTTTGTTTTCTCTGAATAAGAAAATTTGATATTTTCGTTTTTCCTTAATATTCTCTGAATAAGAAAATTTGATATTTTCTTTTTCCTCAATATTGGATTTTTATTGTCAAAAACAATAAAAATCCAAAAGTCAAATTTTTAAAATTAATTCCGGTTTCAAATAATTAAGGCAAGTCAAGTGTGCTGCTTTGGTTTATTTTTTTAAATCCGTTCGCGAAAGTTGTTATTAAAAAAGATAGCGTAGTTCGAAATTTTATGCGCTATTTTTTTTGCTGTGTAAGGTATCGAACCCAAGTCCATTATGACCTTTCCGACACTTTTCTCGCGAAAATATTTTGAATTTTTTCTTAATTTTTCGGATTCGTGGAATATGCTAGCGAGTTTTTATTTTTCGGATTCGTGGAATATTCTAGCGATTTTTATATTCGATTTTATTTCGGATTTGTAAATTTTCTCTTTTTAACAATTTTAAATATTTTGAAATTGTTTTGCTTTTATACAATTTTCATATTTTGAAATTATTTTGTTTTTTGTATTATAAAAACGGTCTTTACAAGTAAACAAATTTTATTTGATAAAGAATTTCTTAATTTTTCGGATCTCTTTTGTCAAAGTTCATTTTTTTCTAAGAACTTCTTATTCGAAATTATTTTGGGTTGTTTCTTTTTTTCTAATCGTTTTCGCTTCAACTTTTTCTGGTGCCGCATTCACTTCTGAATTTCATTTCGTGATAATTTTTGGAAATTTTGGACATTGCCGTTGTTCTGAAAAATAGGACTATCCTGAATTTTTATAAATTTGTTCCTAAATCGATGATTTCCTGCGGCTGTCACAATGTCCAAGTTAGAAACATTTATTCTAACGACTGATAGCTTGGTCGAATTCGAAAATGATTTTTCGGAAATGCCAACAAAGAATTTTTCCATCCATATTCCATCATAAGCTCATCGAGAGGAGCTGAAATCTATTTGGAACCATGTCAAAGTTTCTTACAACTCTTGTCTGCGTGAAGTGCTCTTGCCTGGAGCAGGTGGCAATGACGATGATACTAGCGCTGAACTTGCTTCAATAAAAAATCGGTATCGCAAGTCATATTAGGCATATGTGCGTTGCGTTGGAAAAATTGGTGAGCTTATCCAAGAGTTTGCCATGACAGCTTCAACACCAACAGAAACCAGTTCTCCAGATAATCAAGGCAGCAATTTTCGATTACCACCGTGTGATATGGAAGCATTCAATGGAGATTATCTCTCTTGGCCTTCCTTTCAGGATATGTTTTCGGCTATCTACAAAAATAATTCCAGATTAAGTCCAGTGGAAAAGCTATTCCACTTGAACCAGAAAACGCGAGGTGAAGCACGTGACATCGTTAAGAAATCTCCTTTGACCAACGATGGGTTTCTCTTAGCCTGGCAGAACTTGCAAGACAGATTCGAAAATAAAAAAATTCTAGTCAATAGCCAACTTAGGATTATATTCAGTCTTAGTCCAGTGACAACCGAATCCGGAAGTGCCTTGAAGAAACTTCAGCGCGATGTACAAGGTTGTATATCTGCGCTCCAGTTTTACAATATTAAAATTGAAAACTGGGATCCCATATTTGTTTTTCTAAGCTCTAGTCGCTTACCAGGTGCATCTCTTGCAGTCCCTTAAGAGTAAAACAGATCTTCCGTCATGGGACGCACTTGATGCCTTCCTGACTAGTCGATATCAAACCCTTGAGACGGTTTCAGACATCAAGTGTTCGATAAAGTCTAAATCTGAAACTCAAAAACCAACTTCTTCAAAATATATTTCAAATGCTAGTAATCGTAATTCAATACGAAAAATTATTACATATCACAATAATATGTCAAATTTAAAGTGCAAGATATGCACAAAACAACAACATACCAATCGCAATTGTCCCCAGTTTTTGCGAATGAATACATCTGAGCGATTGTCTTCTGTAAAAAAGCTTGGGCTTTGCATTAATTGCTTTGCGCATTCCCATTCAGCTAAAGAATGCAAAAGTAAACACAATTGTTTTAAGTGTAACAAGAGACACAATACGCTATTACACCATGAGACCTTTGCGGTCAACTCGACCCCCCTTAACCCTAGCTCTCCACCTTTTTACAATAACTCTAGTAATCAAAGGTCTCGTGCTCTACAACTATAGTCCACTCAAACCCCCAATCTTGAAGAAACTGTGCAAACATGTTTTGCATCCAGTTTCAAAAGTGTTCTCTTAGGTACAGCAATTGTTCAGATTTGCCACTTAGGCATAAAATACTCTGCACGTGCATTAATTGATCCAGGGTCTGAAGCAAGTTTCATTTCTGAAAAACTTTTTAATCTCCTTAAGCTTCCATTTAGATCCGTACAAGCCCAAGTCTCTGGCCTAAATAATGCCGTCTCGGCAAAGGCACAAAAAATTTGTTCATTTGTATTGCGCTCTCCAGCTAATTCTGCAATTCAAATTGAAACTTCAGCTCTTGTCATTCCTCATCTGACTGGCAGTCTTCCAACGCATACGGTGGACCCTGCAATTATGAACAAAATTCCTAATATAAAACTCGCAGATATCGAGTTTTATAAGAGTTCACCCGTCGATATTTTGTTCGGTGGTGACCTACTCCCCCTGGTACTGCTTGACGGCATCCAACGCAATTTTTGCGGTTCATTAATTGCGCAAGAAACAATTTTCGGATGGATTTTAACCGGTCCGGTTACAAATTCCAAAGTATCCACTTTTACAACTTGTGTTTCATTTTTTAATGAAGTTGCGCTGGTTAGAGAAATTTCTCGATTTTGGGAGGTGGAGGATCTTCCTCAAAAACACACAACTACTCCTTCCGAGCGTTTTTGCGATGACTTGTTTGTGAAAACTACAAAAAGAGACAAAAATGGTCGCTATATAGTTTCACTCCCATTCAAGGAAGGATATCCAGAAAATATTAAAATAGGTCATTCTCGTGCAATCGCTAATGCACAATTTCTTAGGAATGAATTTCGTCTCAGCAAAAACTTAGAGTTTAAAGCTCAATAAGATGATGTAATCCGAGAGTACATCGATTTAGGTCATATGAAAAATGTTTCCCCCCCAACTTATTCGCATTTTCCAAGCCATTACTACATGCCACATCATGCAGTAATAAAGCCCGATCATGATCTGTAAACCAAATAAACCAGAGCATCAATTATCGTCTTACCGCCCTATAAGCTTGCTGACAACGTTCTCTAAAATATTTGAGAAAATATTTCTTAGTAGAGTGTTAACATTCTTGGAAAAACACAGGACAATACCGGATTGTCAATTTGGTTTTAGAAGAGGTCACGGTACTATTGAACAATGCCATCGTGTCATAAACGAAATTATTAGCAGCCTAGAAAACAAAAAGTACTGCTCAGCTGTTTTTCTTGACATACAAAAGGCTTTTGATAAGGTCTGGCATCATGGACTCTTATTTAAAATTAAGAAGATATTACCGGCTCAACTCTACATATTACTCAAATCCTACTTAACGAATAGAATATTTTATGTCAAAATAAACAACGAGTTTTCAAATATATTTAACATTCAAGCAGGAATACCTCAAGGCAGTGTCCTAGGCCCAGTGCTTTATACTATATATACATCTGATATGCCTATAGAAGACCATGTTACAATTGCTACATACGCTGATGACACCGCGATTATTGCTTCAAGCGAAAGCTCTACCAATGCCACTCAAATGATACAAAACCAAATTACCACAATGACTTCATGGCTAAACAAATGGAACATACAAGTTAACACTGATAAATCAACTCATGTTACATTCTCACTTCGTAGAGGTGATTGTCCAAATTTAATATTTAATGGCGCAAATATTCCTAAAAGTGAAAGTGTTAGATACCTGGGTATGCATCTGGATCGCAGGCTTACATGGTCGAAACATATTAAGGCGAAACGCAATGAGCTCAAAATAAGAACGCAAAAACTTTTCTGGCTACTTGGTCCAAAGTCACAACTAAATATCGAAAATAAATTACTTTTATACAAAACATTGTTAAAACCAATTTCTACATATGGAATTCAACTGTGGGGAACCGCAAGCAATAGCAATGTTGAAATCTTACAACGCTATCAATCAAAAACTTTAAGAATGATAACTAATGCCCCATGGTTCATTAAAAATGACAACATCCATAAGGATCTTAACATACCAAAAGTTAAAGATGAAATAATGAAGTTTAGCTCGAAATATTTACTGAGGTTAAGTAATCATAAAAATGTTTTAGCGATTTGCCTTTTAGATGACAGCCTAGAAACTATTAGACTTAAAAGACGACACCAATTAGATTTTCCGTTTATATAAATTGTATTTAAATCAATTATAACATTAGTGTAAATAATTTGTAATTATGTACGTATGTATATTGAATTTAAATCTAATATCATTATTTTACAAATAGTCTATATAAATCATAGTTAGCCATATTATTTTCATCAGCGTTAATCAACTATTTTTTCTGAGTAACTTAATCATGGATATTATCAATGGATAATATCTCTGTATCTGTTATTAGTTATCGTTATCTAATTTGCTTATAATCTTAAGATTGATTGCAAATAAAAGTTTGAAAAAAAAAAAAAAAAAAAAAAAATAAATTATATTCGTAACCGGCATCCTCATATTAAATTTTAGCACAATAGCTTGTATAGTTTGCGATATATGCCGCAGTTAAATTTAAAATTTAGGGAGGTGAAACACCCACTGGTACAATCCAGCCCGGTTTTGATCCAGAAATAGCTTTCCATAAGCAAGCCTTCCACACCAAATTTTAGTCTGATTGCTCACATAATTCGATATATATGCAACTTACCGTATTTTACTTGTATAGGAGGTGCCCCGCCCACTGGTGATATTTCAGCCACTTTTGATTCAGATATACTCTATAGCAACTGAACCACTGCAACTGAACTACATTAAGTTTCGTAGGAATTGCTGCAATATTTCACTCAAAACAGCGATAACAAATTTAAGTTAATATGGGAGGTGCCACGCCCACTGATGCAATTCAGTCAAAATTAATATATTTTTAAAGCTTATAGTAACTGACATCTATACACCAAATTTTAGGAAGATTACTCTCATAGCACACTATCTATAACAATGAACGTTTTTTGCTTATATGGGAGGTGCCACGCCCACAGGTACTATTCGACCAACTTTTTGTTATAAAAGATCTTATTGCAAGTTTATCTACCTCATTAAATTTCATAACGATTGCGTTGTTAGTTCTCTTAATATAACGTTTATAAATATTGTGGGCGGTGCCTTGCCCTTCAACGAGTTTTTTCAGTAAAGTGGCTGAGCTTGTATTAATGACTGCTTTTGGCGGCATCATCTTCAAAATTTTTATGAAAATCGTTTGAGCCAATTTTGAGATATACGGAATCAAAATATTTAACAGTTGAAAAGTGCCAAGCCCACTTTTTCGGTTCTGCCCACTTTTATCATAATTCAAGATATATTTGATATCCGTTTACCAAATTTCATCACAATATCTTGAACGGCTTTCAACTTTTATTTATTTATTGATTTCAGCCTACGGATAATTTAATCTAACAGACTATTTACATTAAATAATTTATACACATATATTATATATGCATTAAACTAGTTGAATAACTTTAAAAGATTTATTTTAAATTCATGTTCATTTACATTAAAATTTATCAATGGTGAGAAACTATTGCATAATTTAATGCATCGTGATATAGGTTCATTAATAGCATAATTAGATCTATGTAATTCTTCAACAAAAATGCAATTAATTCTCAAGTTTCTAGGAGGATTATAAATAGTTAACAAATTTGATAACTCTGTACATTTTGATTTTAGATAGTATATTATAAACAAACATTATGGAAAAGTGAGTTCTTCTATCTTTTAAAGATTGAAGCCCAAGAAGCTTACGTCTAGAATCGTAAGAAGGGAGGCAACCCGGCCAATGCATTTTAAAATTAGCATACCTAGTTAAATTTTTTTGAACTTTTTCAATGCGGTTAATGTGTTCATTATAATATGGATTCCAAATGATAGCACAATAATCTAAATGACTCCTTACTAAAGATATGTAAAGAGCTTTAATAGTTAGAGGGTCATTAAGATTATGTGTGTTTCTTTTAATAAATCCCAACGTGGAATATGATTTTGATGTGACAAGATCAAAATGGCTTGTAAATTTCAATTTGGAATCAAAAATTATACCTAAATCTTTTACTTCCTCTTTTCTACATATTTGATAGTTATTTAAACTGTAATCAAATCAAAGTGGTGTTACGCACTTAGAAAATGATAAAATACTAATGTTTAAAAATAAATTGTTCAAAGAACACCAATTATTAATAGCAACTAAATCACTTTGGAGTTTAATACAATCACTTACGTGTGTAATCTTTAAAAATAATTTAACATCATCAGCGAATATCAAACATTTTGAAAAATTTAAGTGTTGAGGTAAATCATTGATAAAAATAAGGAAAAGAAGCGGACCATAATGAGTCCCTTGAGGAATCCCGGAAGATGCACTCACCACAATTTCTGAAAAACATTGCCGATTCTGACCGATAATTTGCGCTCAATTAAAAAGCTTTTGAAAAATTTTAAAAGAATATCAGATAAGCCATACTAGCATGATCTATATGTTGATCGCATTAACAACTTGAATAGTGATCAGTGCTAAATTTTAACAAGCGGATTTACCTGGAAGGAAATCATGTTGATGATCACATATCGATTTTAATTATATGATCAAATAATTTTGCAAATGTGACTTTCTTCACTATAGCACGATAATTATTTACATCATTACGGTTACCCGATTTGAAAATTAGAGTAATTGAACAAAACTTCCAACTATCCAAAAACGTTCCAGTATTAAGAAAGGCATTAAAAATTGCTGCTATTGGTTCAACTACATTATCTAAGCAATGCTTAAAAAATATTGGCGGAAAGTCATTGCGTCCACATTAAACACTTGGCTTCAAATCCAAAATAGCAGATGCAACTTCATTTTCGGAAATTGTAAAATTTTGAATACCTGGCAGGTTTGGAGACTCAAAATCAAGATTAACTGAACTAGTAAATGTTTCATAAACGCTTTGGAAAAATGATGCAAAAAGATTACAAGATTCAATACAATATTGAGACCATTGTATTCCATACTTGTTGGAAATCCATTTGAATTTCGTTTTGAATTTATATATTGCCAAAAAGCAGATGGATTAGATTTCAAACTCGTTTCAATTTTAAAAACATATTGATTATATAAAAAATTATGTAACAAATTAAATTCGTCGCGTAATCGTAAAAAATATAAGCGATCAGCTTCGCATTTTGTTTTTTTTTAATTTTTTTAATGATTTACTTTTAATATTTTTTAAATTGGAAAGCCTTGTGTTAAACCACGGCGGCTTGTTTCTTAAAATTGGTTTTTTTATTGGAATGAATCTTTTAATTGCAAAATTAAACTTATCGCTTAAAATATTATAAGCATCTAAAGGCTCAGCAGCTAGTTTTAAAATTGACCAATCAATAGAATGCAGAAATGCATTAATTGCGGTGAAATTTCCCTTAGCGAAATCAAAAACAATTTCTTTATCCGAATTTTTATCAAAATTATAAAATTGCAAATTTACATTAAGAGCTTTATGATGTTGAGTGAGTTGTAACCAATGATTCAATATCAGATTTTACATTAAAAGGCAATAAATTTTTATCATCAAAAGACCATAAGATATTACCTGCATTAAAATCTCCTAATACTATGATTTGTTCATTAAGTGATAAATTTTCTAAGAGATAATTAATATTACTTAAATGTTTCTCATATAAAGTTATATTACTATTTGGAGGTATATGAGATTTTATAAAATAAATTGAATTATTTCTTGCAAAATTTAAATGAATACATAGTTGTTCAATATCTTTACTGGCATCAGGTAGAGAGATCAAACTACTAGAAAGGTAAGATCTTACAGCTAGTAAAACGCCGCCCCCTCTTTCTCTTCCAGATGTAATTGGGCAACGATCCAAACGATATACGCAATAGAAACTATCAAAAAATTCAGGACTTGAAATGTCTTTATGGAGCCAGGTTTCCGTTAATGCAACAACATCATTTTCATGTGGAGACATTGCAAGCTGAAATTGTGAAGTTTTAGTTCTGATGCCACCAGTATTTTGGTAGTATAATGAAAATTACTTTCAATGTTTGGTTTCACATATTGGTGTGAATCGTCTTTTTTACACTAAAAAACTTATTAACAAAGCAAAGGAACCGCTTAGTTGACGAACACCTCAAAAACCTAATTCGAATAAAATGTTGCAGTTTTGATATTGATATTGAAGATATTTTGCACAAAACATAAAAATTTGCAACATTTCAAATTATTTTAACCACCAAAGTCAGAAAATCTTTTAATAATCAAAAATATGGATCATACAAATGTGTCTAATAATTTCAAAAAGTGTATAAGCTTTGATATATCTAAAATCTACTAAATAAAATTCTTCAGTGTAAACTCATTCATGCTCACTAATGCTCACACATTTCTGCTAGTATTGCTTTGCCGGTTTAGAGGACTTAAGGACCAAATAGACGTTCATGCGTGCATGATGAATTAAGTGATTGCTCATGCAAACTGACCGTGTAGGTGGCTGATTGACTGATTGGTCATGCGCATGATCAATATTAAAATATTTTTTTTTTATATTGATATTTTTTTGATTGATCATGCATGCATGATAGTGTGTGCTGAACTTAGCTCAGTTTACATGATTTTTTGACGAAGAAGGTGACAATGAGTGCGGAAAAGAAATTAGAAATACTATGCACTAAAGATAATTAGATGAAATAATTAAACTTCTGTATGAACTTTGTTTTTTAAAATACATTTTTAAAGATTTTTGAGCTTAAATTAAACTCATTTCATACTCTTTTTTTTAATATCAAATGCAATTTTAATTGCCGCACATGCTTCTGACGTCATAATGTCAACACGTCAACCAAAAATGATATCCATCATGCGTGCATGAATGGTGTGTGTCGAAATCATGATGGCGTCGTCATTTTATTGATCATGCACGCATGAACGTCTATTTGGCCCTTTAGTTTGATGATTATGCAGCTGATGTCGAACTTTTATCTGCTTACAAGATATGGCAGTATAAATGATAAAATTTAGGGCTGTGCCACGCCACTGTACGATCCTTTTCAAACATGAAACCCAGTCTAATCCTAATTTGGTTCACATGTGCATCAAATCACCAATTTTCATCAAAATCGCTGCAACTTTTTTTAAAATTGGCCTGGGTATATATACATAGAGTATGGGCGGTAGGCGTGACAGTCTGTCTGTCTGTCAGGCTAAAAAATAGTAGAGTGCAGATATGGCGGTTAAGAGCTGAGCGAAATTTAATTCTAAATTAGCACAGACAGCTACCTAGCTAGTTGTTGTGGTATGAGTAACATTTTATTTCTTATTTTTTTCTTAATTTTTTTTTTTTAGCTATTGACACATTTTAAAGTTTTTATATTATATGTTGTTGTTGGTATTGTTGTCACTTAGCTGGGTGTGGTTGAGAGCACGATGTATGCATGTTGTTGAAAAATTTTTTTTTTGTATTGCTTGTCAAAACATTTTAATAGCTTGTTAGAATGAAAGTTTTTTTCATAAAAATTTTGCCAATTTAATTTAAGCTAGTAACTATTGGTCACTTGCACACATAATTTTCGACTCAATAAAGTTCTTTCTATGAATGACTTTTATTAATACACATTTTCATTATTCCTTACCGTCTGACTGGAATCGATGAATTTTAGCCTCATCTGACCAAATTACAATTTCCAGCCTTTCCTTTACATTCTTGTCAGATAGTGTAGATTTTTTTTTGTTTAACGGCAGACACCAACCCAATCCTACGCAAAGCTTTCCTTACTGTGTGATCACTTACGTCTTTGTGCAATGCCTCTGCAGCAATTTTAGGTGTTCTCGCGTCCCTTGTCGCCATCAATCATTCCACCAAACGAGCATCGCCATCAGACAATAACCTTGGCCGACCTCCTCGACTAATAGGTGCGTTAAAATTTCGACGTTTTGTTACGAAATTAAAAGTCTCATTAAATGTCTTTAATTTAACTACTATATTTCGAGACGAATATCCTTTTTCACTTAAGCTTAATGTTTGTTTTTCGAATTGAATTGAAATTTTTTTCATTTTTATTAAAATTGAACTGATTCCCAAAACTTTTTTCTTTCCCAATTCCTCTAATTACACTAAAAAATAGCATACAAATATATAAAACGCAAAATAAAGGCAAGTCCATAGATAATTACAACGCTAAATCCAATTGTAATCAACATAACTTAGAATGGACAAAACTGGACAGATGCTGTGTACGAAGAATTTTGATTTTTTTAAGTTTTTTATGTGTATTAAAATTCCTTTTTTTATACCCTATATTCACTTTGTCCATCCGTTTGTAACACATAGAAGGAGGCGTGGCAGGTATGGAAAAGTATATATATTCTTGATCAGCGTCACCATCTGAGTTGATTTAGCGATGTCCGTCTGTCTGTCTGTCTGTCTGTCTGTCTGTCTGTCTGTCTGTCTGTCCGTCTGTCTGTCTGTCTGTTGAAATCAGGTTTACGGGAAAACCAAGAGAGCTAATTGAATGAAACTTTCACACACAGGTCACATCTTCTTGCAGGCATCTTGCTATTGAAAATGGGCGAAATCGGTTAACTGACACGCCTACCGCCCATATCCTATGTATATATATCCAGGTCAATTTTGAAAAAAGTTGCAGCGATTTTGATGAAAATTGGTAATTTGATGCACATGTGAACAAGATAAGGATTAGGTTAGCTTTCAAGTTTTCAAAACTTCCTACAGGGGCGTGGCACAGCCCTAAATTTTTACCTTTATACCACCACATCTCGTAAGACGTGCAAGATATTGTTATGAAATTTGTTAAACAGGTACATTTCAACTATATCTTGAATTGTGATAAAAGTGGGCGAAATCGTAAAAGTTGGCGTGGCACTTTTCAACAGTTAAAAATTTTGATTCCATATATCTCAAAAGAGGCCTAAACGCTTTTCATAAAAATTTTGGAGATGATGCCGCTGAAGGCAGTCATCAATACAAGCTCAGCCACTTTACTAAAAAAACCCGATGAAGGGCGTGGCACAGCCCACAGTATTAATAAACGTTATATTAAGAGAACTAACAACGTAATCGTTTTTAAATTTAATGAGTTACGTAAACTTGCTATCTTTTTAACATTTAGTTAAAAGGTACTTTCAGTGCAGTGCAGGGTATGTGAGTTTCGGTCTGGGCGAAGATAGTACCTTAACTTGTTTTTTTATTAATATACAATGTGAAAATAATTACTTGGTTATCTCTTATAAAAAAAAGTTATACCAACTTTACTAAAATATTTAAATTATGTATCCACTTTTGTCCGCCACTGTAGGTAATTTTACACTGTAAAATTAATTTTTTTAACGCTTTAAGTCTTTACTAAACCCATTTTTGTTAAGCGCTTCATAAATTCTGAATCAAGCAAGCAATTGAACTTCATGGTGCAACGGGCGATGAGTTTTTTTTTGTACTGCAATAACAACAACAGCAACTAAATTCTGAGAAATTGAACATTTAAATAATTTGCAGTAGAGCACGGGTTCCCTTACCAGGCAATCATTCGAGTTTTGCTGAACCTAAAGCAGTGCTCAGCAAAACTAAAAGTAAATGTGTGTTGGTCAGAGAACAGAGGCTGCACCAAAAGAAATTTTTCGCAGAAATCGTTTGCGAAATGCATTTTGCGGAAGAAAGTAAAAAATAAAATGACATTAGACCAAATCTATCTCAAACCATGCACGCGGATTTTCATGTTACGGAATTGGTTGCCGATTAAATATTTCCCGATTATGCCCATTTTAGGCTGAAAATTGTTTCAAAACAGCGGCATTTCCATCCAAATCAAAATAATTAACTTTTGTCTTTTGATTCATATAGTACCTCTTATTTTCTGATAGAATCTTTAAAAAAAATTTAAAATGGTTGAAAATTGGCAGAGTTATAGCGCTTTTTATGAGAAAAACAAACCTTATTTTTTGAACAACCCCACCTTTTTTTTCGCTTAAAGTTTTATTTTGGACTTTAACTAATATAAGAAAGAGATGATATGAGTTTAATGCGCGCTTAGAGATATTTGAAGTGAGGAGAATTATTTTCCAAAAAAAATATTTAAATTTTTGTTTCAACCTTGCCAGCCATCTGTGATACTACTACTTTCAGCTTATTTTTAATAACAGCATCATTTAGTACCGTTCTTTCTCTTTAAAATGAGCTTTCAGTGGAAATCTGCGATACTTCCTCGCAAAGTTACAGCCATTTGAAAAAGACATGAATTTGATCCCCTGGCAAGGTTGAAACAAAGTTAATTATTTAATTGATAATTTCAGCCATTTTTCGCAGCGATCAACATTTTTATGTAAAAATTGTGTCCACAAGTTGATACAATGCTTTATGTATTAAACAAACTTTGACAACAAATGAAAAAAACAACAACAACTCTAGAACAGGGAAGGGCACTTGTGCCTCAATTTCCTCACATTGCTCTAACCGTTATTCGACGCACAACCAAGCGAAAAAAAATTCCCAGAACTTCAACGATATCGAAGCACAAAATTCGCAGAATTTCAACGCTATCGAGGCACAAAAATCGCAGAATTTCAATCGAGGCACAGCGTTGACTTGAATTCAAATGAAAACAAAAACAAAACACAAAGGCATAAATGACGGCGCCGCCTTGTGTCTTGACCATGGATGGGCAAAACGTACCGCGCTCGGTACTACGGCAGAATAAGAATAACTTTACATATACGTATATAAAGCAGAGAGCATAAAATTTAATTCAGTTTGCTTTGAAAAGCGAACAAAGCACAAATACACATGCATTGAAGAACATTTAAGAAAAACACACGTGTAGTGGTGCCCAGCTCTGGTCTTGACGAATGTAGCAATTGTTTTTGTTTGTAGTGTAATTTGTTTTTTTTTTTTGTGCTAATGGCAATTTTGTAAATGAAAGTAAAAAAAACTTTAAAATTTCGTTTGTTGTTGCTTGATGTTGTTGTTTTCCTCTTTGGTTATATTTTTGTGCCCACCGCTGCTCTAGAATATAGACCAGCGGTGGGCATAGAAATCTAACAAATGAGCAAAACAACAACATCAAGCAACAACAAACGAAATTTTGAAAGTTTTTTTATTTTCATTTCCAAATTTGCCATTAGCCCAAAAAAAAAACCAAATTGCACTACAAAAAAAAACAATTGCTACATTCGTCAATGCGGCGCCGTCGTTTATGCCTTTGTGTGTTTTGTTTTTGTTTTCATTTGAATTCAAGTCAACGCTGTGCCTCGATAGCGTGAAATTCTGCGAATTTTTTGACGCTTGCTTGAGCGTCGAATAACGGTGAGAGCAATGAGAGCAAATAGAGCCACTATGTGCCCATCACTGATATAGACATATGTTTCGATTTTTAAAATCTCAGCAGTATATTTTTGGTTGCACTCAAATTGCACCCGCCGAAATCTAACGAAAAGCTAATTTTTAATTTCAAGCAAATGTGGTTAATATCTTAAGTGAGTTCTAAGATCGCACCATTGCGTTGAGTTTTTCAATTAGCTGTACCGCTTTCTTTGTTTTGCTTACATCATTAAAGCAAGACGCCACGTGAGTGGATTAAACCTTAGTTGTTCTTTGTTATCGCAGTTTCTTAAATTTCTGAAACAAAAATTTAAATATTTTTTTTTGGAAAAAAAACTCTCACCTCAAATATCTCTAAGCGCGCATTAAACTCATATCATCTTTTATTTATATTAGTACAAATCCAAAATAAAATTTTAAGCGAAAAAAAAGGTGGCGTTTTTCAGAAAATTAGCTTTGTTTTTTCTGATAAAAAGCGCTATAACTCTGCCAATTTTCAACCATTTTGAAATTTTTTTAAAGATTCTAACAGAGAATAAAAAGTTCTATTAGAATCAAAAGACAAAAGTTAACTATTTTGATTTGGATGGAAATGTCGCTTTTTTTAAACAATTTTCAGCCTAAAATGGGCATAACTTAAAATAGCCATAACTTCGTAAGAAAAATTTTTAATCAAATCGGGGAAATGTGGGTCCCCTATATCCTTTGAAAAACAACATATTTAATCGGCAACCAATTCTGTGTTATGAAATAATCCGCGTGCATGGTTTGAGATGGATTTGGTCATTAGAAAATTTATTAAGAGTCATAAAATTAGAGCGAAATGCATATTTTTATGTGTCGGTAAAGGAAAATAATTTATTTACAATGAAAAGACATTACATCACACAAACAGTGCATGTCACTAAATTTGAAAAGTACGTTGTGTCCAGTGATGTACCAAATCGGGTTTTTTTCATTTTCGGAGCAAAAGCCCAACGTTTTTGTTCAGCAATAACAGCATTTTCACGAGAAAATTGGGTTTTTTCGATTTTATTATGTATTTATAGCTGGAAGCACTACTTTATGATTTTAATTGTAGAATTTTGTTAAAGAAGTTCATTTTATTGAATAAAAATAATTATTCATTCATTTTCAGAAATTATCATCTGTTTGTGCATCCCATATTTCTTTGTACAATTTGTAGTTGTAAGAAAGATATGTATGTGAGTTTTCCAGCACGCTCTGTAGTAAGTCGATATCGTTTCTTGTAATGAATCCACCCAAATATACTAAATTACCTTTCTACAGCCGCTTTGTTGTTGGCGCCAATAGTATTCGAATAGGGACTTGATTCAATTTACTTTCTGGTGCATATGTCTTCCACCATAATACGGATTAATTTTTCGGCCGCTTTCCATATGAAATGGCGTCCCCAAAGTCCTTTACGACTTTGATATTTTCCGAACTCCACCATTACATCATATTCTTCCAGTCCCATATTTATGGCTTTATCATGGAGAAATTCATTTGCGTCCATAGATTCATTTGCATTCTTGTGAGTTTGGATCGATCTTTCTTGCTGCTTTAATGCAAAGTGTTTGCGTTCTGATAGTTTTTAGTCTCAGACCAAACTTCTTCTTTCACTAAATAGCTCCGATTGCTCAAGTTCGTTATTTGGACCACTCAATATGACATTTACAATACCCAGAAAACAATACCATGATGATACAGTAACACTTTGTACACATATTGCGTGCAACTATATGAAATGACGCTGTAAAATCGCTGCTTCATTATAGTAGGTAGAAATCTGAGAGCTCTTAAGTTCAATAGAGCGACCAATTAGTTCAATTATATTTCGCTAAAAAAGATTTTAAAAAAAAATTAAAAAATCAATTTTTGCTCTGAGCAAAAACGATTTTTGCAAAAACCCGATAAAAACTCAAAATAAATGCTGAGCAAATTGGGTTTTTGCTCACCGGTACATCACTGGATGTGTCATTTGCCATAACTGTAAACAAAATTCTCCATGTGCATAAAAGAAGACAAGAACTACATCCGCGAATGATGTTGCTTTGTGAATGGTTTTACGACAACTGAACTAAAGAGCGCAACAATCAATGTTGCCAGATTTTTTTAAAAGAAAACTGCAAATTCTGAAAAAAAAAACTGTAAAAACTGCTACCTCCGAAATAAACCAGATTTTTTGGAAAATATAAAATTTTAGTGGTTATTTGAAATTGATGAACTTATTTTTAGTCATAATATCATAAAAAAAACTGCGATTTGCAAAATAAAACTGCCACCGTGTCTAAAAAAACTTGATTTTGCAGTTAAAACAATGGCAACGCTGGTAACAATGCGTGTGATGTACTGCAGCTCAATTGAGCTATGGAAAATCAAATTTTGGCCGACCCCTGCTCTAAAGCCAGTGTTGCCACTGAGAAATTTATTTTCCTACCAAAATTTTTTCGAAAACCTACCAAAATCGTTTGTAACCTACCAAAACTTTACAAATTAAAAAAAAAACCTTTTTGCAGCATTGAACGCGTTTATTAACATTTAATGCTGTTTAAAATAATATGCTTGTGTGTCGTCGTTTGAAATGCTTAACACATCAAATGTCGGGCAAGTGTGCGCAAAAAGTTACCACATGATACATGCAGAGTACAATTAAGCGATAAACGTCAGAAGAAAGAAAAATAGTAATTAATAATCATTTTGAAGGCAAAACCGATCGCAAAGTTACAAATTTTTTAAGAAAATGAAAGCCAGCGGTTCATGGTATTATTAAATGATATAAAGAGGACAGTGGCAAAAAAAAAAAACGTTTAGCTCGATAGACGAAAAATGGACCATCCGAGCTGTGATCAAAAAAATTATGTTATTTACGGCCGGTTTCACAGTGTTTAGTTAACTAAAGATTTGAGGTTAACTATCCAATTTCAGTTTCATAGCAATTAGTTAACCAACCAAATTTGACAGGTTAACTAATAGTTAACTAACAGCTGATTGCTGTCATAACGAAAAAGAACATAAGAAATAAAAGCACAAAGTTTCAGAAAAGCAAATAAGTACCTATATAAATATGGATTCAGATTGGGACTGCAAAGTTCAAAGTGATTCAGATATTGAAGTAGTATGGATTATTGCAATTGCTCGTCGAAAAAAAATATTAAGATCCCGTCCATATTACTTTCGGTAGGTTCCTTGCAAGCCGTTAAAATCGTCCACAATAGTCCCCCATATTTTTTCCTTCTCGTCTAGACTAACTTTATCCTTTTTTTTGCATTCGATGATGTTTTCAAAGTTGCCGACCAGCTCCAACTAGCAATTTTTTTCGACTGCCAAAAATTTAGAAGATCTTGTTGTTGATTCCATTTCACAAACTATGAAATGTCAAATAAAAAACAAATGTTTTGTGCAGTGATGCCAAATTTTGTACAAAAAATTATCATTAGTTAACCAATGGACTGTGAAACTGAACAACATAAATTTGGTAGTTAACTAACAGACATTAGTTAAGTTAATTAATTGGTTATCTAAACACTGTGAAACCGGCCCTAATAGTCCTTGTAACTTTTGTTTCTAATACTGCGGGTCTGAGCACACATGCAACAATTAAGATGTGCGATCAGTCGCAACACTATTTCGTCACATTGTACATACCTATGCGTATTCCCAAACGTAATTTGTATGCAAGAAAACAGACACCATACCCACTTGTTGAAGATAGGGTTGGCAAAAGCTTATTTCCGGATGTAAATATTTGCTTCCGGATTCGAAAAACTTTACGAACAAATTTCAATTTTCGATTTTCATAAAAATTTATCCTAAATCCTACCAAAATCAGGTTTAACCTACCAGCCTACCAAGAGGAAAAAAACCTACCCGATTTGGTAGGAAACTACCAAAAACGGCAACGCTGTCTAAAGCCAACTGCTCTTCTCCTTCTCAGCACATCCACAGAGCTCTTCAGACTTGACCATGGATGTTCTTCTGCAAGCTCTGACGAGAGCGCAATTGGGAGTAACGAGAGAGCATTTGTGTATGCATATACAAATGTAAGCGCACAACAACGATTCAGTTCTACTTCATCAGAAGTAGATCTCCATATGGTTGTTGTACCACTACATGGAAACAAAATTTTTCGTGCATGTTGGTGCCCATCATTGGACTTGACCTCAACAACGTGCAGTTGATGGCTGAATGATTCTTCACAATTTTTGGTGAGCCTGGGTTAAAGTCCCAGTGCTGGTTTGATTAAGCTACATACAGCATGTATGTCAGTGATGACATTTTCGGTACAGTGAAAGTATTTAAAAAACAAACTATGTGTTTGTGCCCGTTGCCATTTCTCGATCGTAACTTTTTCCAATGATGGTCAATAACAGAGCTGGGCACCACTACACGTGTGTTTCTCTTAAATGTTCTTCAATGCGTGTGCTTTGTTCACTTTTCAAAGCAAACTGATTTAAATTTTACGCTCTCTGCTTTATATACGTATATGAAAAGTTATTCTCATTCTGCCACAGTCCCGCGCGCGGTACGTTTTGCCCAGCCACGGTCAATAACGACTTGTTCCACTTTCTGCCGCGATATTCGTTTAGGAAACGATTTCTCTCTTCTCTCACCAACGCACTGAAACTTTTAATTTTGCCGACCACTGGTGTAGAAATAAAAGTACACTGATAAAACGAAACGAGAGAAGCTTTCCTAAATGTACGTGAAAATTATGTGATTACCGAAAAGACCCACAATTGGCTCATTTTTCGTATTTTGCCCATTGCTGATCTATATGTTATATGTCGATGCTGAAATTATTCTACATTTCCAACATTGTTTCGCTCGAAGTTTGTCCTCAGTTCACTTGAAAGTGACGGCTTCTGTACTTAGCTACAAAAGTGTAGCTTCTTATGTTGCAATATGAGGACCAGAGAAGCTATGGCTGAAAAGATTTTGGGCTCGAGAACTTTGAAAACTAAGCTTTTAGGCTGACTGAGAAAGGCCTTCTCTTTTTTGTCTATTGAGCTATGTAGCTTTTCAGCATGTGTTTATTTCTACAGTTAATTAACGAGCTAGTGGCTTTTGAAAGTCTTTGTTGTTATCTCGGTCGGAGCTTTTCAAACTTTGTTTTCTTTTTTTCACTGTGCTGTAGAAAATGTTGGCGGATTCTACGTTTCCTGCTTTTGTTAAGGTTTTAATTTGCGCGGTTGTCAGTTTGTTGCTTAGCCAAACACAGTCAGCATGTGGCAGGTAGTATGTTGGTATAAACATGTCTTCACTGTTGATAAAACCTAAAATAATGACCTGGTTCAGTGTCTGTGCTGGCACATAGACAAAAAAAATCAAGAAATTAAACTTGAAACTACCATACAGATATTAGTCCACATGACTTAAGTAATCGATCAGTCTTTTTAATTATTGAAATAAATCATTAAAAATACTTTCCTAGCAATATTTTTAAGCCAATACTTAGCAAAATTATTACAAGGATGAAATTTTTGAGTTGAGTTACATATTACTTTCAATTGGTATTGTCTAAACATTGCAGCCAAAGCAATAACATTGCAAAGTTTTTACAAACATACGCACTGTATAATATACGCATTCACGCATGCGTTTAAGCCATTGGCTGTGCTGTTATCATATGTTGCTGACCATTTAAGTTTGTCCGTCTTATGGCTTTGAACGATTGGATTGGATTACTGGGCGAAAATGTCTTTTATGTGCATGAGTTTGGGACGGTATGTATCTGAAGTATGAGTATGAATGAAAGATGTGATAGTCTATCACTGATACCACAGCCACTATCGCTGTACTCCGTTTGAGGAGAAATTCATAAATTTACGACATGCTTTCCTCAAAAGAAGTTTATTTGCTTCCTTAATAAAAGTATCTGTAAGTTCATACATTGACTTTAACTTGAGGCAAATGGGCCATGTCTGTAAAGTTGGCCCAGCATTTTTTAATATTTCAAAAAAACAAAACTTGTGCTGCGATGCGCCAATTGTTCCAAGGATATCATTTTTATAAGCAAGATAATTTAAGTTGGCTCGGCATTTATCATATTTATCAAAATGTTACCTTGTGTTGTAATATGCTCAGGACGTGCTGCCATGTGCTGTAAAGGATATCAAATTATTCCTAGAATTTCGACCTTTATAAGCAAAAACATTTTTTGCGTGTGAAGTTAGCCCTGCATTTTTCTATTTTTCAAACAATTGATGTTGTACTGTAATGTGCTCGACTTGTACTCCGAGTGCCGTATCGCAAAAAAAAAATAATTCCAAGTATTTAATGAAAAAAAATCATTAAAAAAATTTGTAAATATTTTTCGATTTTCAAAAGAAAAAAAGTATTGTGCTGTTTTGTGCTCGACTTGTGCTATGATGTGCCGTATTGCAAAAAAACCATTTCAACTTTTTCTATATGAAACTTGCAAAAACTATAAATCATACATACATACATACATACATACATGTGTGTGAAGTTGGCCCAGCATTTTTTGTTTATCCAAAAAAAAAATACATATTGTGCTGCGTTTTCCCTCATGTGTGCTGCGATGTGTATTGCAAAAAAAAAAATTTAAGATTTTTCTGTAAAAATCTTCAATAATCATACAAACTCAAATCGATATTAGTTATTTCTTTTTACTTTACTTTTTTAATTTTATTATTTGACTGCTTTACGAGTAATCCCCCACTCTATGATGCAGCTCCGCGGTCACAACGCACTTAATCTTATGCTAATCATTTCGCAAGCATTATGGTGTAGTTTTTGGTCTTTTAAGAAACGCACAAAATTAGCCCACCCAAAAAATGGAATAAAAAAAACTTCCAAGCAAACAACTTTCTACCCAAGTACATCGTGAGCCAAAAGTCACCAAGGGGCTTAAAAATTTAACAACTTTTTCGTTTATATAGGTATTTATTTTATTTTTAGATTATAAGATGTATAAAATGGAAATTTTTTTACACTATGTATGAAAAATAATTTCTATTAAATGACCCCCATTTTCAGCTTCGCAATGATGGGCTCGTTTTAGAGCATTTTCCATAACAGCAGTCAAAATTTGTGGCTGTAACGTTCGAATTTCGGCAACAATGTTGGCCTTGAGTTCAAGAATGGTTTCAGGCTTGTGTACATACACTCTCTCCTTCAAATAACCCCAAAGAAAATAGTCGGGTGCTGTCAAATCTGGCGAACGCGCTGGCCAATTAATTTCCGAATTTCTGGAAATTATTTTCTCTACAAAAATTTGCCTTAAAAGTGTCATTGTGTCTCAGACAGTGTGGGCAGTGGCTCCATCCTGCTGAAACCACATCTCAGGTCTGTTTTGAAGAGCAGGACGTAGAAAATTTTCAATCACATACCGATACCGCTCTTCCATCTTCATTTTCGAAGAAGTAAGGCCCAATGATGTTTTCAGATGTAATGCCACAACATACTGTACACCTAATGGGGTGCAATTAGCGTTCATGAATGACTATTGGATTTTCAGAACCCCAGAACTTGCAGTTCTGCTTATTTGCAAAGCCATTTAAATGAAAACGAGCTTCATCACTCATAATCAGGTTTTCAACAGATTTTATTTGCGTTAAAATAATTGATCGCTGATTTAAATAATAAAATTCTATTACTCTAGTTCTCTGTTCAGTTGTGAATCTCTCCATTATTTATTCCCCAGATGTTATTTATATAATCTGAAAAAAAAAAAAATAAAAAAAAATATATAAACGAAAAAGTTATTAAATTTTTAAACCCCATGGTGACCTTTGGCCAACGCTGTAGAAGCTTGATGTCTTCATACATACATATCTACATTAGGGTGCTTGAAATTTTTTTATGTTTTTTTAATGTTTTTTAAGGAAATATTGCTTTTATTAAAAATAAGCTGAACAATTTTTTTGAATCCTATACATGGCCTCGAACGTAGACAAAAAACCTCATTTCCTAGGTACACGGTTAGAAATCTTGGAATAAATTTTAATACAAGCGAAGTATTACAAAGATTTTTAATACAATTTTGATTAAATTTAGTACATTTGAATATATTAAAAAATTTTGTAATACATTTTGTATTAAATTTTAATACAGTTCAAACATTAAAACGATATTTTATAACATTTGGAATCAATTTGATGCTATCGCAAGTATTACATTTAGCCAACGTAAATATGATACTACGTTGGCTGATGTCGTTAAAATGTTCATGCAACCCTTGTATTGAAAGGGAACCAGGTTCGAATCCCAGTGTAAATGACATATTTTTTTTTTAAATTTTAATAAAAACGAGTATTAAATTTTAATACCAATTTGTATTAAAAATTAATTTTAATATCTAGACAGTATTGAATTTGTATACAATACTGGTGTAGTCATATATGTAAGCCCAAAAGTATTAAAAGTTATTCCAAAATTTCTAACCGTGTACTTAACCTCAAATATTTCAGAATTCTGACATGATGGGACAATTCTGAAGCTAGATTCGGATTGAGCGCAAAAAAATACTTCGAAAAAAGACCTTCAACAGCTCAACAACATTAATCACCTAATTTGCATAACTTTTTAATAATATATAAATTTTCCATACAATTTACATGTAAAACTAACCGGCTTCGGCGCCATCTTTTCATATTGAGGTACAGAGTGGCGATCGAGTGAAAACTTTTTTCATATCATAAATTTAATTTTTCTGCAACAGCACATTAAAAACAAAAATTTAAAAAAAATCGAATCACCCTAATGTACATACATATGTAAAGTATTTGAATGCTAGCCCTAACACTGCGATTTAAATAAAATTTAAGCTTCATTATACCATTAGGTACTAGAAACTGTCACTATTGTTTTTGCCATTGTACATACAACTTTGTTATTGTGTTGCCGCCCTTGCCACATTAAAAATTTCAAGCACCATAGGAACAGTGGTGCAAAATGAATAATGATCTGTTCATTTTGTTTTTTAATAAAATTAAAGCTTCATAATACCATTAGGTAAGCAGAAACAGTGGTGCAAAATGTATAATGTTCTATACAGTTTGTGTAAAATATCGAAATGATTGCAAGTCCAAAAATGTATAATCGTAAACAGCGATGGTGTCGGTTCCCTCCTCACAACCTTCATCAGTGATAAAGTTAATTTCATCGTACGTTTTGAATGCGCGTGTTGGCCATATCAAAAATCAAAACGAAGTCATGTTTCTAGTGCTTTGTTTTCGTTTTTGATATGGTTCTCACATGCAATGCAACTATTTGGCAGCTAATCACTGTATCAGGTAAGGGTCACTGATGAATGCTTTCTACAGGGAAATGTAACTATGGTCTGACTTGTTGTTTGCCGGCATTGCATTTTTGGCCATTTTTCCTTTGTCTTTAATTCCGTAAAGCATTTCCCCGGTTCACATACTTCCTTCTCTAGCGCTCATTTCCAAAATGATTTAAGGACGGCCGTTTTTTGCTACCATGAGCAACCACTTTTCTGACCTTAGCACTTGGTCTTGCTAATGAGGCTCCCTTGCCGTTGGGGCCCGGGGCTATTGTCTTCCTGGCCCCTACTTAAATCCAGCGCCTTATTCTCGTAGTAAGCGCGGTTAGCTGGTGGCTAACGGTTCAAGTCCAACGGTGTCCAAGTTCGTTATGTTTTCACTTTGTCTACGGCTTCCCTATTTCCCTATTTGTGGAGCGTTGTAAACATTTTTGCTCGACTTTGTGTTCAGGTATATGGCAATAACAATAAAAATAAAGTGAATAATAAAATGAAGTTTTAAGCTAAACGTTTGAGAGTATCTTAGCTGCCAAGGGTGTTTTTTTAACTTTCGCTTCCCTCACTAATCACCGTGGGTGTTTTTGTTGCTGCAATATTTCTTTCCAATTTAGCGGTGAATTTAATAGGATGAGGGGCGATGTTTGCCATCTCTGGCCACATAAATAACAAACGATACAGAATGCAATTTTATAGTTCGTTGGTAGCATGGGGTGCCAGGAAGTAGAAAATTAAAATTCGCCAGGTGTCTCTCGGTATAAATGATGGATATCGCCATATTAGACTTTACTAAATGGTTATCGTAATAATAATAATGGAGTTTAGATACTACAGCTCTGAGGCTATTCAGCTTTACCAAAAGCTATATCATACCTACGAATTAAACAAAGAAATAATTTCCATTTAAATTTTTTGTGACTCCTCCGGCTTGATCACATATCATAAATTGAGGAAGGTATGAATTTAAAATTTAAACCTGCTCTCCCCCATCTCTTGGGACCTCTATAACTACTGAACTGAAAGTAGATTTCTGGTCAAATATTTAGGATATTAAGAAGGTAATTTATTCACTTTCGAAAGTGATTTTCGATACAACCGCCCTTCTAGTTTTAGACCATGGTATTAATTACCTATTAAAACAATTATTGGGCCATGGAGCGAACGGTACTTTGCTTACCTTCGTCCACACAAAATTTTTTTTTCTTCCATCTTTGTTTCCGTCTTGTTGGTGCCAAGATTTATAAAAGGCTTTTTTGAAACACCCAGAATGGAACGGAACGGACTGTTCTATGTTCTATGTGATTTTGATTGCTTTCCAAGTGTTTGAACGTATTATTACAGCTGAACATTACGCAATTGTTCCAATCCGCCATTTTTGGGTTTCATAAAAGGGCTAGTATCCTTTTAAAAAGATCGATATTAGATAGTAATCAAGTTCGCTGCTGATAACTATTGTTATTATTAAAGAATTCGAGCTTATTATCCCTATTGCAAATGCTAAATTTAGAGAATAAATTATAAAGATGACTTGTTGATGTTCGTGCTACCCCATATGGTTTGGAGAGCAGAACATTTAGCCGCTGGACCATGTGCTGGAAGCTACAGTTTAAAGATTCGCGGCGGTGCCATGAAGCACGCCGTCAATATCTTTTAAACTCAATGAACCAACTTTTATTTGGTTTTGCATCATTTTCGATAAAAGGTACTGCCGTCAAAAAACTTTTTGTTTTTTTCACAATTTTTAGCCGATTGTGGGGCAGCAACTTTTTTCAAATGATAGCAATTTTGTAATACAGGGTGCGTTTTATGGGCTTCAGTTTATTTTTGCTCCCATCCGCCAATTTTTATTGCATCAAACTTTTCTTGTGTGCTTTTTAATGCTAAGACTAAATATGCAATCAAAAAATGTCGGTCAGAACAAGTTTCGGAGATATAGCCAACGGAAGCTGTGGATATAACTTTGATAAAAACCGATTGTAGTTGGGACCCTAGAAAAAAGATTTGATACAATACAAAGAAAAATATTTTCTGAGTATTTTGATCAGCTCTAAAAACTTTTTCCTCGGTGCGATTTTTAATAAAAGATGGTTAGTTTAGAAGAAAAAATTGTTACAAGATGAAATTGTGGCGCATTTGGTAGCTCATCGCTCAATTTTTCGAATTTTAATGCACTTGCCTCTATGAAAATTGGTGATCTTATAAAAATAGCTCCCCTTTCCTTTAAAATTATTTGAAAAATAGCATACATAAAGTTTTTTTTTAAATAGTTATAATTCGCTGAAACTAAGCAGAAAACCCTATTGAAAACATCTGAAGTGAAATTGTTTTTTGCATCTGGAAAAAAGATACAAGCGTTTGAAAATAAGGCCTTGCGAAAAAATTACAAAAATGTAGTCCCCTCCACCTCAGTTCATATTTGTCCAAATAAATACATACCATTTAATAGGACAACAACCCAATCGGAGAATTTTTCTTTGTCCTGGGACGTTTGGAAAATTGTGTGTGATATCATTGAAAAATATTAAATATGCAATTAAAAAAAATGTGGGGGATTTCTTTTCTTCTGGCATATATCGACCCTAAATTATATCCCGAAAAATCCCCAAATTCAAGTTTATGTTGTAACTTGAACTTTTATGTCAACTTGGTTAAAGCCCACCGTGATAAGCAAAATTAGCTTATTACTTTTGATTCCGCAGGAAAAATGTTTTTTTTAAAGCTCCAAAAATCCTTAAAAAATTGCGTAAATATTTTAATACATGTGGCCTCGTAAAGTATTGCCACCCCGGGATCCGAAAGTGTTGCTACGACGCTGTTTATCACACACATACACATGTATTATACATATTCTTGCCATTATGTGTTTCCCAACACTTCGGTTTTTTTTTTTTTTTTAAATTAAGTTTTTCTTGATTTTTTCTTTTCATGATTGGATATGGTGGGGGTGGATGAATCTGAGTGCTTTTATGGTGCGTTGTATAGCCTTTTTTTATGTGAAATCACAATTGCGTGAAATATGGTTTCATCTGCTTACTATCTTGGTATGAGATTTATAAGCATATTGCAATGTACATACTGATACATATGTATACTAGGGTGGTTCAGACATATATGAAAAAAATTAAAGTTGTTCCAAACTTCGCTCCCCGGGCACCAAAAGTTTAGTATTGGTGCCAATAAGAACCACGTAAAATTTGGTCCATTTCAGAAAACATTTGATGGACCCGCCACCCTTTTGAAAACTGGGAAATGGTCCTCAATCTATCAAAAATCATTAATATCTGTCCGAAGCTGCCCCCTAGAGGGATCAAATGTATGACAAGGTCCCATTATGTTTTCTTCTCCAGCATTTTACCTGAACATACTTACCCCCTATCACAATCCCTTAGGGGTGCTCCCCTGAAAAAATGACATTCTTGTGGAATTATGAAATTGACTTCCCCCTCTTCTCAGATGCCTCAGAAGGGGTAAAACTCAAGACAAACTCGCATTATTTTTACTCTCCCAAACTTTTCTCTGTACACATCTACCCCCTATCTGCCACCCTTTTTGGGGTCCCCCTACAAAAAACACAAAAAATTTCGAAAAATAGTTCATAGCTCCCCCGGAGTGACCCAAGAGGGTTGATATGTATGACTAAGTCCTATTATATTTTTTTTTTCCAATATTTTTCTCGAACATACCTACCGTCTATCTGCCACCCTTTTGGGAGTCCCCTACAAAAAACACAAAAAATTAAAAAAATTAAAAAAATTTCTGAAAATAGTTCATAGCTTTCCCTGAGTGACCCGTAGAGTGGTCTAATGTATTACCAGGTCCTCCCTACATTTTTCCGAACATACTTACCCCCTATCTCAACCCCTTTGGGGGCATCCCTTTGAAAAAATGAAAAAAGTTTCGAAAAATAATTCATATCAGTACTAGGTTGTATTATATTTATTTTTATTGCATTCATTGTTTATATTAACTGGCTCTTTTCACAAAAAAGGATACTTTTTGCGATATACTTCAACGATTTGTCGCATTAGCTGTTTTTTTTCTTCATCATTTGACAAAATTTGGTTGAGTCTTTCACAAACTCAACACCTCTTTCAGCTGTGTCATTTACGACAGCTAAGCCTTTGCAAAAATAGAGCACATCTCTGATCTCATCATCAGATTGCCATGATTATTGAACATTCTATATTCAATTCAAACAAAACAAAAAAGTTTCTGGGTGCAACCAAAATCAGCAGCTCTATTGGTGAAAATATTTCAATGGCAGTATATAATGTATTACTACAATGGAATATAGTCGATGACATTGCAGCAATGGGTTTTGATACGACTCCCAGTGATACAGGCGAAAGATCTGGAGCATGTATTGCAGAACCGACTAGAACGTAAACCAATAAATCTTCCATGCCGCCATCATATATGTAAATGAAATTGTACTTCGAATTGTTTTTGATATAAAGCTTGGTTCGAGTACTAAGTACTATTGAGGTTACCCTTTTTGAACGGTTTTTAAATGGGTGGAATAAATTAAATCAAAAATCCTATAAAATCGGCCTGGAAGATAATTTCGTGCGATCAAACGATGAATGCGATAATACACATATGTATGTATATGAAGCTTCTGTTATCAAAACTGTAGCAGAGATGATTATAAGGAGTTTTTAGAGTTAGCACTAATATTTCTTGGTGCAGGGGGAGTGCGAAATTCTTTAAGCCTGGGGCAATGAGCCATGCGGGGTTGACATACAATCTTTTAATTTTTATGTTTCGTGATCAATTCATATTGGCTGCATAACGATTAAATGGAGTCCGAGATACATATTTGTATTATCTGATACTAAAATATATTCGTTTATGGCTTGAATGTACCACTGCTGTGGAAGCTCCATTTATTGATTATTCCTTCGTAAGAGACTCGATTGCATATGAAAATATTGATTCAACCATTTTCATGACAATACAGAAAAATTTAAAAATCATTTGTGGCATTTGGTAGAGGAAACAGTATCTCTCGCATTTTTTGATTGTAGAGTATCTAATGCAGAAAAGGGAAAAACAGTTGAACTTCTCAAATTCTTGCATCCCGTCGTGAAATTGACAAACGGCAGGAACATCGAAAACATCAAAATTTTACTAAGCCACAGTCTAAGTTACTTTGTTTCACACAGAACCAAAAACTTTTTTTTTTCCTTGAATTGAATACAGAATTTTCAATAATTATGGGATTCTGATGATGAGATCAGAGATGTGCTCTCTTTTTGCAAAGGCTTAGCTGTCGTAAATGACACCGCTGAAAGAGGTGTTGAGTTTGTGAAAGACTACAACCAAATTTTGTCAAATGATGAAGAAAAAAAAACAGCTAATGCTACAAATCGTAGAAGTATATCGCAAAAAGTATCCTTTTTTGTGAAAAGAGCCAGTTAATAAAGGGTGTTTTTTTTAGAGGTTTGTTTTTCGAATAGAGATAAAACTGGCATTTTATGGTCAAATCTGGCAACTCTAATGTCATTTATGTTCAGTTTGGTTTGCCATTTCATCATGAACAGGTTGACAAAAGAACAACGCTTGCAAATTGTGCAAATTTATTTCGAAAATAATGGTTCAGTTCGCGAAGTTTACCGCAAGCTCCGTCCATTTTATGGTCGACATAATCGTCCATCAGAGCAATTAATTCGGTTAACCATGGGTCGTTTTCGCACTACGTTTACTCTATGTGATAATACTCATCCGCAGAGACGTCGAACAGTGCGCACCGAAGAAACAATTGCCGCTGTAGAGCAAAATGTTGAAGAGGACCCGAATGAATCGATTCGCCACCGTGCACAGCAATTGGAGCTTTGTCCATCAACTTTATGGAAGATTTTGCGCAAAGATCTTGGCTTGCGACCTTACAAGATCCAGCTTGTGCAAGAATTAAAGCCGCGAGACCATGCAATGCGTCGTGATTTTGGTGTATGGGCCGAAAATGAGAGTGATCTCGATGCTGATTTTCATCGCAAAATTTTGTTCAGTGATGAGTCTCATTTTTGGTTGAATGGCTACGTCAACAAGCAAAATTGCCGCATTTGGAGTGAAGAGAATCCACATGAGACCCTTGAGACGCCATTACATCCACAAAAACTGACTGTTTGGTGTGCTCTATGGGCTGGTGGAGTCATTGGGCCATACTTCTTCCGAAATATTGCTGGAGAGTCAGTTACCGTTAATGGAGACCGGTATAGAGCCATGATAACCGACTATTTTGTTCCCGAATTGGATGGCATGAATGTGGATGAGTTGTGGTTCCAACAAGACGGCGCTACATGCCACACAGCGCACGTCACAATCAATTTATTGAAGGAAACATTCGATGAGCGCATAATTTCGCGGAATGGACCTGTCAATTGGCCACCAAGATCGTGTGATTTGACACCATTGGATTATTTTCTTTGGGGATATGTGAAGTCGCTCGTCTACGCCAACAAACCAGAAACGTTAGGGGACTTGGAAGCCAACATTCGTGGCGTTATTGCCGACATATGGCCCCATATGCTCGAAAAAGTGGTTCAAAATTGGACCTGTAGAATTGGCTTTATTCGAGCCAGCCGCGGCGGCCACATGCCCGAAATCATATTTAAACATTAATGGAATAAAATTATCCTTCCAATAAAGCCAAATTGATGGACATTAAAAAGATTTTCTTGTGTTTTATTTCAATTCGAAGCTCTATACCTCTAAAAAAAACACCCTGTATAAACAATGAATGCAATAAAAATGAATATAATACAACCTAGTACTGATATGAATTATTTTTCGAAACTTTTTTCATTTTTTCAAAGGGATCCCCCCAAAGGGGTTGAGATAGGGGGTGAGTATGTTCGGAAAAATTTAGGGAGGACCTGGTAATACATTAGACCACTCTACGGGTCACTCAGGGAAAGCTATGAACTATTTTCAGAAATTTTTTTAATTTTTTTAATTTTTTGTGTTTTTTGTAGGGGGACCCCCAAAAGGGTGGCAGATAGACGGTAAATATGTTCGGGAAAAATATTGGAAAAAAAAATATAATAGGACTTAGTCATACATATCAACCCTTTTGGGTCACTCCGGGGGAGCTATGAACTATTTTTCGAAATTTTTTGTGTTTTTTGTAGGGGGACCTCCAAAAGGGTGGCAGATAGGGGGTAGATGTGTACAGAGAAAAGTTTATGAGAGTAAAAATAATGCGAGTTTGTCTTGAGTTTTACCCCTTCTGAGGCATCTGAGAAGAGGGGGAAGTCAATTTCATAATTTCACAAGAATGTCATTTTTGCAGGGGAGCACCCCTAAGGGGTTGTGATAGGGTGTAAGTATGTTCAGGAAAAATGTTGGAGAAGAAAAAATAATGGGACCTTGTCATACATTTGATCCCTCTAGGGGGCAGCTTCGGAGAGATATTAATGATTTTTGGTATATTGAGGACCATTTTCCAGTTTTCAAAAGTGTGGCGGGTCCATCAAATGTTTTCTGAAATGGACCAAATTTTACGTGGTTCTTATTGGCACCAATACGAAACTTTTGGTGACCGGGGAGCGAAGTTTGGAGCAACTTTAATATTTTGAACCACCCTAATGTATACTCATAAAACATACATATTACAGTCAAAAAGAATTGCATTATATTACCGTTTAAAGTCAGACAGTGTTATTTTGTATGTTGATCACAAGGATGTTACCACATTTTGATATATTACAGCAGCCAGACAAAACGTACGATGTTATTTAAATTAAGCTACTAGGAATCCATGAAAATGTAATCCCTTAGGGAATTGTAATCCATTACTTTTGCCAAGTAATTTGAAATGAAAATGTAATTGATTACTCATTTTTCTGCAATTGTATTTATTAACATTTGAAACAATATTTTTTTGAAGCTATAAAATTTTATAAAATTCACAAAAAATATTTATGTTATTGAATATGATTTATATAGGAATGTAAAATACAAGAACTTTCGCATGACTGACTCATTGAGTCAATGACGTTGACCTCAGATTCCTCAAGCTATCGAAAAGAGGATTTGGCTTGTGGGCTCATCTTATAACGTAGAGGTGCATACAAACAATAACATGTATTTATATGAATGTAATTCATATTTTTATCTTGTAATTGATTACTTAAAATATTGGAAATTACATATTAAAGTAATCCATTACAAATTTCGTTCAATTACTTTGCTTTTTAATTACATATTTTGGATTACAGTAATTTCCGTCGATAATATTTCAATTACAATTACAAGTAAGTGAAAATACGTAAACTTTCAATTACATTAACATGTAATTGTAATTGAAACATTTCAATTACAAAAATACAAGTAATTGTAATTGTAATTGCATATGTAATTAATTACCAATGAAATTGATTACGCCCAAGTCCGTGTCAAATGATAGAGCTCGAATAGCCTAAATAGAATATATAGGGTTGCCCAGAGGCGGCAGAACATATAAAACTCGAGTGTCGAGTGACGACGGATGCTTAGGAGAGGCGAGGGGAGGGATTCCTTTGACTGGGGTCGGAGGGGATGGTGATTTGTGACTATAAGTTACACCTATCTTATTGGCAATTAAGATCAACATAGACAATAAATGAAGAGATAAGAACTTTGTATTTATTCACTTGCACTTCACTTTGAAGCATATTGGATGATTTTTTGGGAAGTTTTGGAAGGAGGAAGTTTGATTTATCTCTTTTAAACGTATAATCTAATTTGGAATAATAGTTTGACTTAAGGTATTTAAAATTGTGATAGGGAATACGAACTTAAAGCAGTATAAGCTGTTTTAAAAAAAAAAGCTCGAATACTCAGTAACAGGCAACGTCAAATCAGCTTATGTCGATATAAGCGTTCTTTCCATGTTATAAATAATTGGATTTAATATAATAATTAGAAGTTATTTGGAATAACAACTTATGGGGACATATTTATGTTTGAAAAATTTAAATCAATTCAATTCTCAAATTTATTTTGGAAAAACAGCTTATTTGAAAATTGGTTCTACTAAGTTGAATTGTCTCGTGTTGAAAAACCGCTTAAGTTTTATTTTTGCGAATAACTGATTAATTTGCTAGATTTCAATATTAAAAAGTCTAACGGTTTCTTGCTTATTTAATAGAGGCTCTATTGAAATACACTGCGTTCATAAACTATAGCCCAATTAGTATAGCATTTAGTATAGCACAAATGATTTAAAGTCAATTTTTTTCAACAAAAACAACAAATTTTTATTTTAATTTTTTATTATTTAATACAAAGTGGTTCCACCATTTGATTTGGTGCATTCAAATATCCTGTTTCGCATGGAGTGTGCTTAATTTTGTACCAGTTGAGCGTCGAGAGCCTTCCACTCTTCAAATATGGCTGTTTTTAATCCAGCAAACAATATTAGCCAACCAGCTACAAATTTATTTCATCTTGATCGTAGGGGATCAAATTCATGTCTTTTTCAAATGGCTATAACTTTGCGAGGCGAGGAAACATCGCCGATTACCACTTCAAAGCTCATTTTAAAGAATAAAACGGTACTAAATGATGTTGTTATTCAAAATAAGCTAAAAGTTGTAGTATCAGAGTTGGCTGGCAAGGTTGAAACAGAAATTTAAATATTTTTTTTGGAAAAAAAATTCCACTCACCTCAAATGTTTCTAAGCGCGCATTAAGCTCATATCATCTCTTTTTTATATTAGTACAAGTACAAAACAAAATTTTAAGCGAAAAAAAAGGTGGGGTTTTTCAGAAAATTAGCTTTGTTTTTTCTCATAAAAAGCGCTATAACTCTGCCAATTTTTAACCATTTTGAAAGGATTCTTAGAAGTTATATAAGAATCAAAAGACAAAAGTTAATTATTTTGATTCGGATGGAAATGCCGCGTTTTTGAAAGAGCTTTCAGCCTAAAATAGGCATAACTTAAAATGGCCATAACTTCATAAAAAAAAATGTTAATCAAATCGGGGAAATATGTGACCCCTTATATCATTTGAAAAACAACATATTTAGACGGTAACCAATCCCGTAACATGAATTAATCCGCGTGAATGGTTTGAGATGGATTTGGTCTCCTACAAAACGACAAAATCAGACTTAAGTGTTTTTTCCTTTTCACCACAGAATTGTTCTATGTCTAGTTGATCGTAAAAAAGTACAGAAAATGTGCGTTCATTAGTGCACGATTACCCCGGTATTGTCATGGGCAGTCGAATAAAGCGTACATATTCGGGCACGAATCCTGACTATTCTTCCATATTGTCGGGTAATTAACTACATCCAATAACTTTCAATTTCTTTTAAATTTTTTTTTTTCGTCAACTCGAGGAACATAATTTTGTTATTCACTAACCTGTCTTCATCAAAATCATCTTGATAAAATTTTTCCATATTTTTTACATCAGCTTCTTGGCCAATCGCAAACTTTTCTAAAAATTTGAAAAACTTAGAAGAATCAGTATCGAAGCGATTGTTTAATGATTCAATTACTTAGCCAACAGTTTGAAAATGCATTTTCCGGTAATAATTTCAATTTAATTTTAATTTTAGTTGAACAGTAAGACTAAGTCTTTTATAGTACGCTAACACCGGAATATAAATCATACACAATATTACTTAATTTATAGGACATAATTAATATTAAATTACAAAATGATAAGCTTACATAAATAAATAAATATGAGCAAAACAAGAAAATAAGGTAGAAGAAAATATAAAGGGATAAGGCATAAGCAAGTAAAGTTGTATCAGAGACAGAGCTAATCAGTAATTGAACAGTAATTAAAAATAGATCGTTTGAAGCTGTTTAAAGAAGATTCCTGTTTTAAATAGTTAGGAAGTGAGTTCCACAGTCTAATGGTGCTTATAAAAAAGAACTTACTGCTGTTGAGATAGTTGTGCCTAGAAATAATAAAATTAAGAGATCTAACAGAAAGAGAAAATTGTAGCTTATTAAATAGGTAGCATGGGATTTTCCTGTGAATGAGTTTGTGCAAAAAAAAATCAAGTTACGTACATTTAAGTGCTATGTTAAGCCACAACCAAGTATATCCTTACTTTTATTAGATATATGGTTAAAACGTCTAACACCATAGATATATCTCGCCGCATTATTGAACGCAACTAATAATTTTCACATTTTCATAAATATGATTTTCGAAGTTGCTAGATAGAAATTTTTTTCTGTCGCGGTAGTTAAGGTCGCTCAATTGAAAGTTTTTCGACGTCTTCATTACTTTTTGTTCAAACTTTGCAAAATTTTGATTCGCGAGCTGAATTTATACAATGAGCTACAGCTTAATTCTTGATTCATTGAATCATAAATCTGAATTTAAAATTTCGATGCGGTCAAAGACTTCTATTATCGAGTTTGGAAGAAATATGATTTCAAACGAGTCCGATTTGTAGAAAAAATCAGAAAATCTCGCTGATCTACATCCAAAACCGATGACAGTGTGGAGAAAACTTTATAATTATCTTTTCTTAAACGAAATAAGTGCCATACAGAAATATTGATAAAACATTTTATAAAGTGTGAGTGGAGAATTCGACACTCGCAAAATTTTCGAGTGTCGAGTACTCTACACGGATAGAAATCTTGGAATAAATTTTTATACAAGCGAAGTATTACAAAGATTTTTAATACAATTTTGATTAAATTTAATACTTTTGAATATATTACAAAATTTTGTAATACATTATGTATTAAATTTTAATACATTTCAAACATTAAAACGATATTTTATAACATTTGGAATCAATTTGATGATATCGCAAGTATTACATTTGGCCAACGTAAATATGATACTACGTTGGCTGATGTCGTTAAAATGTTCATGCAACCCTTGTATTGAAAGGGAACCAGGTTCGAATCCCAGTGGATACGACATATTTTTTTTAAATTATAATAAAAATGAGTATGAAATTTTAATACAAATTTGTATTAAAAATGAATTTTAATATCTAGACAGTATTGAATTTTAATACAATTCTGGTGTAGTCATATATGTAAGCCCAAAAGTATTAAAATTTATTCCAAAATTTCTAACCGTGTACACACAGGACATACCTTCTACCGGCCCTGGGGTTGCCTTGTCGAATTCGGTCTTAAAATGGGCTGCCAATCGATATTAGGGAAAATTTTTCTTAAATGGGTGGTAATACATATTTGGGACAGGATTTGACAAGGCAACCCTATATATTTTATTTAGGTTCTTCGAGCTATATCATTATAATATTATACAGTTTCAAGCAAATCAACAAAATTGGCTAAAATTCGGACATTTTCGGGCATCGGGACAGGCTTTGACAAAGCAATCCTGGTTGGATAGTTTCATCAAAATGGCTCATTATCTTTCCCGTACATCCCATCCTGCAATTTTACACACTCGACTTTTCTACTGCGGACTCTCCGCCTATCTTGAAGTTTCGTAACAGATGTATCCTCCAATATGTCCAATTTCGGCATCGCGGAGGCCTTCGGCCGCTGTTGAGTCTATAATATGTGCAACCCTGACTTCGCTATTCACAGTGCTTTTGCATTAGCCTTCACACGGGCACTATTAACAAAAGTTAATATCGCAATTTATAATTTGCTGCAATTCATTTATTCGTGATCCGATTTTCATAAAACTTTGACTCAGTGACTAAGTTTTCGACTTCTTATCGAAAAACTTAACATTCGTTGTAAATTTTGATTTTTTCCGTTTTTTTTTTTTTAAATCTGACGTTTTAACTTCATAAACGAGTACTATTAACATATGTTAATATTGCTTTTATATCAGGGATTTTGTTAGCTTATGTGCATATTTTATGTTATTATAATATTAACAAATAATTAGAAGGCATATTTAAATAAAAGCTTATTAAAAAATTGATCACTTGAAAAATATTTGGTGATTTTACAGTTATTTCAAATTGTTGCCTTAAATTTTGTTAGAACTTTGCTATGCTCAATTTAAACAGGCTTCTTGCACTGGATACAAATTTTCTAGTCGCTTTTTTGTTTGGCGTCTTGGTGGTAGGATATATTGAAAAAAAACTTTTACTTTTGAATGACAATGAACATCTTTATCCGGGACAAAGCCTTCAGTATCATCACTTTTCATTCATTCATTTTCTGAGTCGCTCCCGTTCCCGAGTTGTACGGAATATGCTTCAATTTCTGATCAGAGACTTCCCTATCATATCCTTCAGGCTGATATATCCTCTTCCATCATATCACCTTTTGTTGCCTCTGTTTCCACATTGTCCTCATCCGAGCCCATATTGGCAATGAAATGTATTTTGTACTCTGCCTGCAATTCATACGATATCCTGAACATTGGAAATTTTTAATTTTTCGGTGTTTAAAAATAGCTCATACTATACTTACTGAGCCACAGATGAAGCACTAACATAGATTTTTAAATTTTTTTGTTATTATCTGCCATTTTCACTTATGAGATTTAAATATTTTTTTTTATTTTTATTATAATTGTAATAACCGAAACAATCCGCAGCAAAATTATCAAAATTCAGGTAACTCCAGAGTTCAATCAAGAAACACCAGATACTCACGGAACAGTGTACAAGAACCAATGGACATAAGTAATTCTCGCATAAATTTTCAGAGAGACGGTCCAAACAATCACCCTATATAGTTATCAAAACGGCAGTTAGGAAGTTACGCTTCATGATCGACACTGGAGCAGAATTCAGTTTGATTAATGAAGGCGTTTGTGACCCAAAATGGAAAAAAAGATATAAATACAACAATAACTGCACTTGGAAAAAATTTTAATATTACAAAACTCTGCAAGGTCCCAATTTTTGAAGAATTTAATGAACAAGATTATGCGATCGAGTTTCTGGAATTTAACATAAGTAAACATTTCGATAGACTAATGGGAAATAACATTTAAACAAAGTTAAATAGTATTATAGATTACCCTAATAGAATATTGAAAACAGATAAAAGCATATTAAATTTTTATGTGAACAAAGAACAAAGATGAAGCGAATTGTGCTACAGGGAAAATGTAATTGAAATTTTTAATAACGAACTAGAGAACAAAGATGTAGCAGAATATGTAAATACAGATCACTTATCGAATGTTGACAAAAACAAATTATTAGCAATTTTAAGAAGAAACAAAGGGGTATTTTATAACGAAAATGAAAACCTAACTTTCACTAGCAAAATTAAACATAAGATAATTACACATCATGAAATACCAGTGTACCCAAAATCTATAGATACCCAGAAGTACACAAAGTGGAGATTGATAGCCAAATAACAAAAATGTTGTAACAGAACATAATTAGAGAATCTTCTAGTCCATACAACAGCCCTATTTGGATTGTTCCAAAGAAGCTGGATGCGTCAAACGTACAAAAATGGCGCCTTGTAATCGACTATAGAAAATTGAACGGCATCACTGTCGATGACAGATTTCCAATTCCAAATATAGACGATATATTTGACAAATTGGGAAAATGCCAGTACTTCTCAACTCTCGACTTAGTTCAAGGTTTCCATCAAATTGAAATGGATGAAAAAGATGTTAATAAAACCGCGTTTTCGACCGCAAGTGGTCATTATGAGTTTCTCCGCATGCCGTTTGGTTTAAAGAACGCGCCTGCGACTTTCCAAAGACTGATGAACGAGGTATTAAGAGAATACGTAGGAAAAATATGCCTTGTTTATTTGGATGACATTTTGATATTTTCTACAAGTGTAGAAAAACATATGGAATCCCTAAGTAAAATACTACGTTGTTTGCAGCAATCAAACTTGAAAATTCAATTGAACAAATGTACTTTCCTGAAACAGGAAACAGAGTTTTTAGGCCATTTGGTTACTGACGAAGGCATTAAGCCAAATCCCAAAAAAGTCGAAACAATCGATAGAATTCCACTTCCCAAGGCTCAAAAAGAGATTAAGTCCTTCTTAGGAATAACAGGTTACTATAGGCGTTTCATTAGGGACTATTCAAAAATAGCACACCCTTTAGTTAAATGTCTGCAAAAGAATGCTAAAATTAATTTAAAGGACCAAGAATATAAAGAATCATTTGAAAAACTTAAGTTGCTCATAAAATCTGATCCAATCCTAGTACACACAGACTTTAAAAAAACCTTTACATTGGTCACCGATGCCAGCAATTTCGCTCTGGGTGCAGTTTTAATGCAAGGCAACAAAACTGTTTCTTACGCAAGTAGATCCTTAAACGGACATGAAAAAAACTATAGTAATATTGAGAAAGAGCTCTTAGCTATAGTATGGGCAACGAAATATTTTCGACCCTACCTTTACGGAAGGAAATTTGTGATCAAAACTGATCATCGACCTCTTGTGTGGCTAAATAATTTGAAAGAGCCTAATTCAAAATTGCAGAGGTGGAAAATAAAATTGAACGAGTTTAATTTTGAGATTGAGTATATTAAAGGCAAAGAAAATGTTATTGCCGATGGGTTGAGTAGAATAGTAGCAAGCCCCGATGATCAAGTGATCATCAATTTAAACGAAGTTTTCAATGAAAATACCGACCCTATTCAAAACGTAACCGGTATGTCAACAGATGAAGTTCTAAACGAACTAAGGGAATTATTTGATAAAGAAAATGAAAACGAAGATGACAACACTGTACACAGTGCAGAAACGGACAGTACTGACTTTATAAAAATAACAGAAAATGCGATCAATATTTTCAAAAATCAATTATTCTTGCGAAACTCGAATAGACAATCAACAAATAAGAAAATTCTATTCCAAAAGAAAGTTAGAAATATTATAAATGTAACTGCAGACAGCAACCTACTCGAAATAATGAGAGATAACTTGCCGCAGAAAGGGTTAATAGTAATATTCTGCCCAGACGATACATTATTTGTAAAGTTCCAAAACTTTTACAGAGCGTACTTTTTAAACAATAAAAGCTTGAAAATTATGAGGTCTAACGTTATACTAGAAGACATAACTGATAAAGGAAAATTATTAGCATTTATAGAAAAAAAACACCTCGAAAACAATCATAGGGGAATAAATGGAGTACATGAGGAAATCAAAAAAACTCACTATTATCCTAACTTACAAAAAGAAATCCATAAATACATCAACAACTGCGATATCTGCAACAGAACAAAATTTGATAGAAACCCTATCAAACACGCCCTCAACATTACGAAAACACCTGTAAAACATAATCAGATTGTACATTTCGATATTTGGTATCCACAGAGGAACGTGATGTTTTTGACAAGTATCGATAAATTAACAAAATACGCTACAGCATGTAAATTAAAAGACAGAACATGGGTTTCACTTATCGAAGCAATTAAAGAAAGAATTCAATATCTCGGCAAACCAGAAACATTGGTTACCGATAATGAACTGGACATAACAGCAATCAAACAATTCCTCATAGAAGAAAGAATAGGCTTACATTTAACAACGACCTACAATAAAACGGGCAATAGTGATGTGGAAAGACTTCATTCAACGCTGAATGAACATGTCAGGCTTTTTAATGCAGATCCAAACAACAATGACAATTTACAAGATAAAGTTTATAGAGCAATAGTTGCCTATAATAATAGTATTCATTCTACAACAAATGCTAAACCAATAGACTTTATCAACAACGTTATTTCAGAGGAAGAAATTAGAAGGTTATCAGAAAATCTGCACCTCAAAAAAGTAAAAGAGACTAACGCCGTAAACAAAAGAAACAAATTAAAGGTACTAGAGAATTTCGAGAATGAATACGTAAAAAATTACAGGGTCAGCAAGTCACAACCGAAATATAAAAAAATATCAAATTATCAAACTGACAACAACCATATTGTTTCTAATAATAATAAGTTTAGAAAAATCTACAAAACACAAGTAAAGCGTAGATATAAATTCCAAAAAAATATTTGCAGGCAAGATGCAACGATAATAACAACAATGCTGACTCTCCTTGCAGTAGTGTCGGTACGCGGAATGCTGCAAGTCAATAAAATTGAAGAAAATTCTGGATACACAGTAATAAGACTACGAAAGGTAGAAATTGTAAACTCTACAAACACTGTACTACACATTATCAAGCCAACCGAAATTTTAGAGGTAATCAACCTTATTGAAAAGAACATCGAAGGACTAGATATAGACAATAAAGAGATCTTGAAGATAGAAATCAAAATAATTAAATCCAAAATAAAAACAATCATGCCAAATACTTTAAGTAGAAACAAGAGAGGACTTATAAACATTATAGGTACCACCTTCAAATGGCTATTCGGAGTCATGGATAATGAAGATAGGGAAGAAATTTTGGAACACCTAAGAGTTACTGACAGAAATAGTCATAGCGCGATTGAAACATTAAATAAACAAATTATAATAAACACACACTTTAATGAGTCTATCGAAGTACTCAGGAAAGCGATCAATAATGACAGACTAAACATAGAAAGATCCCTTAAAGACATAAAAACTAGACACAATGAAATTACGAGCAGACTCCTATATTCTGACCAAATGCTAAAACTTAAATCACTTGAAAACAAAATTACAGAGATCCAAGAGAACATAGCTTCCGCAAAAAACAACATAATACACCCTGGCGTTTTGTCTGTCGAAGAAATTGAGAAGTTCAATATAGATTTCTATAAATTAAAACGTATAAGAATGGGAGTAATGACCTATCAGAACGAATCGCTAATAATAGCAATAAAAATCCCCACAAACTATATATCGACGGACTTAAAAATTATTGCCCCCGTTACCAATGATAAATACCTTGAACTTGACGAGACAAACGAACTTATAGTCACCATAAATGAAACTAACTATTTATATAAAGAAAATTTAAATTTAAAAGATCTACAAGAATGTGAAAATTGCATGTGCCTTCAAAATTGCAAACTAAAATATAATAACAAAACAAGCGTGGAAGTCATTGACGATGATTTGATTATTGTAAAAAACGCATTTAAATCAAAGCTTAAACAAAATTGCGTCGAAAGAAAAATTATGTTGAACAGAAATTACTTGATAAGTTTCTATAATTGTGAGATCTCATTGTTAGATAAAAAATTTCAAAACAGAAAAACACTTGTTCAGGAAAAATTTTCCTATCCTAATAGCGATGGCGAAAATATAAGCTTTCAAGAAAAAATTAGTTTCGAAGAGATAAAAATTAACCAATTCCAAAATTTAAAAGAAATCAAAGAGTTAAAATTACATAGAAATATAAATTATGGTCTTAATTTTGGGTTGACTATTTTAATTATAGCTATATCAATATTTGTGTTACACTATGTTTTTCGCATCTGTAAGAAAAACAAAAACAATAATATTAGAGTAGAATTTCAAGTAAACCCTAATTCAACAGGGACTGTTGAAACTGGGGGCGGAGGAATCACGCATGTCCCAAGTAAAGTCACGCATGGCCCCCTCACTGGCCCGAGTAAATAATAATAACTTATAGTAATAATAATATTTGTATTTTATATTTAATATGTTGTGACCCACTGTCACATTCTTTAAGATATTTGATATGTTGTTTTTATACGAATGCAGCGCTGAGAATAAAATGATGAGTTAGCGTCTGCATACATTAAGCTTATCTTTAAGTTATTAAATAAGTATTTGCTAACTTTCGTTATGAATCAAAAAATTAAAAAATAAAGTTCAGTTCTGCAAGTGCAGTCCAACGAAAAAGAAAGGTCTTTTTTTTTGTTAATAAAACTATATGCCAAAAAATATGTTTTTCTCGGAAAATGTACACTTTGAATTTTAATTGTTCCTCCTTGAATATTAATTAAAGATAGTCTAAACTTCGAGAAAAACCATGTTTGAGGAGTCTGCTCCAAAAAAAAAAAAATAAAAAAAAAATCGAAATTGTCATCTTACCTCGACCATGGCTTCGATTTTTTTTTTATTTTTTTTTTTTTGGAGCAGACTCTTCAAACATGGTTTTTCTTGAAGTTAAGACTATCTTTAATTAATATTCAAGGAGGAACAATTAAAATTCAAAGGGAGACATAGTTAAAATTGCATTTAAGTTAAAAAAAAAAAACATGAAAAGTTACATACAAAGTTACATACAAAGTTAAATAAAAAAAATAGCTATCTGAATTTTAATTGAACAACCTTGAATATTAATTCAAGACAGCCTTAGCTTCAAGAAAAAGAATGGCTGAACGATGAACTCAAAAAAAAAAAAAATAAAAAAACGAGGCCAGCTTAAAGGCCAAATTTGGCGGATTTGCACATATGCCAACTGTTTTGCTATCAAAACAGTGGCCAAATCAAAAGACGAGAAGAACTTATCGGCATATACTGTTCGTCCAGAACCGTCGTATTTTTTGACCAATTTCAGAACAATGTTTTAGCCTTGATTTACCTCACGTGCTTCATTTGGCTGTTTTCTAACATACATATATAATTCCTTTCAGTGGGTAATTGGAATTGGCGTCACACATCCACCAGATTTGTATTCCATATTTGGTTGGTTTCGACAGTATATACTGGGTGAAGTTCGTGCGTGCGGTTTTGGTACGGTAACAATTGCTAATAAATAGTTATCTGGGCGCTTGGAATATATAGACGCTCCAAGTTTTTCATGGACATATTCCAAATGACGTCAATGGCGGCCGATTTGCTTTCTAATAACATTTGAAATTAATTAAATAAAAAAATGTAAACATACAATAAATGTGTCGATTTCATATACATATGTACTAATTTAGAACCAAGTGCGGAAGCAATTAGAAAATGTCGTTGAGCGACATTGGTTTTGCCTAACCAGAACGTTAGGACGAGAGCCTAATGAGGTAGGCGTTGAACAATCCTATTTAGGAAAATTTGGGGCACACCGTTACAATCCAAATTAGGTTGTCGTTGGGGTTCTACACTTGGTCCCTGGTTAGGCAAAACCACTGGGAACCTAATTTACGCCTAACGACATTTTCTAGTCGGGACATAACTTAACTTATCAAACGTTCATTCATTCAGTTTTTTTAGCATTTTTTGATATGGTTCGACATTTTTGAACGTTTTTCGACTTATTCAAAAACACTCGGTGTTTTTTAACATATTTCGACATTTTTGCACTTTCGTCAACCTCTTCAACATTTTACGAATCACTCCCAAAATTATTAAGGAACTGCCTCACTCAGGTGTCATCTTTCTGACCAGGCTTTTTAATGCTATAATACAGTACGGATATTACCCAAAAGAATCGAAAAACTCGTTGATAACCATGGTACAAAACATGGAAAAGATCGTACACTACCGTCATCGTATAGACTCATAAGCCTTTTACTTTACTTGTCAAAATTATTTGAAAAACTAATTCTAGCAAAATTAATTCCTTATGTTACTGATAAAAACTTATTTCCGCCTCACCAATTTGGCTTCCGAAAACAACACGGCACAATCGAACAGGTTAATAGGATCACAAATGAAATAAGAAAGGCTTAAGAGCGCAGTGAATACTGCACTGCAATATTTCCTGATGTCGCACAGGCGTTTGATAAAGTATGGCATGAAGGCCTTATCAAAAAAATTTAACACCTATTGCCTCTCAATTTTCATAAAATATTTACTTCTTACCTCGAAAGCAGGCTTTTTAAAATAAAACACAAGAGTTTTATTTCAACTCACTTCAATATAAGAACAGGTGTCCCTCAAGGTATCGTACTAGGACTGTTTCTTTATGTATTGTTTACCTCAGATTTACCAATCCGTGCCAACACGACCATCTCAACATTCACAGATGATACTGGAGTCTTAAGTTGTAACCATTGTCCTTTTGAAGCTTCTCGAAAGCTCCAGCTCATTTAAAATCCATAAAAAATGGTTATCGCTATGGCGCATAAAAATAAATGAGCAAAAATGTAAGCAAGTTACTTTTACTCTCAGGCGTGGCGAATGCACTCCAATTGTACTAAATAATATTTCAGTCCCACAGGGTGAAATTGTTTCATATCTACTTAGGTATTCAATTAGATCGACGATTAACATGGACTTAGCATATTGAAGCCAAAAAAATGCAGTTAAAGCTAAAAACCGCCAGTCTTCAATGGCTAATTAATCATCGTTCCCATTTGAAGTTTGAATATAACAGTTGCGCTGAAAAGTTCGTAGGCTAACATAGTAAAAAATATTTTTTTGACAAAATTCGATTTAATTATTAAATATAGTTGCCTTCGAGGGCGATACAACGATTATAGCGGTCATACAATTTTTCGATGCCATTTTTATAGTACGATTTCTCTTTAGCCTCAAAATAGGCCTCAGTTTCGGCGATTACCTCTTCATCAGTGCTAAATTTCTTTCCAGCGAGCATTCTTTTAAGGTCTGCAAACAGGAAAAAGTCACTGGGGGCCAGATCTGGAGAATATGGTGGATGGGGAAGCAATTCGTAGTCTAATTCATATAATTTTGCCATCGTTTTCATTGATTTGTGACACGGTGCATTGTCTTGATGAAACAGCACTTTTTTCTTCTTCAAATGGGGCCGTTTTTTCGTGATTTCATCCTTTTAAACACTTCAACAACGCTATGTAATAATTGATGGTCTGGCCCTTTTTGAGGTAATCGATGAATATAATACCATGCGCATCCCAGAATATTGATGCCATAACCTTGCCAGCCGACTGTTACGTCTTTCCACGCTTTGAATTCGGTTCATTACGTGCACTCCACTCGGCTGACTGTCGATTGGACTCTGGAGTTTAGTTATGGAGCCATGTTTCATCCATTGTAATATATCGACGGAAAAATTCGTGTTTATTACGGTTGAATATCGAAAAACATTGCTCCGAATCATCAACACACGAAATTCTTTTTCATCCATTTTTTCACAATAACAAAAGCTGCTTCACTCACAATGCTATATCTCACGAACTAATTATCCGGCAGCTGTCAAATTTATACACGTATCTTTTGAAGGTTATTACTAAGTAAAAATCACATCGATTTAATTTTAGTAACGCCATCTATGAGTCAGCCTACGAACTTTTCAGCCCAACTGTTAAAATCCTTTTGTACAAAACAATCACTAAGCCAATTTGGTTATATGGTATCCAATTATGGGGTAACGCCAGCTCCTCAAACATTGAACTAATACAATAATAAGGTGCCCCATGGTATATACGGTATGAAAACATTCACCGAGATCTATGCATCCCCATGGTAAAAGATGAAATTAACAGAATCAAACAAACCTACGCCATAAGGTTGCTGCATCATCCGAACCCATTGGCTCGTAATTTAACAAACATAGAGGATCGCTCCAGATTAAAAAGAAAGGATCGTCCTTCTATACAAGTCACTTACACCGAACCAAACTAAACAGCTCAAACGTTTTACCCTTCGTCCGAGGCACTAAACGTAATCATCAAGAATCATATGAGGACTTTGTACCGGGATCTAGCTCGTCTTGGGCACAATCCTCCAATACAAACCAACCTTGGCAACTTATCGCCGCCAGCTCCTCCTCGTCTCGGCCGCTTTCCGATGAATTGGAGAGAGTAGCAGGAAGAGAGTTAAAACAGAGTCTTTTCGGTTTTCTTTGGGTGCTATACCGGGACCTAGCTCGTCTCGGCTACCACCTCAAGAACGTCCTGGAGGCACTAATCACTCCCAACGTGGTCAACCGGGACCAAGCTCGTCTCAGCGACCATGAAGAGAATCGATTTCGTGGTACTCGAAACTCCCATTCGGGTAGACAGGGACCTAGCTCGTCTCAGCTACCAAGCACAAACCGGGACCCCGCTCGTCTTGGCTGGCAAAGAATATGGGGAGACGCGATCGTCAGCTGCGTCCATGCCTCTGCTCCAACGAGTTATTCGCTCTTGTGCACTCGCTGCGCTGAGCCATTTACAAGCTGCTCCTTCTACACAAGAAGTATAAGTCCCTGCTAACTTTTTATCTGTTAGCAGCCTCCAATTAAATGCCAGCAAATATTGCGCCCTTAAGCGAAAAATGCCCTTAGCCAAATTTTTTTCAACAGTTTTCAACAAAGTCATAAAGTTTATTTTAATAAAAAAACATATGATAAAAAAAACAATTCATTTATATGGACATTTAAGTTAAAAGTAATAAAGCGCTAATAACGGGTGTTTTTTTTAGAGGTTTGTTTTTCGAATAGAGATAAAACTGGCATTTTATGGTCAAATCTGGCAACTCTAATGTCATTTATGTTCAGTTTGGTTTGCCATTTCATCATGAACAGGTTGACAAAAGAACAACGCTTGCAAATTGTGCAAATTTATTTCGAAAATAATGGTTCAGTTCGCGAAGTTTACCGCAAGCTCCGTCCATTTTATGGTCGACATAATCGTCCATCAGAGCAATTAATTCGGTTAACCATGGGTCGTTTTCGCACTACGTTTACTCTATGTGATAATACTCATCCGCAGAGACGTCGAACAGTGCGCACCGAAGAAACAATTGCCGCTGTAGAGCAAAATGTTGAAGAGGACCCGAATGAATCGATTCGCCACCGTGCACAGCAATTAGAGCTTTGTCCATCAACTTTATGGAAGATTTTGCGCAAAGATCTTGGCTTGCGACCTTACAAGATCCAGCTTGTGCAAGAATTAAAGCCGCGAGACCATGCAATGCGTCGTGATTTTGGTGTATGGGCCGAAAATGAGATTGATCTCGATGCTGATTTTCATCGCAAAATTTTGTTCAGTGATGAGGCTCATTTTTGGTTGAATGGCTACGTCAACAAGCAAAATTGCCGCATTTGGAGTGAAGAGAATCCACATGAGACCCTTGAGACGCCATTACATCCACAAAAACTGACTGTTTGGTGTGCTCTATGGGCTGGTGGAGTCATTGGGCCATACTTCTTCCGAAATAATGCTGGAGAGTCAGTTACCGTTAATGGAGACCGGTATAGAGCCATGATAACCGACTATTTTGATCCCGAATCGGATGGCATGAATGTGGATGAGTTGTGGTTCCAACAAGACGGCGCTACATGCCACACAGCGCACGTCACAATCAATTTATTGAAGGAAACATTCGATGAGCGCATAATTTCGCGGAATGGACCTGTCAATTGGCCACCAAGATCGTGTGATTTGACACCATTGGATTATTTTCTTTGAGGATATGTGAAGTCGCTCGTCTACGCCAACAATCCAGAAACGTTAGGGGACTTGGAAGAAAACATTCGTGACGTTATTGCCGACATACGGCCCCATATGCTCGAAAAAGTGGTTCAAAATTGGACCTGTAGAATTGGCTTTATTCGAGCCAGCCGCGGCGGCCACATGCCCGAAATCATATTTAAACATTAATGGCATAAAATTATCCTTCCAATAAAGCCAAATTGATGGACATTAAAACGATTTTCTTGTGTTTTATTTCAATTCGAAGCTCTATACCTCTAAAAAAAACACCCTGCACATACACATCAATTCTTGTGTCCTGAGACTCCTACGGGAAACTTGAAATTTGAAGTGTTGCATTTTTTATCAAAGGCTGTTAAGTGTAACTTTTGGTATGAAAAATGAATTTAACTGACCAATAATTAAGTGCTGTTAAAGCAAATGTGCTCTTAAGCTGGAGGCAGCTAAAAAAGATATTTTCTCACATGTACGTAAAAAAATGCAGCAGAATCTTGATTTTGGGCTGGTAACATACATGCGCCCTCAAGCGAATAGACAGCTAAGCGAATTATACTGTATTCATTATTCACAATAATAATGTTACTTAGCTTAAGATTTTAAGACTTATTGTTAGTCTCTTAAGAGAAGATTCATTAAAAAGAAATGAAGTTTAAAAAAAAAAAAATCATTATTTTTCAAGTTTTAGGTTTTATTTCAACATTTTTCGACATTTCTTAACTTAATTCGATTTCTTCCATATGCTCAAACTATTTTCGAATTTCTCAACATTTTTCGAGATCTAAACTACTTATTACTCAAAATAACGAAACATTAATACTAATAAGTTCACACTCGGTACACGGACTCACCATCTTTTCATTCGACGTTTTTATTTATATACAACAGTTGCATTTTTTTTTTTTTTTTGTACTTGTAACAATTAACTTGTAGCCCTCGCTTGTTCTACGAACGAACTCAAAATTCTACATTTTAATACCCCCCATGTCACAAACATTATGCGCACCCAAGCCACCATTACATAATTTGTATTATATCACCGCTTCTCGGTGGTGTCGCTAACAATCTCTATCGGTGGGTGGTATTCATGACAAATGTCAAATAAATGCGCCCAAAAATATTTCCCCAAGGATTTTTTTTTCTGATGACAAATCACGGCAAACGTATGTCCCGACTTTATGATTTGTTGTTGTATATAACTGCAGGGAATCAGTTCAATTATAGGTAAGAAAATTACGCTGAGTTGGCACTGTTTAGCATAGTGAGAATATCTTGTATTTCCTGGTTTGCCATTTGTATAGTAATTCCATAATCTATGGGAATATATAGGTATGTTAGCATGCATGCAAAACAATTGTAAAAAGGGGTGGAAAATGTGTTCGCAGGGGTGGTGATGTTTTTCAAAAAATTTAAAAAACAAAAGGAGTCCTTAAATGTGGTCAGCTTAGCGCAAAAAAATTAATATCATTATGATATTTTTGTCATATATAACAAAAATTTCTGTTAAAGTCTTGAATTTAAAAAAAAAATTTATGTCGTACAATAAAAGCCAAAAGTATTCAGGTTGTTTTGACGTTAAAAATTTTGAAATAATATATCGCACCGTCAGAGCAAGAGGGCCACATCTCAAAATTTTCAGTTTCCAGAAAATTGAAATTAAAGAAATCTGAAATTTTCCACTGAATTTGAAGACAGCCATATTTATAGCTATGACAGTCTTGAACTGAAACGCTCAAACTTATCTCACAAATATATAGAGTAACATTGACATATTTGGGAATGTGGCAGTGTTGCACTTACTTTGATTAAAAACATTTTTGGTCCATTAGAACTATACTGCCTTGTTTTGATTTGCTACTGTAAAAACTTAAAAGAAAAATATTTTAAAATATCTTTTTCGATTTAAGGCTTTGTTGTTTTAATTGTTTTTCTTTATTTTAACAGCAAAATATTAATATTTTGAAATGAAGCGGTGTTGTTTTGTTAAGAATGTATTTTTGAAGTTATTAATTGAAATAGAAATATGGTGTTTTTTTCGACTTCTTCGATAGCTCTCGACACTTCCGACTTCTTAGATATTATTTGAAGTTATGCTAAGTCAAATAACGAAATTTGAAAACTTTGCTTATAATTAAAAGCTGTTCAAATAACTTAGAAACTGAAACCATCATATGGGGCCTTTTCATGCCTACTGCCTCATATTTAAGCTCCCTAATGTTCTTGATGATCGTGAGAATACTTCATCATTTCACTTTTCTTTAATTAAATTGTGCTTCACCTATTGCTGGCTGTTCTTCACGATGTTGATTCTTGTTGTTGCATTAATTCCTGTGGCCAATGTTGGCTTCGCCTGTGGCTGCCCATTTGTTGTTGATGTATTTGTTGTTACTATCGGCTGCTGGTGCTTTTATATGTCATGTGAAATTAATGCTAATCATATGTCTGTCTGTCCGATCATCTGTAGGCGACTGTTCGTGTTTAGGCGTGGGAAATTTTTGACACCTACTCTAAGCAAATTGAAACAACAACAACACTTACAAATAGAGCTAAGAAATGATCAAGAGACAGAGGGGAGCGACTAGCATAGATATTTCATATTCAAGTGATGTAATGTGAAAGATGAAGAAAAACTTCAATATTAATTTAGAACTTTACGATACTTCAAACAGCAAACAGCAACAGTCAACAGTTTCACTTTCATTTAATAACTTGGAAAAAGTGTAAGTAAAGGAACCCCATAGTGACAATAGACATCGCATTAGATAACGGCCAACAATTACACTTCAAGCTACTTAACCGTCATGTCTACTGGCAACCCAACATACTTATGGCCAGTGGCGCATCTAAGATTTTCTTGGGGGGGGGGAGGTTGGGGGGCTGAAATTTTTTAAAGCGAAAACACTCATTGATTGAATTTTTCAACGAGCAAAATTTATATTTTTTGGCATATTACAACAATCTAATCAGTAGTCCAGTCAAGAGTTTCAAGACGGCGAGGTTTCTTCTGGCAAAATAATTAACAATTTCAATTTCTTTATGACTATTTTCCAGATCCAATCCTTTCAAGCGATCTTCTGTCATTGTAGACCTTAAGTACGATTTCAATCATTTTAAAACAGAAAAACTTTGTTCTGCTGGAATTGTGGCAAATACTTGCAGTAGAATTGTGATGCATTCGAAGAACGATTTAATTTTTTTTTTTTGGTTTTGGTAACACTAGCTTACAAAAAATAGATCTGATTTCTCATATACTTTTTTCTTTGTATTTTGGGGCGTAGATTCCAAAAATGACAACCATTTTTTTTCTTAAGATTCGCTTTCGAGGTATTTCCAAAAAAAAAACCTTTTTTCTGCACTTTTTTCATTTATTTGGTCATATTTCTATCAATTTGTTTCGACCTAAATCAGTTGTACACTATCCAAAAAATAATTTTATCTTCTATCTAACGGTTTGCTGTTCATGAGGATCGGATAGGATTTGATGGAGTTACAAGCGGTTAAAGTCCAAAAGAGAGACTTTTTTGGTCTTTTCAAAAAAGTCACCAAATTTCATTGCTCCGTTTAGATCCAAAAACCATTCTTTTTATGTTTTTAATATTCAGGATGAAAATCTATTTTGTAACAAATATTTTAAGTATATATTTGCTCAAATCGGACACAAAATGCTAAAGTTATTCAAAAATCAATAAAAAGAGGTAATTTCCATATTTTCATGCATTCCCGTATGCAGGCCATTGACAATGTAATTGGATAAGGAACTAATTCGTTAAGGTGTTTTATTATCTTATATTTATAAAAAATGATAAATCCAAAAGTACCATTAAATTTAGGATTGGATTTTTGAAAATGCTGTAAGGGTAAAATGAAATTATACGATCCAAATAAGGATAGAATATTGCGGCTCTGAAACATTTGAGAAAGAAATGTGAAATAAAAATAAATTAAAACTGGTAATATTATGCCATGCCAAAACTCACATACCTAACACTGCATTGAAAGTACCTTTTAAATAAATGTTAAAAAGACGTTAAAGAGCTTGAATGAGTCGAGAAAAAATGTAAAAAGATTGAAAAAGTTTGAAAAGTGTTGAAACAGTTGCAAAAGACTGTTGAAATAAATTGAAAAATTCGAAAAAATATGGAAAATGCTGAAAAATGTTGAAAAATTGAAGAAGTCGAAAAAATATTGAAAGCGGTTGAAAAACTCTCAAGGAATTGAAGAGGTTAAAAAATGTAGAAACAATTCAAAATCGATGAAAAAGTCGAATAAATAAAGAAAATCACGAATAAGGTTGAAATAAGTTAAAAAAGACGAAAAAATACTTATGGGATATATGTATTGGAAAAAGTTGGAAAAAGTTAAAGTAATATGGAAAATGTTGAAAAAGATCGATTAGATATTAAAAAGTCGAAATATCCCAAGCCCACTTCTTCAATTTCACCCACTTTTGGTTATTAAATACATTTTATTGTAAATTGGCCGTCGGCCCAAGCTAACGGGTATGCATACGTTCACAGTACATACTAGTACTACACTATCCAACACATTTTGTTACTCAGAAAATAAGTAACGTCTGGCGGCTCTGGGCTCTTGTACTATTATATTTATTTTGAGAATTTAAAAAAAAAAAAACGAAGAGGAAATACATTTCGGAAATCAAGTTTTTTTGAAGTAAACTAAAAATAAATGATGAAGGCTAAAATTTTTCATAAAGTCGTATTTTTTCCTTAAATAGCATCTATACGTTACAAACGGAATGACAAAGTGAATGTACACTCAGTGCTGGGTATATTTTTTTTATTATTTATTTATTTACTAGCGGGGAAAAATCAATAAAGTGTCAAACTCAGTAGCGATTGAAGATGCTTTATTAAAAATATCATCAGATGGCGTTCCATTTTTTCGCATTTGTGAAAACAGGTTGATAATTTGCTCGACTTGAGTACAGGCTGAAGAGACTTGTAGTGTCGGATCTTGTAGTTTGCGACAATATAGGAATATTAAAAATTTTCAGAATATGCAACGAAAGTCCAAGCTGAAAGTTGGACCGCTTTTGAAGACGCTTCGGTGTCCTTGCTTTGTTCTAAGTCTTGTAATGTTTAAGGCTGCTGTTACACTGGAAGCGAAAACTTGTTCGTAAGATTTCGTACGTACTCGTAAGAATTGCAAAAATTGAACAAATGCATGTGTGTATATGTAAGTTGAATTATTATTTTAATTGTTTCTTTATTGAACACTATTTTCAGACTAAACTAAATAATTATAAATTTTCAGCAAGTAAACTTGCGAATAAAGAGAGAATGGAAGAAACCAAATAAATGCTAACCAAATAAATGCTGAGTTATTATTTTTTATTAAATTTTTTGAACCACTTAGTTCATTGCGTCACTTAGACATTGCGTCTGGGCTTTGGGTTTATTGTGTTGTGAAATACTTTAACGTGCAATACTTTGTTGCAAAATAATACGTTGCTCTTTTATGAGTTTTTTGTATTTTAACTCTTCCCCCTCTAAGTCGATCGTCCGCGATCGCTAAAAGTAAGGAATATTATTGATTCCTGTTAATAGATAGGGATTGCCATCTGTAGACTTCGGCGGTTGGGTTTGTGGAGGAATAGCCTCTCGAATAATGATTTTATGTTGTGGTCGAAAGCATAATTTTAAAAGGATTGCCAGTGCCACTGCGATAGTACTAAAAGTCATATAACGATTGACCTTAGAAGTTGTTTCTATAGTTTTAATACTTCTTGTATTTTTAATGTTAAAGTAATGTAGCGCTTCTAAGGACAATGACTTTAATTTCCCTTTTTCTATTGGTGTTGGTTGTATAACCCCTGGTACAACTTCTAGTTGCGAAATTTCTATATTACTGTATAGATGGCCATTAATTTCAACGGAGGTATTATAAAATTTAATAAGGTAAGTGCCCATTACTTGAAATTCACCTTTATCTGTGATCATAGTGCCATTGAAATCGTTTAACAGAATTAATCCCGATTCTATTGATTCTATCTCTTGAATATGGTGAGCATTATTAAATAGGCATGAAGAATTAAGACTATTTAAGATTTTTGGTATGCAAGTGTCATTACTGATATTTGTATTTGGTTTCTTTAACAAATTGCTGTTTTACTTATGCTATACAATGATTGTTTATTCTATATATTTCGCTTTTTCCTTTCATTACTTGATTAAAATCTAGTTGAATAACTAAATTATTTCTTTTTACTGGTCTCAAAATAAGACTTTTAAAGTTTTCTTTTGTAGTTACTGGTATTTTTATAATATAAAAAATTTTTTATTATTATAGAGAACATTGATTTTAGCATATTCTAAAGCTTCTTCTGTTGATTTGAAAATGATATTGTCTTCTTTCAATTTTTCGATTGCTTTTTAATTTCCTTATTATTTAATAACATTGAATTGATAATATTGTTTTTTGCCCATTGAATGGCATATTTTATGTTTATTAAATGTTCCTTTACAACTCTTATTCTATTTTGAATGCTTATGACTACTTCCGTATTAACGTATTCGTTTTGGTTTATATTATTACTTATTTCATTTATAAATCTAGTTAGGTTTTTAAATTTTTCATTAAACTTTTCATTTATGACAATCTGTCTATTATTATTCTCGATCAGTTCATATAAATTTCTTGATATTATTTCCAAATCATCATTATCTGGGCTACCAGCCAAATACTTCTATGCGGTGCCTATTATATTAATTGATCGTTTAGATCGTAGTTCTGAAGTTGGTTTTATATCTCCAATGATGTTTTGTATTTCTTGAATTTCATGTTTTAGATACGGATATCAAATGTTTGATGGATGAATGTTTTTGTTGGTATAAGTAATAGTTTCGTTCAGAAAATCTTCGTAAGTCTCTAAACTTATAGAATGTATGATTTTGAAGGTTCCGTCTTGAATTTTGGAGAGTACATTCTCGATCACCACCAAGTGCATGGTCGAGTAGTCCAGAAGTTGTACTTCTGCATTCGCTAAGTAAATGAATATAAGTCCAAGTATCCTGTAAAGAATGTTTTAGTCATTTTTAATGTTGCTTTTATGTACAATTTTTCCTGAAGCTGTTAATATCGTTGTTGTATTATTTTCTTTTCTAAATTGTGCTGAGAGTTTTGAGCCTTATCTTTTATTAATTTTTACAAAAATGTCATCGCCTGGTTTATATTGTTTAATTTCTTTACGTTTTTTACTATGCCATTCTAATGAAATCAATTGCTTAGATTTTAGTTTATTTAAGGTGTCTTGTCTTGCATTTATGTCTCGTCTGAAAAAAACGTTAATTGGTTTTTTGCCTGTCGTGGAGTGTGTAGAGGAGTTGTGTGCGTACACCGCTCTGTCTATTAGTTCTGTAAATTTGCTATACTTTTTTCTGCTTTTAAGCATCTGAGGATTTCTGATAAGATCGAGTGAAAGCGTTCGATCTGTCCGTTAACTGTACTTTTGTATGGCGGAACTATAAATGCTTTTATCCCTAATTGATCCTTTAACATAAAATTTATAGTTGCGGAGTTAAATGATCGCTCATTATCCATTACAATGATTTTTGGAACACCATACGAAAACATAAGTTCGCGCAGAGGTTGTTTTATGTCTTCCATCGTTGAGCGTATTTTGAAAATTTGTCAATAGATGTCAAAACTAACTTTCCTTCAGTTGAATAAATATCTATATGAATGATATGTCCAGGATATTCCGGGATGGGTGTCGCTTTTAGTTCAGGGTTGTTAGGGTGTCTATCATCATATCATATCTGTATTTTATTCTCTTGATGTCCGCGATGAGCTCTTTTATGGGTTTCAATTATCAGTTCTTGTTGTCGAATTGGGTCAGTTACGTCTTCTACTCGTTTTTGAGTGTATCGAATTTTATAATTACTAAAATGACTTGGATATACTTCTTGAATTATTCCCATTATCTTTTCAGGAGTGCATAAGCCATTTATATTTGAAGGGCTTAAATGTTTTTTAAAATATCAATAATGTTCGTATGACTATCGTCCGGTCTGACTATGATATATCTGTGAAGAGTAGGAAATGGCATCCTAAATTCATAGGTTTTTCTCCAATTAAAAGGAAAATTTGATTCTTAAAAACGTTTATCGGAGCTTCTACACATGGTATTAAATTATGTGACGAACTATCTTGACTATGTCAGGTTGCTGTTACTGAATTTATTTTTGTGTTTGCTGGTATGCGAGAGAGGGCATCTGCCACAACATTTGTTGCGCCTGGTTTATAAATGAGTTCGTAGTTGTATTCTTCAAGTATAGATTTCCATATTTTTAATTTAGAGTTTGTATTTTTGTTACTGAGGGCGTACGTTAGAGGTTGGTGGTCGGTGAATATTTTGACCTTAGCTCTGCCGTAAGGATAGTTTCTGAGAGTTTTGAGTGCCCAAATGATAGCGAGCATCTCTCTCTCATTTGTAGCATAATTTTCTTCCAACTTTTTTAGAGTTCTGGAAATAAAAGTAATTGGTTGACTGTCTTGTTCTAGTACAGCACCAATAGCATGGTTTGATGTAGGTGGAATTCTTTATTAAAATCTGGATACGAAAGTATAAGGTCCTCCGACACTAAATTGATCTTTAATTTCTGAAATGCTTCTTATGCTTCCTCATTGAGAGATATTGATTTTTCCTCGGATAATTTTCTTGAAAGTCGACCATCTTTCCCTCTTAAAGTAGCCGTAAGTGGCTTTGCAACTTGAGCGTATTGGAATATGAAGCGTCTTTAATAACCAGACATTCTCAAAAATTAACGAAGCTCTCGAAGGGTTTTTGGTAGCGGAAAATTACTAATTGCCTCAACCTTTTTTTTTATTTGTTTTGATACCGTCTGATGTGATTACAAAGCCTAAAAACTCTACATCTTTTTTTAAAATTCACATTTGTCTAGTTGACATTTTACGTTTGCTTTTTCTAGTGTGTGGAAGATTTTAACAATATTTTCTTAGTGTTCTTCAAGGTTTTTACCGAAAATGACTATGTCATCAATATAAACATAGCATCTTTTGCCAATATGCTCGCGAAAAATATCATCAAGCGCTCTTTGAAAGATTGAACGGGCATTTTTCAGCCCAAATGGTAACCGAGTAAATTCGTATTTGCCATTGTTGATCGAGAACGCCGTTTTCTCGATATCTGATTCATTGAGTTTTATTTGATGAAATCCACTTTTTAAGTCTAAAACTGTAAAGAAACTATTACCTCCAAGCTGCGCAAGGACTTCGTTAATTTCAGGTATTGGATATTTGTCGTCGAGTAACTGAATTAAGTTTCCTATAGTCAACTACCATTCTGAACTTTTTCTTTCCAGATGCGTCCTGTTTTTTTGGGACGATCCATACCGGAAAATTGTATGGAGATCTGGAAGGCCGAATTATACCATTCTCTAGAAGTTCATCTACTTGATTTTCTACTTCTTCCTTTAGAGACATTGGATAGGCGTAATATTTTGAAAAAACTGAAGTGTCTGTATTTGTGCGAATTTCAGCCTCGTTGGTCATAAATGTGATTTTGTCATTATGTTCGTTGAATAAAAGTTTGTGTTTTTTTATAATGTCTAAAATTTGTTCCTCTTCTTTTCTTGTTAAATGGTTAGTTCGTATGGAGTGTACGTCCGTTGAGTTTTGCTGTTTGATTTTCACTTGTTTTTTATTAAATATTGTCATGAAATTCTCTTTAACATTGATTACAGCGGACAGTTCTCTCAAACTATCGTTCCCTAGGATGGCATCAAGTGATTGTAGTGTCGGGAGAATAAAAAATTTGATGGGATATTTTTCTTCTCCAAATATGTTTGCTATTGTATGATGTGTGATTTTTATTCTACCTCCTACGGAATTTGCGCAAAAGGGTTCTTCATTAATTTTAGGATGTTTTACGATCTGTGGGCGGATATAGCTTTTATTCGAACCAGTATCCATTAGGATTATTAAAATTTGACCACTCTCCATCCTACATACAAAGTTTGGCAATGAAGAGGTATTTAGTCTAAAAAATTAATATCGTTGTAGTTAACTGGTTGGGTTACCTCATATCCTGTATTTATAGAATTAACGTATTCGTTTAGAGTCTGTTCTTCGTTAAAGCATGCTTCGTCCAGTTGGTGTGTTATTGCTTCGTCAAGTTGATGTGTTGTTGCTTCGTCATTTGATTTTATTTATTTATTTGATTTTCGTTTTGTCCGTAGGTATCAATATGAAAGTTACGTTGAATCTTGGGTTGTGGTATAATTTGTTGGGTGGGCGGAGTTGGTCTTTTGCCGAAAAATTGGTTTTGTTGTAAGTGTTGTCCAGGTCGGATTATGTAATTAACGTATTTAGACATGGTGCTAGGATCGACATCCATAGGTTCTGGGCGCGTGTTGTGCCCCGGATTTATAGGACGGGGTTGAAAATTAGTGTTAAAGCCATATCTTTGTTGGTTTCCAAAGTTATTATTAGGCCCTATTATTTGTTGATTTACGAAATTGGTTGGCCTTACTTCGGCATTATTATGAAAAGCTGATCTCTGTTGTGTGCCTAGATTATTAGTAATTGGTTGTTGGGAGTTGCTCTGATATTGAAGTTGCTGAGGTAGATAGGCTAACTGCGGGTAATAAGGTGTTGGTCTAAAATTATTGGATTGGATGTTCCGTGGCGGCAAAGGTGGGGGTAGTGGGCGTCGTAATGGTACGCTATTAGCGTAGTGTGTTCTAAAGTTTTGATTTTCCAACTTTAGGCAAAGGTTTAAAGCTTGGGGCAAGTCTCCCAGTTCTTTAATAGATAGCAACCTGGGTAGATCGCCTCTTAATCCCCTGATAAATGTATCCAATGCTTTATCTCTATACGTTTTAGTTAATAACGATGATGATTCTTGAGTCAAATCCGTGCATCCTATTTTATTTAAAATGAGTGAAAGATGTTGGTATACCACTTGGTAATATTCCTGCACAGTTCGATTACCTTGATTTAGACTTGTCATGGTAGACATTGGTATTCCAAGATAGACAGATCCCTTTTATCCCCATAGTGTAACGTCAGACATCTGGAAATAGCATTCCAGTCTAAGGGTGTACTATATGATTCTAATACTATATCTGCGTTGCCTATTATTTTACTTCTTACCACATTTAGAATCGCAAAATATTTGGGAGTACCAATTAATGACTGCACGGTTAGAAATTTTGGAATAAATATTAATACTTTTGGGCTTACATATATGACTACACCAGAATTATATTAAAATTCAATACTGTCTAGATATTAAAATTCATTTTTGATACAAATTTGTATTAAATTTAATACTCGTTTTTATTGAAATTTAAAAATAAAATATTACGTATCCAATGGGATTTGAACCTGGTTCCCTTTCAATACAAGGTTTGCATGAACATTTTAACGACATCAGCCAACGTAGTATCATATTTACGTTGGCTAAATGTAATACTTGCGATAGCATCAAATTGATTCCAAATGTTACAAGATATCGTTTTAATGTTTGAACTGTATTAGAATTTAATACAAAATGTATTAGAAAATTTTATAATATATTCAAAAGTATTAAATTTAATCAAAATTGTATTAAAAATCTTTGTAATACTTCGCTTGTATTAAAATTTATTCCAAGATTTCTAACCGTGTGGTAAACTGAAAATATGCGGTCTACATTCTTTTTCCACGAACTAAATTCTACTGTTTGCCCAGAAAATTCTCTAAGTCACTATATCAGGGACTTTGTCTAATTTTTGACACGCCTATTGGCGTGTTCTGGTACAATTGTTTGATCCCGTACGTTGGCAAAGTCGGTTATTGGGTTTAATAGTCTTTGAATTAATTGTGGCCCTTGCGTATTAAAGGTTTCTCTCACTAATGATACAATTTGATCTCATAAATCGTTGTTAACATTGTTATTTGCATTTACAGCAGCTGCTTGAGCAACGTTGTTAAGGACTGGTGGTCTTATTAGATTATTTTGATTGGCCATGACGATTTGTTTCTCACAATTAAGAAAGAGAAAAAAATTATGTATTTAATGCGGAAAATAAAACTTATTTGCTTCTAACCTATTACTTCTTTTTTTTTCCAAAAGTTTATAAGAACTGTATTATTATTTTTTTTTTTTTTTTTAAATTCTAATTCTACTTTCTTTTTGAATCAATTTTACACATATTTTCTCGTTAAGTCTTACTTAAATTTCTAATATTGCTTCAATATTTTTTTTTAAATCTTGCTTGAATTTCACTTATTTTCTTGTTAGATCTTGCTTAAATTTCTAATTTTACTTTACTTTTTTGCTTATTAATCCTTGCTTAAATTTCACTTATTTTCTTGTTAATTCTCACTTATTTTCTTGTTAAATCTTGCTTGTATTTCTAATATTAAATGAACTTGCTTACATTATTTTCAACATAATCCGATCCGTGAGTGGCTGTAAGGCTTGGCTAACTCCTTTTCGTTCTATGTTCAGAATAATGGGGGGCCTTATTTCCTCGTCGGTTGAACTCGTTCAGTTGCACTACTTAAGGGCTTTGCTGTTTTATGTTGTTTAGCTGCACTGCTTCAGGGCTTTGCTGTTTTATTTGTTGTTTAGCTGCACTACTTGAGGGCTTTTTGCTGTTTTAATTGTTGTTTAGCTGCCCTACTTGAGGGCTCTTGCTATTTTAATTGTTGTTTAGCTGCACTACTTGAGGGCTCTTGCTATTTGCACAAATATTTTTGTCTCGAGTCTGCGTGCCTAAATAATGTTCAATTTCTAATGGTAATTTTAGAGCTGCTTGAGATCTTTTTAACCACACATTAATATTCAGTAGGGATGCGTGCTGATGTCTTCAAAATTCTTATGGAGCCGATGGAGTCCTTTAAATGAACTTTCTTAATTTAACTCACAAGCCTTTTTTTGCTCGGGTGCCAGTTGAATTATTATTTTAATTGTTTCTTTATTGAACACTATTTTCAGACTAAACTAAATAATTATAAATTTTCAGCAAGTAAACTTGCGAATGAAGAAAGAATGGAAGAAACCAAATAAATGCTGAGTTATAATTTTATTATTAAATTCTTTGAACCACTTATTTCAACAGAAAATGCTGACATTGCGTCTGGGCTTTGGGTTTATTGTGTTGTGAAATACTTTAACGTGAAATACTTTGTTGCATAATAATACCCCAGTAGGCAAGGGGAGGAGCTAACAGTGCTTCTAGAAGGCCTACCTTGGTAAGTATAAGGCCTTCCACCCTCCTTTCAAACTTACTTTTTTTATATGAAATGGCCGCAGAAAACAGACCTTCCTAAGCAGGCTTTCTAAGACCGCTTACCGTAGAAGGACTCTCAGAAGTACTTGACAAAAATTTAATTTTAATAAATTTAAAGACTCTAAATATTAATTGTGTTTTTTTTTTCATCCGCGCCATCTCACTTGCGTTGATAGTTTTTTAATGACTTTACAATTTGACAAAGAATACACAAAACTCTACCTCCTTTACATAACATGAAACAACAGAAGACTAGCCTGCACACCTCTCTTAATTTCTAACCATGAATATACTTTTCATGCCGTATATGTACAATGCATATGACAAAAAAGTTATGCCGAATCATAAAACATTGCATAACATGAAATAAAAAACAAACAGAAAAGCGCTAAAGTAAATGGAGTCCTTCTTCTTTGCCTTCTAATATCAGGCCGTATAGCACGTCTGTTGTGGCAAGGCATATTATGCCTTCTGAGATTGTATTTTTATTTGCATGAAAATCTAGTTTTGAGAAGTCCTTATATAATCGCAGCAGTGCTAGCAGGCCTTCTCCGAGTAAGGCCTTGCTCATTTGCCTGCTGGGACGTTGCTCTTTTATGTGGGAAAAACTATAGCTGAAAGATGTACTCCAAAAAAAAAAAAAAAAAAACGAGGCCAGCTAATAGGCCAAATCTGATGGAATTGTACATATAGCTTTTGTAAAAATCCTTATAAGTTGGAAACCCCTGAATGGGGTTGGTATCAAAAATATGGGTGTCATAAGATAGATAATTTACTGGCCTACAATAAAAATATGCAAATCTTTGAAATCCAACCCATAATTTTGGAGATATGACGATTTTTCTGAAACTAACTAATTTTTTTTTAAAAACCTTTATTTTTTCCAAAAAATGTGTTATAGTTACTGTTCTGAGTTATTCATATGATCTTCGAAATTCCCCGTTTTCAGATCTAGATAAGAAGTAATCATTTACCCATAAGCGTCTTCTGTTCTCCAGTAAAAAAAGAAATGTTATTAAAGCGTTTCCTACAGGTAAGATCCAGTTACTGGATCCATGGCACTTCAATTCAAAATGAACACTTCAATTCAAAATATTAACTATGTCGTGTCCAATGTAACCTCTCTATTCATACATGTTCTTACGAAAAAATTCTTAAGAATTCGTACGAACAAATTTTCGCATCCAGTATAGCCGAAGCCTAAGAGGTAACAGTAATAATTCGCTGAAAGTATCAACGTATTTAGTCACACACAATGCTTTTATACGATTTTTATGTTTCTGAACTCCGTTCGGAAATTTTATCTATCAATAGTTGTACTCTTTTTGATGAATTCTAAAATGCTAAGAGTTGGTTTTCAGATATCAAAGCCTGAACTCCTTTAATTTGTTCGATCCTCTATGGACGTTCTTGAATCAAAATATTTTTTACCGCTCACAGGGGGACTTCAGGCCCCATAGCCGCCCCCCTTGTATCCGCCACTGCTTATGGCGATTTGATCACAAAAGTTGTCCGCATCTCATACACATAAACTGTATACTTCACAAGCTCACAATAGTTGCATTTTCAGCCCAGCGCGTGTATAGAATCACTTCAACTATTTTCGGGGGATCACGTGTATTCTCGTCGTCATCTATTAAGACTTCTTTTATTCAACGATTATTCTCGGGAAAGTCATGATCCTCAGAGCGTAAGCACAATATAAACGCTGGCTTCCAGAATTAGAATTACATATTTTCGATCATCCCTTACCCAGCAGTTTAAGTTGGCAAACTCATTAGAATTCTTCAAATCAAACCACAATGCAGATTCCGCCGATTTACTGATCAGCCTATCTAATTGCAGAGATAATTTAGTCCTCAACTAAGAATTGTGTTTGTCATAGAATTTGTGTTGTTTATATCAATTTGTTGAAATACCTGTAAAATTGAGATAGAGAAAATTCTCTTAGGAGATTTTTTATATGAACTAGACGTGTAATTTCTTAAACTATCCGTTTCCATAAGAATCACGAATATGAACTTTTTTGAGATACGCCCTTTTCGTTTCTGAGGGCAGTAATGTACATTGAAAGAGCCAAAAAATATCGAAATTTTTTGAAAAAGTCCAAAAATATTGAAAGTAGAAAAATGCTAAAAAATTAAAGAGCATCGAAATATCTTGAAGACTTTCTTTCATATACATGAGTACACCGTGGTTGTCCTTGTATTTGATTTTTGACCTAGGATCTGACGCTGTGTAAACGGGGGACTATGTTGGGTGCTTAGTTTTAGTTCGACCAAGTTAACACTTAAACTTTATTTGTAAATATGTTTTTGTAATTATTTTTTGTTGTTGTTGTATTTTTTTCTGTTCTCATGTTATTCTTTTATGTTTTTCATTTACAACTTTAAACTTACTTTTGTTTAAATGTTTTTCTCACAGAAGCACCTTTTTTTCGTTTTGTTTTGTTTCTTAAATTTTTTTTCATCCGACAATAATTGCCGGCACCCGCATGTTTCTAAGCTAAAACTTAAAACGGATGTGGCTGTAATAGAACACTTGAATGTGTACAAAAAAAAAATTTTAAATAAACTCTGGGTGTTTACAATTTAAAAGGCAATACTAAGCACGTTGGTTTGAAAATCAATTTTTTTTTTCGGCATAAAGTCGAAATTTTTATAAGTTTTTTTAATAAATTGATATGCCGAATATACGTGCATACATTCTGGATAATGTAGAAGAATATTTTTTTTTCTAGTAGCAACTCCCACGAATTGCAATTTAAGGTCGGGGACCTCACTTGTCACTTCCAAAATCCATTTTCGGCCTTTTCCCATCGATTCGTGCAATAAAATTTTTTTCGAAAAATGGGTCCAAAAATCCCATTTAGGAGGGTCGGGGACCTCACTTGTCACTTCCAAAATCCATTTTCGGCCTTTTCCCATCGATTCGTGCAATAAAAGTTTTTTCGAAAAATGGGTCCAAAAATCCCATTTAGGTGGGTCGGGGACCTCACTTGTCACTTCCAAAATCCATTTTTGGCCTTTTCCCATCGATTCGTGCAATAAAATTTGTTTCGAAAAATGGGTCCAAAAATCCCATTTAGGAGGGTCGGGGACCTCACTTGTCACTTCCAAAATCCATTTTCGGCCTTTTCCCATCGATTCGTGCAATAAATTTTTTTGTCGAAAAATGGGTCCAAAAATCCCATTTAGGAGGGTCGGGGACCTCACTTGTCACTTCCAAAATCCATTTTCGGCCTTTTCCCTTCGATTCGTGTAATAAAATTTTTTTCGAAAATTGGGTCCAAAACACCTTATTGGAGGGTCAGGAACCTCCCCTGTACTCCCAAAATCCATTTTCGGCCTTTTCCCATTGATGCGTTAAGCACAATTTTTCTAAAAATTATAAGTGCATAATTATCATAAATTTCTTTCTTTTCAGAAACATCTTAAGTATTTTCCTTTGGACTTTATTATCAATAATCCTAAGTTTTCTCTTTTGAAATTTTTTGCTTAGTGATCCAAGATATTTTTTTTGGATTTTCCTCGTTCTTTCATACAAAAAAAAACTTTTATTTTCGCCTTTTGAAAAATAAAAGTCAAAAAAAACTCTTTGCATGTAACTGTGAAAAATATAAGTTAAAAAAACTTTTAAAAAAAAACTTTTATTAATAAAAGTCAAAAAAAAACTTTTAAAAAAAACTTTTAATTAATAAAAGTTTTTTTTAAAAGTTTTTTTTGACTTTTTGAAATAAAAGTTAAAAAAAACTTTTACTTTTATTTTCGGATATAAAAGTTTTAAGGAAACTTTTACTTTTATTTCGCAAAAAAAAAAGTTTAAAGTTTACTTTTACCTAAAAAAAAACTTTTATAAAAGTTTATTTCAAGCTCTGGATCTTACACGCCTATTTTTTTTTTTTTTTTTTGACAATAATCTGGAAAAAAAGTTAATTCTTTGACGAGTCCTTTGATCATTTATTTTTACAGAAACTGATCAGTATTTTGTAATCTTCAATGTTGTTTCTACCCTGTCGGAAAATATTCAACTAGCTACTGAAATAGTGCATTTATCGTCATGTATGTAAGTGCTACCTAACTACAAGCTGGTTGAAAAGTAATGCAACATGCTGGGGCCAAACCCCTTTTTCCACTGGGCACTCTGGACAAGTGCCCAGGGCCCCGCGATCGATCTGTTCATAAAAGAACATTAGTAAACGTTTTGATTTATTATTTCCATATGATTATTTCGCTTGAAAACTCTGAATTCTGAAGAGTTGAGAGAAAGTTGCAAAGAGTTTGCTGAATTTTATTATGAAGATGTTAAGGCCTGAACCCATAGAGTCCGTCAAGTCCGTTGCGTCAAAGTTTACAACTGACAGCTAAGATGAAATGTATGCATTTGTATGAAGTGCGGCCTATTCGCAACTTATCCGTCAACGCAACGGAAGAAGTTGGTCAACTTTTAACTTTTGATGTACGTTGAATACTTTGACATATGTGAGTTTGTGCGAAACATAGAAAAAAAGAGAGATAAGAAAATTAAAATTGTTTTCATGTTTAAGAAATATATTAATGCGCAGTATAAAGGAGAAATAATGAAATTAATCATTGAAAAAGCTTTTTTTTTTGATTTTTTATTTGACTTTAAATGCGTTGCGGACGTATTCATTGGGCCGCTTTCTTCCTTCATTTCCGTCTTGTCAGTTGTGAACTTTGACGCAACGGACTTGACGTACTCTATGGGTTCAGGCCTTTAATGAGATAGAGTTAAGGGCCTACTAAACCATGCACGCTTTGACTGCAGTCAACTTCTGCAAGTGTGCGAATACACACAAATCGTATATCAAAGCTACAACGTACTTAACAAAAAGTTTCGTTCAATTTCCACAAATGTCATTTGCTTAAGGAAAGAGCGAAACTGAACGCACTTTCTGTACGGAATCAGCTGTTTATGCATTGTATACATAAGAAAAAATTTTTGCAATGGAACTTGAAGTGGAAAATACTTTTGTTTTGAAATTAATAGAAAATGTGAAAAAGAATATAATTAAACAGTAAAATAGACGCATTTTATTGAAATCGAAATGTAAAGGAAAGGGCTTGGAGTGAAGTTGCAGAAATATGCATTTTAATGTACACACACAATACATACAACAATTTGATTGACAATTCAGTGATGCCACGCGCTGCATTTGCCAATACTTTTCCCCACAATCTACACGCATGGTACAAAATGAGCAATTTTGTTTTCTTATTTTTTTCTTAAAATTAGTAAAAACAGTATCTGGAATACATATTTATTGCGTTAAGTAATTAAATAAATGTCATTGAATAACATTTTGTGAATGAATTAAATTTGTTTTGGAAATATAAGAAATAAAACTTATGCAATTGTGGGACTTGCAACTATGGCTACATCGCTTCTTAAGTTCAACGAAGTACAACATAGCCATTAAAAAGTCTTTTCAGAGTTTCTTAAGCATTTGACAGGCTTTTCGTTCAAATTTGACAGTACGTTACGCTAGGCGATGCATGGTTTAGTTGGGCCTTTAGAAATGGAATGTCTGCATTTAAAAAAATACTTCAAAATTGTTGTCAGTGAAAATGAGGGAACTAATGGTACATTGTAAATGTATTAACTTTTAAAAGAAAACAAAATTGAAGACACACTTTCAAATGTAGAAATCGTATTGAGAATCTTTTTAATCCTAATACCCAGAATTTAAAAAACCAGAAAACCCAGAAGTGTGCCTGTCAGGCACACATGAGGTAATATACTGAAAACCGTAATTATTTTATCATATTTAACATTCGATTCGTAAATGAAATACACTTGATATTTTTTGATTTTTAGTAAGGGGAGGGTAACGTAAATTCGTTCAAAAAAAGGCACATTTTTGTGAACTTTTTGCGAGAACACTGTTAAAATCTGTTAGATAAACCCAATGGTAGATTAAAGTATAACATTTGAAGAATAATTTGTAAAATTTCCAGGTAGAAATATTGAAAACAACGGCCATGGCAGCAATTATTTGGAAGCGTCTAAGAAAAAAGTAGAATTGCGGTGCACACCATAATTTCAAAACTACTGCATCGATTCTTTTGAAATTTGGAACACTATTTCTGTATATAATTTACGAGGTATTGCTGGGAGGGTTTTTTGAAATTTCAATTTTTGGAAACACTTTGAAGTGAAAACGCGATTTTTGAAAAAAAAAATCGGACAATTTGTTATTATAAAATAATAAATATTGACAAATTTGAAAAAATCCTCCAGCGTTACCTCGTAAATTATGTACAGAAATAGTGTTCAAAATTTCAAAAGAATCGAAGCAGTAGTTTTGAAATTATGGTGTGCACCGACTTTGAAAACGTGAGTTGTGGGAAAAACGATTTAAAGTTTTAAACACCAAAGGCACAAACACTGAGGCACGGTTGCTTAAACTGCTGTATCTTCTTAAGTTTTGCTCCGATCCGTCTCAAATTTTCACACAATATTCTTGAAAGGTTTTTCATTCAGAAAATTAAATAAAAGAAAGAGAAAAAAATACGTTAAATACGTTAACCTGCCCTTAAGAATTAGCAAACAGGAATCAAGCAAAAACGTTAGTAATGAACTTTAATTTTCATATTCTTGGCAAACCTTTGTGAATGCTCATTGCGAACAATTTATTTGCATCTGAATCTTGGCAGTCTTTGTTGGATAAATATGACAGCGTTTACGTTTCCGGGCACCAGTATGAGACGGCTGAGGATCGACTTCTTGGAGTAACACAGTCTTAATAGACACTTGTGTTGCCTTCCGAAAATATTTTGAGAGTCTATTGTGATTCCACAAAAAACTCTCCCAGTTCGCGTAAAAACCAATATCTTTTGTTGTGCTTATGTTCATTTCAATGAGGATGTATTTTTGTAAATATAAAATAAGCAGCAATATTAACAGCGTCAATCAAGTTCATAAAGAAATCTAGAGGCCATCTATTTGTTTTGCGTTTTATCATATACTCAAGAATCAATTGGTCAAATGTATCTACTCTGCCCTTAAAATTAGTTAACTTCTGAGTTTTGTTTACCCTCATTCTCAAAAGTGTTTGCGTCATGATGAATAGCTGCCAAGTTTTGGAACGTGCGATGCGATCGTTATATGCTTTGCAGTGGCGGATACAAGGGGGGGGGGGGGGGCTTCAGCCCCCATATCCCCCCCTGAGAGCGAAAAAAAATATTTTTATTCAAGAACGTTCATGGAGGATCGAACAAATCAAAGCAGTTCAGGCTTTGACATCTGAAAACCAACTCTTAGCATTTTACACTCATTGTTTTCAGACAGTATCTGAATTTGTGTGCAGGAAAATCATGTGATATTTCTGAAATTCGTAACATGCTAGGCACAGTTTCATCAGTGTCAAACTTCGTCTCGAATTCATCTAAAAGAGTAGAACTATTGTAAATGTTCCTATATTGTCGCTCAGTCGCAAACTACAAGATCCGACACTACAAATCTCTTCAGCCTGTACTCATGTCAAGCAAATTATCAACCTGTTTTCAGAAATGCGAAAAAATTAAACGTTATTTGATGATATTTTTAATGAAGTATCTTCAATCGCTGTTGAGTTAGACACTAAATTGATTCTTTCCCGCTCGTAAATAAATAAATAATTAAAAGTAAAATATACCCAACACTGAGTTTATAATAACTTTGTCATCCCGTTTGTAACGCATAGATGCTCTTTAAGGAAAAAATACGACTTTATGAAACATTTTAGCCTTCATCATTTATTTTCAGTTCACTTCAAAAAAACTTGATTTCCGAAATGTAAGTCCTCTTGTTTTTTTTTAATTCCCATAAAAACTTTGATAAATATAAGAATTTTTGAAACCGGTCCGATCGTGGAGAAGCTAAGTTCAAAAAAATTTTTTTTTTCAAATTCCGTGTTCCGACGTAATTTGACCAGCAAATATTCTTATATTTACATATCTATTTAGTTATCATTGAAACTATTGCTGCGATTTTAATGAAACTTGGTGATTCATCATACTAAAATTTGGCTTAAGAGGTTAGCTTATGGAAAGCTATTTCTGGATTAAAATCAGACTGGGTTGTACCAGTAGGTGTGTCGCCACCCTAAATTTTAAGACTAATATACAAGCCATTGTGCTAAAAATTGGTATGCGAATGTCGATCACTAATAAAATTCATTTCATATCCAAAAGTAGACAGAATTGAAGAAGTGGGTGAAGAATATTTCGACTATTTAATTTCTATTCGATTTTTTTCAACATTTTCCATGTTATTTTAACTTTTTCCAAGCTTTTAACTTTTTCCAATACATAAATACATATATTCCATAAGTATTTTTTCGTCTTTTTCAACCTCTTTCAACTTTATTCGTCATTTTCTTTATTGATTCAACTTTTTCATCGATTTTGAATTGGTTCAACATTTTTCAACTTCTACAATTTTTTGAGAGTTTTTCAACCGCTTTCAATATTTTTCATCATTTACCATATTTTTTCGACATTTTAAATTTTTTCAATGTTTCAAAATTTTTCAGCATTTTCCTTATTTTTTCGCCTTTTTCAATTTCTTCAAACAGTCTTTTGCAACTGTTTCAAAACTTTTCAAACTTTTTCAATCTTTTTACATTTTTTCACGACTTATTCAAGCTCTTCTTAACATTTATCATTTGTCTTTTTAACATTTATTTAAAAGGTACTTTCAATGCAGTGTTAGGCATGAGAGTTTCGGCATGGCCGAATATTACTAGTTTTAATTTATTTTTATTTCACATTTCTTTCTCAAATGTTTCAGAGCCGCAATATTCTATCCTTATTTGGATCATAAAAGTTCAGAATCAAAATCAAAATTCCAGAGTACATTTTTGAAAATTTTACCCTTAGAACGTTTTATACCGGTAATCACTCGATGAGGCATATTGACAAAATCATAGAGGCTGCTCTCACTTACAAAAGTGAAAAGTGATTGCAGTAAGGTTGAGCGCTAATCCAAATTAAATTGTGTCATCAGCATTGTTGTAAAACCGATTTCAAAGATACTTTGAATTCAATGAAAGCATTGCCCATTACACTAGCTTTCAATTTTGGGCCTCATATTGAGATATGGTTTCTCATAGAAGTTTTCCTATGTATTTTGGGGCGTAGATTCCAAAAATTAAAAATATTTTCTTTTTTAAGATTCGTTAAGAAAAAAATTTTTTTTCTGCAGTTTTTTCATTTATTTGATGATATTTCTATCAATTTTTTTTCGACCTAAATCGGTTGCACACTATTCAAAAATTAATTTTATCTTCTGTCGAACAGTCTGCTGTTCAAGAGAATAGGATAGGATTTGCTGGAGTTAAAAGCGGTCATATTCCAAAAAGAGTGACTTTTTTGGTCTTTTCAAAAAAGTTAAAACTTTTGTTTTTTATATTTTTAATATTCAGGATGAAAATCTATTTTTTAACAAATATTTTAAGTATATATATGCTCAAATCTGAAACGAAATGTTAATGTTGATCAAAATTCAATGAAAATACGGTTCCTTTTACACCATGAACCAACAGACTTGGACATATGGGAATGCATGAAAATATGGAAATTACCCTTTTTCATTGATTTTTGATTAACTTTAACTTTTTGTGTCCGATTTGAGCAAATATATACTTTAAATACATATTTGTTAAAAAATAGATTTTGTTGAAAAATAGATTTTGATGTGGCTTTTTTGAAAAGACCAAAAAAGTCACTCTGACCGCTTGTAACTCCATCAAATCCTATCCTTATCTCATGAACAGCAAGCCGATAGACAGAATATGAAATTAATTTTTGAATAGTGTGCAACTGATTTGGGTCGAAAAAAAAATCATAGAAATCTGACCAAACAAATGAAAAAATTGCAGAAAAAAGGGTTTTTTGGGGATATCTCAAAAACGATTCTTAAGGAAAAAAAAAAATGATCCAAATAAATGAAAAAAGTGCAGAAAAAAGAGTTCTTTTGGGGATATCTTGAAAACGATTCTTAAGAAAAAAAAAAGGTTGTCATTTTTGGAATCTACGCCCTAAAATACATAGAAAAAAGTATATGAGAAATCAGATCTTTTTTTTGTAAAAGGTGTTATCAAAACCAAAAAAAAAAACAAATGGAATCGTTCTTCCAATGCGTTACAATTCTACTGCAAGTATTTGCCACAATTCCAGCAGAACAAAGTTTTTCTGTGTTAAAATGATTGAAATTTTGTATTGTATTTAAGGTCTACAATGACAGAAGATTGCTTGAATGGATTGGCTCTGAAAAATATTCATAAACAAATCTATATCAGCTAAGCTGAAATTGTTGAATTATTTTTCCAGAAGAAACCTCGCCGTGTTAAAACCCTTGACTTTACTACTGATTAGATTGTTGTAATATGTCAAAAAACATAAATATTGCTCTTTGAAAAATTTAATCAATGTGTGTTTTCATTCAATAAAAATGTTAGCCCCCCCCTGAAGGAAATCCTGGATCCGCCACTGATGCTTAGAAACTCAAAAATAGTTGAGTTAATCTCTCGTGATTTGTTCCTCTAAGGTACATTCCTGAGGATTTGTTCCAAAAAATAAAAAAAATAGCAATTAAAAATGTGTACTTAATTTAAAATTTTTAAAAACAATATAACTCTCACATACAATTATAGGAATACATAAAATATTAAAGAAAAATATATTTAAGTTTGGGAGTCACATTCAACATTTAAAATGCTGATTGTGTCAGTGAGGCACATTTCTAAGGATTAGGGCTAAGCATGATGGTAACTAGCTGCAGTGGGGAACACTCCTTCTCCAAATTGAAAAGAATAAAAAATTAATTGAGAAGTACAATGCTTCAAGAGAGATTAACTAGTTTGTCGCTGATGTCCATATAGGCGAGGTGCCGGCAATCCTAAAAGCCCCGTGATCGCGGATTTGAAAAATTTTAATGAAAAATAATAGTTTACACTTAGACGAATAAGATAAGCTTGGTCGGCGTGGATGTAATTGGTTATTAATATGTTTAAATAAATTATGTATTATTAAATTTCCATAAGGTTTTACCGTCATCGCGGATTTTGATCAATCATATGATAACTGATGCGAAATTTCATTAACATTAAGAAAAAATCCGGCCGACCAATTTTTTTTAGGGGGAAAGGTCCGGCAAACCTATTTAAAGTATGTGACAGGGGGAACAATTTCTCCGTCATCACGTAAAACTTTTTTTTTTTTTTTAATTTACTTGTTTTAATGTCAAATTCAAAAATAACTTGGTATGCGGGCTTAGAAATTGTTAAAAGTATCGCGCATACCAGTTTTTATTGCATGCTCTCGATTTTTACCATCACACATTTTACTTTGTTAAAAACATTTATTTCGGAGTAGATATATTTTATAGATATATTATATTTAAACATACAGTGAAAGCTCCCGTCGCGGACAGCTCCCGCAGGCGGACATCTCTCGTAGCCGGACGAATTTCTTGGTCCCAAGTTTTTCGTTATGTTTTTAGAACAAAATACATTCCGGTGGGCGAACGCTCCCTTGGCCGGACGCGGACACTACATTTATACACATTTCATAGAATTCATCTCTGCTGGCGGACAAAAAAGACATTCTATTCTGTCATTCAGGTTGTCGATTGTTATTCTTTAAAATCTATTTCTTTGTGTGGTGTTGAGAGTAAAGTTTTCTCAAGTGGGCACAGAAAAAACCAACTTATTATACTTAAACATTTTTTGCATAACTTTGAAGATTTATTGATCAATATTAACGCCTTATAATTTTTTTTGCAAAATTTGGATTTTTTAAAAAGTTATGAACAAGTGAATTTGTATGTGGGTGTTTTTTTTAAATTACGATTTCTCAGTAAATATTGAAATTTTCGTGATAGGACAAAAAATGTTTTACAATTTATGTAAAACTAGCATTACCCTGTGCGCATCGCTGCACCTCAACCGTGGTGTATATTCGATGTGCAGTCTGCGTGAAAATTCTATTTAAAAAATACTTTTGTATTAGGACCACCCTTAGTATGCACCCAAATTAAAATTTTTACAACCTAAGCAGTGGCTCTTAATATAAAAACCACGTGGTGTAAATTCCATGAGAATCGATTAAGCGGTCTTCGAGAAAATGATATTTAAAAAAATTTTTGTGTGAGGACCACCCTAAATAAAAGTTTTGTAGCCTAAGCTATGCTTCTTAATATAAGAGCTACGTGGTGCAAGTTCGGAGTGAATCGACTAACCTGTCTTCTTGAAAATGATACTAAAAAATATTTTTGTATGAGGGTCACCCTAACTATGCACCCTTAATAAAATTTTCTTAAGCTTATCTGTGCCTCTTAATATAAAAGCCATGTGGTGTAAGTTCCAAGAGAATTGATTAAGCGGTCTTCGAGAAAATGATATTTAAAAAAATATTTTTGTCTGAGGGCCACCCTAAATAAAAGTTTTGTATCCTTAACTATGCCTTTTAACATAAGAGCTACGTGTAAATTCGGTGTGAATCGACTTAACAGTCTTTGTGAAAATGATATTTAAAAATATTTTTGTATGAGGGCCACCCTAAGTATGCACCCTAAATAAAACTTTTACAATTTAATGTGTGTCTCTTCACATAAAAGCCATGTGTTGTAAATAACATAAGAATCGATTCAGCGGACTTCGAGAAAATTAGAGTATTGAAAAAATATTTTTGTGTGGGGGCCACCCTAAATAAAAGTTTTGTGGCCTAGGATATGCTTCTTAACATAGGAGATACGTAATGTAAATTTTTTTTTTTTATTTGAATTGTATTATTGAAATGTACTTTCTTCGACAGCTCCCGCAAGCGGACATCTCCCGTAGGCGGACGATTTTGTTGGAACCGTCGGTGTCCGCCTACGGGAGCTTTCACTGTATATAGAAAATGGATTTAAGGGAAAAATTTAATTTGAATTAATCAAAAAATTAAGTAAGTACGTACGAAAATTTAACATTAGCCTTATGTTGCTCTCGCTCGCTTTTAGGAGTGTGATGCAATAAAAACTGGCATGCGCGATACTTCCAACAATTTCTAAGCCCGCATACCAAAACATTTTTGAATTTGACATTAAAACAAGTAAATTAAAAAAAAAAAGTTTTACGTGATGACGGAGAAATTGTTCCCCCTGTCACATACTTCAAATAGGTTTGCCGAACCTTTCCCCCTAAAAAAAATTGGTCGGCGGGATTTTTTCTTAATGTTAATGAAATTTCGCATCAATTATCATATGATTGATCAAAATCCGCGATGACGGTAAAACCTTATGGAAATTTAATAATACATAATTTATTTAAACATACTAATAACCAATTACATCCACGCCGACCAAGCTTATCTTATTCGTCTAAGTGTAAACTATTATTTTTCATTAAAATTTTTCAAATCCGCGATCACGGGGCTTTTAGGATTGCCGGCTCCCGGACTAATAGAATGTATTTGTATTTATTTGATTAATTAATCTCTAGTGCATCAAGATATAGATCTTATAATTACAGTACCAGATAACTGAATGACGAAATTATAAAATTAAATTTAAGTCGTGAAAGAAAGAAAAAAAAGGAAATCTTAAGACTATATTATTTATAAAATACACATGGATTCCAAATTCAATTAATATTAATGTGATGTGCTCAAAAACATAGATTTTAAAGAAGTGATTACTGATTTTGCACATCTCAAATCTAGAAGGGTTCCTCTTCAATCAACATAGATTTTGAAACACTAACCTGTGATTGCTAAAAGAGTTACTTTTGTGGATTATATGACATTATCTGTTCATTTAATGTGACTGTCAATATAAACAAATCTAGAACCTTGTTTATCTACTTTCCTTGTCTATTCTAACAAAATAGTGTTCTGTCAAAGTCATAGGGGCCCCATTATCCTCATATGCCCAGGGCCTCCAATAGGTTAAAGACGGCCCTTGCTGGGGCCACATCGTATATGGCAGTTCGCACTTCACACAATTTTGTTTGTTTTATGATTCGTTATTACTTTTTTGCTTTCAGAATTGTATACATACGACATCAACTGAACATACATATTTAATATCAGTAAATGTTGTCAGGCTGGCTCTCTGGTGCCTGCGTGTGGCGCACAAGCACATCTAAGGGACTTGGAAAAATGTTAGCTAAAAAATATATGTGAGAAACTAAAGTTGGTTTAATTTGGTCGAAAGTGGTGTCAATCGATGGGTCCTAGGAATGTTCATAGAAAAACAGCCAATTAAGCGATTGAATTAAGCTTTTTGGCTCACTACCACCTAACTTGTGAATAGCTAGCTATGAGTTAGTTGAATACACATGCAGATATAGCGACTACTCACTACTTTGGCCATGTTAAAATAGTCAGCAAAACAATTTAGAAATGAGCTAGATGTGCTTATAAAAAAGTCAATGACAAGTTAGTTTATAGCGAGATCAATTCTCTCCAGGGTAAATACTAATATCAAGTTACAAAAAAAAAAAAAAAATTAGTATAGTATTGCTCCTTCTTTAGCCTGTATTACAGCCATTCTGCTTGATGGCATGGAATCAACCAAGGCATTGAGGTTATCGTCCTGTATCACATACCAAAGCTTTTCTAAAGCTAAAATTTATTTTTTTTATCTCGGGCTTCTAGTCAGTAACTTTGCCCTTCATTATATGCCATATGTACACGATAGAATTCAGGTCCGACGAGTTTCCAGGCCAGGTCAGACTCGAAATTCCGAAATCCGTGAATACTTTTCCGAGCTTTAATAACATGATTTGTTTTTTAATATCCTGTTTATAATTTTAAAGTCTCTAAGGATCATAGAAAAAATTACATACACGTTTTACCGACTTCGCACGCTGGTAAGGCGCAAAATCTTCCTGTAAAATTCCATTCTTAGTGCAGGATAAGTGCTTTTTAAGCATCGGGTCCTAGTTCTCCCTTAAAACTTGCCCATATTTTTTCGCATTTATAGTTCCTTCTAAATAGTGTAGATGACCACGAACATTGTAAAAAACACATCCCCAGATGATCTGGCTCTATGGAAATGTTGCTGTTTCACTATGCAGTTTCTTGCTAACGTTCTTCATCGGAACGACGCACCTACCGCGAATTATGGGCGCCCAGCAATTTGGATTTACTCCTTTTTTTCAAAAAGGTATAGTTGTGGAATGTGAGAAACCCATTCTTTCCGAAACTTTACGATACGATACACCTTGGTCCGTTAGTCGCTTTTTGATCACGTGACACCTGTTCATGTTTTGGACCCATTTCTGTACTTATTTTAAAAAAAGACCTTCTGCTTTAAGCAAACGCGTAAAAATATCGTATTTTCGTTGTCAATACACTTGCAATACTTTGATGCTGAAAGTCCCATTAATCGAAGTTAAAAAAATTCGGAATTGTCTTAATTTTTACATATAAAAACAGTTTTGCAAGTGGTGCGGTTTTCACGACCGCCAGTGTACCTAAATGTAAGTAAACGAGAACAACCAATGAAACTCGACGAGAACGATACAGATCGAAAATTTCTCGTACGAGAATGATAGTTTTTGAAATCAACCAGTGCCAACTGCCCATTTTTCCACAGCAAGTTGTGTTATTGCATTTTGCAATTTGAAGCAGGTACATACCTTATTCGTACTTGTAAACTGTACCATTTACTCAGTGGCTTATCAGAAACGTTAATAGTTTTTTGTTCAGTTATGTTACTAAAAACAAATGTATGTGATATCGGTTGATCCATCTGCGTAGCTTTGAGTAATGTTTTGGCTGACCCCCGTCCCCCGATGATTTTGGTTAATTGATAGACACCGCATATTAACAAAGCGAAACACCATTAAGTTAACACATCATGCCTCGAGTGGTTCACATCATACCTCATTCATTCACCTGGCTTTTTTTTAAATTTCCTCAGCTTAGATTCTTCCGAAATTTTATCATTATCTTCTAACTACATATTGTCGTTCCTGTGTGACCCCCATTTCACTATATCAGCGATCCCAAAAAGTTTCTGATGACTTATCCTTTTTTTTTTGATAATTTAAGATCGGTCTTGGCAATGTGGCAGTGCAGAATTGCCGTCATTGTGTGTTGTCGATGGTAACCGGAAACTGTGAGACCATGGGAAACTACAACATCAATGCATTCAACAATTGACACGTAAATGTAACCAGAAAATCATCGTAATACAAATGAATAAGTTCGTTTCATAGATCCTACCTATTCAAAGAAGGGTAAATTGGTTTGGTTAGTTCTCGATTACACGCCTTTAATTCTACATTCGGTCCCCGCCTCGCCGCAGACGGCACTGGCTCAAATTACGTGTGATATAAAGAAAACTTAAAATAAAAACTTCACGTAAAAGTGTAACAAAAACGCATTTGCGGTTACACTTGCGTCTTTTTCAATTATATGCTGGTAACTTTAATCGAAGAAAAACATTAAAAGTACACAAAGAAGAAGAAGAAAAAACTGACCACTGCTGCTCTTTTTTTGTGTTACTTTGCAGGTTTAATTGGATTGAATGGCAGAAGTAAGGAATTCCATGTTGCCCTCCCCTCTCCCACTTATTGTTGCAGTATATGCAATTAATGCAAAACTGACACTTGGACAGTTATATGGTAGATAGATAGATAGATTAGAAAGCTGAATAAAGCAGGCCCGTATTCATATTTTTTGCCAAGGGGTTTGTAGAAGAATTTTTTTAAAAAAATATTTGGGAACTCTCCAATAAATCAGCGAAATCAAACTATGTTTTAAAAACACGAAATTAAAAATAAAACAAATTTAAATTAGAGCACTAAGCCGATTGCGAACCCACGACCAATCCAGTTAATGTACATAAAATATAGCATACTTTTTGGAGTTTCTGTTATTTCAACCCAGTTTCATATTCGAGAAATTTCGCCCTATTGCTTTTTATGTCTTACTGTGTATGGCTGAGCGGCAGCCATGCCTCCAAATGCTGCATGTTAAGAATAATAAAGTACGACAGCCGCTGTCAGAGTGTGTTGGCCGCCCCGAACCTAGGCGGCTCCCAAATGATGCGTAAATGGGCTTCCATAGATGGATAGTTACAATTCGTCAAGTGGCTACTAGTAGTCAGTTACTTACTATAGAATCGTGATGCGCAAAATTTAAGTGACGGGTGCACCCTACCCTATGCTCTCCGCCTTCTTCATATATTTAATAAATATTTTATAGAAAATTTATTTTTTCAGCAGGGACGTCATTATACTCTTTATCAATTCTCTGTATACGCACTTGCGCCCACCACATATGAATAGGCGTCACATCTAATGTAACTGATTATTTCGGGTTGTACTATACTTCAACTTTTTTAGTAAAGAAGTTAAAATTTTGTTTTATTTTTTGGAATTTAAAGTAATTTTTTAATGTTCATGAAAAGGGCCGTATCTAGGGGGGCAATGAGGGTGGATAGAGCCACCCCGAAACATTTTGACGGACACTACGTAAAAACGATTTTGTGAGAAATACATAATAAGAAATGATTACGTGAAAAGAACAGGTGCCTTGAAAAAAGATCTAAAAAAAGGTCATCAGTTTTTTAAAAACCATTTTTAGTCCTCATATGAAAATATACGGTTTCATACGGTTACATGCGGCAACAAAGCACATCCGCTGACATAAAAATCATAATTGTATGTTGTTGAACTGCCGCTCATTGCTGTCTGAACGTATTCATTGCATTTTGTTTTTCATTGTTGCCAACTGTGTAGTTACACATATTATATAGTACCAGGAGACCGACCATAGTTCGGTTTTTCGTTTTGAGGCTTAAAAAGTCTAAAAAAAATGCAATACGTTGAAAAAAATTAAATGAAGAATACTATATATAGTATGGTTAAAAAAGTATTTAAAATGTTGAAATGGGTTGAAAAGCTGAAAAGGGTTGGAAAAAGTCGGAACAATATAGAAATGATTGAAGAAAATTGAAAGAAATTGAAAAAATGTTGAAACACGTAAAAAAGCTGAAGGAGTCCAAAAAATATGGAAAATGTTGAAAAAATTTGAATGCGGTTGAAAAATCTTGAAGCAGTTAAGAGAGATTGAATAACTCAAAAAAAGTTTAATGAGGTTGAAAATTGAAAGAGGAAAGAAAATGTTGAAATAAGTTGAGAGAAGTTGAAAAAGGCTGATAATGTCGATAATATATGAAGTGTTCAAAAAATTGAACGAGGTTGAAAATCTCCAAAAAGTTGAATGCGGTTGAAGAAGTCGAAAAATGTTCAATGAGGTTGAAAAAGTCGAAAAGATATGTAAAAAGTTGAAAGAGGTTCAAATACTTCAAAATCGCTTATAAGAAAGTTGAATGAGATTGAGTAAGTCCGATATATTTAAGATATATTGATGACGGTTCAAAAACTGAAAATAAATGATTTATTCTATACTTTAGGACGGGACATAAAGAGAATTTTGTATGAAGATTTTTCTTCGTGAGATGAACTCTTTCATAACCCTTCGCAAATCTAAGGATCCAGTTTTTTCCTTATAAACATGAAGGAGCGTTGTATGGGTAAGCATACCAACTGTACTTATTTAGTAAGTACAGTACTTATTTTCAGCTTGTCGTACTTATTTTTTAAAGCGTACTTAATTTGTACTTATTTTTCAAAGCGTACTTAATTTGTACTTATTTCGGCAGAAATCTGTTTCTCAAGTTAATAATAAATATCATTTGCACTGGCCAGATGATTGCGAAATAGTTGTAACTAGAATTAGTTGTAATTATTATTAACACACGAATGTTTCAAAAATTGATATATGGCATCACTAAATTTGAGTTTGACAACGCAGACTTGTAGTTTTTAAAAATGTCAAACCTACTTTCAACTTTTTGTAGGCATCGAAGCATTGACAGATTTTGTGTGAGAGAATCGGATGGGAAAAGAGAGAGACTAAAATAAAATTTGTAAACAATACATATTTGCTGAGAAAATCATATGGGAAAAGAGAGTGACAAATTTTAATAGATGCATTCTATGTGTGTTGAAAAGCATACGATGCATGCATGCTTCGGATCTTCAGAAAAAATATCCGCAAATGAAAAAAGGAAGAACAGAAAGTGATATACGGTGTAATTTGTGCGACGCGGAACTCAACACCGCAAACGCCGGAAAGAGTGAAATCGATAAGCATTTGGAATCCACAAAACACAAGAAAGCGTTGTCTGCCAAATCGAACAGCCGCACTGTTGCGAACTTTTTTACTTCGTCAGCCGACACCACCCTTACGGCATGTGAAGGCGTTTGGTCATATCATGGACCACGCTTCCAAAATATTCCGCACAAGCTTCGAAATGCGTAATTCTAATTGAAGAATGGAAAGAGAAGAAATTGTTATCTGAAGAGCGCTGGGTTAAGATCTTTAAACACATGGAAGCTTCACAAGTGCCTTATTTTGAATTTTCTCGTCTGGTCGAATTCATTCTGTGCCTACCTGGAACGACTGCACCAGTGGAGCGCGTCTTTTCATCAGCAAATAACATCTGGAAAACCGAGCTTTCTCGACTTGAAGTGAACACTCTAAAATCGATTTTGCTTGTAAAAATAAATTTGCAGTATAAATGCGTCGATTTTTACCATTTTTTTAAATCGCAACCGCAGCTATTGCGACAAATTTCGTGTCAAGAAAAATACAATTTCAAAGAGCAACAGCGCACCGTGGCTGCTGTCGGTGAAACTGCTGACGCTAAGGCTGAATCAAGGCTGATTTCAATAAAAAAATTTCGGTATAAAAACAATAGCTCGGAATCATGGTATAATTATATGGTGGGTGCAATGCAGGATCGTTCTCTTACCACTGAAGCACACCGCGTTGAAAGCTGGTCGTTGCATTTTTTCTTTGTTCTATTTGATTTTTCTCTTTACGGCACCCACCATATAATAACACCATGTATTGATATTGTACTTATTTGTACTTATTTTCAGCATTGATTTTAGGCAAATGTACTTATTTTTTCAAACTCAAAGTTGGTATGCTTATGTATGTGTAAGACGTTTTTGGGTCATTTGTAAACGAAGATAAGTCTTTAACCGTCGCAAAGCGCTAAATGACCTTTCACAAGAAGCTGCTGAACCTGGCACTGTCATTATTAAATTGACCAGTCGATAAACTTGATCTAGAAGGTGTTTTGTTGTGTGAGATGATTTCCGAAGTTGGTCACCAATTTAGGACAGCACGTTGGCTTGTTGCCAGGCATGTTTTTCACTATTTGAGTTGAGGACGGAGGTTGGTCAGTTCAAAATCATCTGAGAAAATACCCAGTTTTGACTACAAAATTTCTTCAGAGGGTACATTTCCTTTGTATGCATCAAGTAGTATATTTTCTTACGACTCTAAAGCATCAAGGTCTAAAAAAAATTACAAATGAATTATCAATATTATCAGTTCAACAGTAATTAAAAAAAAAAGATTATATACAGATCTTTCGCTAATATCTTGCGTTGTCGTGAATATTTTTGACTTTTTCATATTTGAGTTTGAAAGTTTTCACTTAATTTCAAAAAGCCCAAAGTCCCTCTTTTATTTCTAAGATTTATTGAGTATGCAGCCCCAAGGTGATATAATTGTCAACTCGTAAGAATTCCAAGTTGAGAATACTCGAGAATACTCAAAATATTTACCTGAAATATTTTCAATAATTTGGCTGTGTTTCGTAAATGATCAATAAATATTTTCAGGATTCTGCTGCTTGAATCGGACCAATGAGGTTGTTCTTACGCACCATCGCGTGGGATAGAGAGTTATGGGATTCAATGTCGATTGTGATGCTGTCAGGTTGTTATTATTGTTATATGTATTACAATAACAAAGACAAATAAAACGGAAAAAAAGAGTCTTTTGCTTTCTTTGTTTAAATTTTTGCTTGGGTCCTCAACAGATCTATGCAAGAATAGGAACATAGTAGGCTTGCACACTCTTACTAATTGGCTTAAAAGTTACTGATGAGTCCTCCTAGCAGAGGATGAAACTAGTATAACTAGCTTTAGCCCATTTTTCCTTTTTATTTATCTTTAATAAGTTGTAATTTCCTTGGTGTTGACACACAAACATATGGAACAGTAAGCTCAATAAAGTAACAAATGTTATTATTGTTTTTGGTGCAAGGTGGGAGAACAATGTTAGCGTGAATGCTTCTTCTTTTGGCTAATTCCAAAATAGTACTTGACAACTCTCCCACGATGCAAAGAAAGTCACATATCCCTGGAAGAGTTTTCGTCACTTCTTGCAGGACTTCAGTTGTTCATTTTTTAGTAACTTTTGAACACCTTTATGTTCTCCAGCCATGTTTCTAGCCTCATCGAATGATGGTAGAAGCTAGAGCTGTTCCCGTTGAAGCTTGAGAATTATACATGCCAACAAAATGTTCGTACACTTCGATAGACCCAAGATGTCATATAATCACATTAATTAAAAGATATACAGAGTCCTAAAAATATTGATCGTATTAAGATATACACACGGTTAGAAATCTTGGAATATATGAGGCGCCCGGTTTCAAAACCGGCCAAGTCCAAAATTATTTTGGGATATTCTCATATAAAAAAAACGTTTTTCGTTGTTTTTCCAAAAGTATGAAAATATATTTTAATACAAGCGAAGTATTACAAAGATTTTTAATACAATTTTGATTACATTTAATACTTTTGAATAGATTACAAAATTTTGTAAGATATTTTGTATTAAGTTTTAATACAGTTCATACATTAAAACGATATTTTATAACATTTGAAATCAATTTGATGCTATCGCAAGTATTACATTTGATTTTTAAACCATACTGTATTATATTTTAATACTTTCTTTTTTAACAATAATTTAGAAAAAAGAAAATATATCATATCCACTGGAATTCGAACCTGGTTCCCTTTCAGTGCAAAGGTTGCATGAGCAGTTCAACGACATCAGCCAACGTAGTATCATATTTTGTTTGGCTAAAAGTATATGGGGCATTTCAGGCGAAGCGGACATTGCAAAAAAAATGAGATTTAGAAATTTGTCCATATTCAGCTTAATTGCACTTCTAGAAGGTGTAAAACCTTAATTTTTTTTTATTTTAATTTTCAAGTTGTGGACTTCCAAAAATTGACAAAATATGAATAATGGATTTTTCGGAAGCATTTTCTCGAACTTAACAAAATTTCAATCAAATATGAAATATTGTGGTTTCAATATGAAACTTACTTCATTTATGAAATCATATTGGAAATTTAATTTTTTTTCTTGTGGAAAACCGGAAGTGAACATTTCATCTCAGAATTGAAATAGCTTCGACATATTTTATTTTTTTTATTTTAACTTTAAAATAAAGCATAAAATATACCGGTAATATGTTGGGGATGATTCTTTTGCAAGCAGTTCAAGCAGCTCACAAACTTCCGGTCTTTTTGGCCAAGTATCCTCTGGAGATCCCTTGGACACCCGTCCGGGGGTGAGCTAGTTGTGAGAAGGCGAGTCTCTCCTAGACTTAAAACTTGGAATGTGTGCGTAGGGTTTGGGTCCCACCACACATTATCATCATTTCCAATGAAAACCAAATCAGCCTCGGATAATAGCCCCCACTACGATGACGACCACTGCAAACGAAAAACGGACAATGATTTACGGATATGCACCTGGAATGTCCGGATCCTCCATAGGGAAGGTGCAACTATCCAACTGGCGGAAGCCCTCGTAAAAATAAAGGCTGACATCACCGCCATCCAGGAGATGCGATGGAAAGGACAAGGATGCTCTAAACGGACAAACTGTGATATCTACTACAGCGGCCTTGCGGAGAGGCGCGAATTTGGTTACGGATTCGTTGTAAGTCGAAAATTACGCCACCTAGTTTCCCGGTTCACGCCAATAAACGAAAGGCTGGCTACGATCCGTATCAAGGCAAAATTCTTCAACATAAGCCTAATTTGCGCGCACGCCCCGACTGAGGAAAAGGACGATGCCACCAAGGATGATTTCTACGCGAGCCTAGAGGACGTGTATGACCGTTGTCCGACCCACGATGTAAAAATAGTCCTCGGCGATTTTAACGCGAAGGTCGGAAGAGAAGGCATCTTTGGCGCTACAGTCGGTCAGTTCAGTCTCCACGAGACCACTTCAAACAACGGTCTGAGACTGATCGACTTCGCCGCGGCGCGAAACATGGTAGTTAGTAGTACCAGATTTCAACACCTCGTCATTCACAAGGCCACCTGGCTATCCCCGGATCAAAAAACGAAAAACCAAATTGATCATGTTGTAATCGACGGAAGGCACGCTTCAAGCGTTCTGGATGTGCGTACATTTCGGGGGGTCAACACTGACTTCGACCACTGCAGCTAAGATCGGCATGCGGCTATGCAATGCGATTAATGTACGCACGGGCATGCAACGAAAGCTGGACGTTACCAAGCTGCAATCACAACGGACTGCCGAGGCGTACTCCGCTCAATTCTCGGTTAAGCTCAACCAACCTCTGGAACCGACGACGCCGGTGGACTTTGGACACACATCTCCCACTCCATGCGCGCTGCTGCCGAGGAAGTCATTGGTTTTCGACGCCCACAACCTCGAAACCAATGGAAAAAAACGCCGCATACAAGAAGATGCTGCAGTCAGCCGCAACGCGAGCCGTGCGAGAAAACTACCGCGAAAAGAGGAAGGAAGAGAGGCGCATTTTCAGACGTAAAAAAATGGAGCAGGAAAAGCGTGAGCGTGAGGAACTTGAGGTGTACCAGGGCAAGAAGGATGCACGAAAATTCTATCAACAAGTTAAGCGTCTAACTCAAGGTTTCAAGCCCGGAGCATCCACTTGTAGAGACGAAAATGGAAATCTGGTTATAGATACACAGAGTGTACTGAGGTTATGGAGGCAGCATTTCTCCAACTTGCTTACGGATCCTATATGTGTGGCTTTAGACCTGGTAAGTCCACCATAGACCAGATTTTTACACTACGCCAAGTCCTGGAGAAAACCCATGAATATCAAATCGACACTCACCACCTCTTCGTCGATTATAAAGCTGCGTTCGATAGCCCAGTGCGGGATTGCCTATACGCAACAATGTCTGAGTTCGGTATACCTGCAAAGTTGATAAGGCTCTGCAGGATGACGTTGAGCAATATGTGTAGCTCCGTCAAGGTAGGGAATGACCTCTCCGGAACTTTTAATACTGAGCGAGGTTTCAGACAAGGCGACCCGCTCTCGTGCGATCTCTTCAATTTCATTATGGAGGGGATCGTTCGAAAAGCCGGTGTGCATCATAATGGCACCATTTTCTTCAAAGGTGTTCAGCTCCTTGCGTACGCTGATGATATTGATATTATCGGTCGGAGTAAGAGAGATGTTACTACTGCTTTCACTGCTATTGAAAAGGAATCAGCCAAAGTGGGTTTGACGGTAAACGAGGGCAAGACGAAATACATGATGTCTACTAAGGACAACAAGAGAGCACGGGATCTAGACTCTCATGTTACAGCGGGCAACAGGGCTGTCGTTTTGGAATTTTTGACCGCAGTGAAAATTCCGAAAAGTTGAGGAAAAGTGAAGTGTTCGCAGTGTTTCTAAAACAAAAGTGCAGTGAATTATGCAGTGTTATAAAAAAAAGATACATTCTACAATATTTTTAAAATCACATGAAAAAAAAACACTTTTTCGGTACATTTTAATAAAATGTAATCTATAGTTAAAATTAAGCAAATAACATTGTCATTTTGTGCCTTCATGGCATAAATCAGTACATTTTATAAAAAAAGATAATAATAATAAAAGTTTATATATTCTATGTACTGTGTACATCAAAATAAACTAAAAAAAATTAGCGACCAAGTATTCCATAGGGACAACATAAAAAGAATTGAGAAAATCTTAGAGAAAAACAGTTTTCCAAAACACACAACAAAAAGATTAAAAGACAATTTTTATAAGGATAATGGACCAAGACAGGAAAGGGGTACAATCATATATGAATCGATTACATATATTTCAGGTTTGACAGAGAGATTCGCGAAATTAAGTGCGTTTAAGGACATAAAAATTGCTAATAAGACGGATAATAAAGTTGTACAATTTTACAGCAATATCAAAACTTGACAAATCCTGCCTTATTTACAAAATTCTTTGTGACGGAGACGGGTCCAATGTATGCCAGAAGGTATATGTTGGTACTACAAAAAACAAATTAAGGACGACTCTCAGGACACAGATCGGACCAAAAAAACAGAAATGGACAAGCCCCTAAGACAGCCCTTTGAGCCCACTGTGCTGAGCTTGGACATTTTCCTAATTTTGACGCTGTGGAGATCTTACAAGAAGAAAATAATCATGAGAAGAGATTCATATTAGAGATGCTCCACATTATTAACACCCCCACTGACAAGACAATAAATTTCAAGAGCGACACAGAAAATTGTGCTCATATATACAGACATTTAGTTGACAATTAGGTTAGTTTAAGTTTAGCTTTTCTATAATCTTAGCGTAAGTTTTGTTTTGTTAATTTATTCAATTGTGTACTGTTTTAATTATTATTTCTTAGTCACCCCTGAAGATAAGGAAGGATCTTCCTCGAAGTATTGTGAAAAATTATAAATAAAACACTTACCTAAAGCCAGAAAAAGTGTTTTTATTTAAAAAAAAAATAAAAAAATACGATTTATGTACGACTATTTTCTGTAATGGCACCCAATTTTTAAAATCTTCATTAGGAAACGATCCTTTAATGAGCATGATCGAATTAACCGTCTCCACTTTTAAACCATTCCAAGTTGAATTTTTTATTTGATTTGTAAGTGAAAAAATGCGGTCTTTGGATGCGCTACTGTGAGGTAGGCATAATAGTGCGCCAACAAATTTCTATAAACCAGGATACATACAGTAGTTTCGTCTAAGGCTTTTTTTAATGAAATATAGCGAGCCAAAATTCTTCCAAATTTTTTCTTCTGGCTTCGACATCATCTATGTCATCATGATTTATCAGATTAGGAAAAAGCAGAATTTTTTGCTAGATTACTTTTGCGACACTTTTTTCTGATAGTGCAGTGTTTTCAAAAAAGATGCAGTGTCGCAGTGTCATACTTTAAATCGCAGTGAAAAACTGCGATTGAAGTGACAGCGACAGCCCTGGCGGGCAACTGTAAATTAGAAGTTGTCAAGGAATTCATTTACCTTGGCACTGCCGTAACCAGCAGTAACGATGTCAGTCTGGAGATTAAGCGGAGAATAACAATTGCTAATAGGTGCTACTACGGTCTCAGTAAGCAATTACGTTGCAGAGCTCTCTCTCGATCGACAAAGCTAACACTCTACAAGACGCTCATTCTATCTGTGCTTCTTTATGGCGCTGAGGCATGGGTTGTTTCGACAACAGACGCAGTCGCTCTTGGGGTGTTCGAGAGGAATTTTCTCTGCAAAATCTTTGGTCCTGTTCGAGTTGGCGACGACTATCGCATTCGAATGAACCACGAGCTGTATGAGCTCTACGCCGACATTGACATAGTTAAGCGTATAACAATACAGCGACTACGCTGGCTGGGTCATGTCCATCGTATGGATAAGGAAGCTCCAGTGATGGGAAGGTCCCCGGTCAACGACGAAGAGGGAGACCATGCCTCCGGTGGATAGACCAAGCTGAGGAAGCCCTAACCGCGCTTGGCATTAACGATTGGAGAAGGCGCGCGCAAAACAGAGGCGCCTGGCGAGAGCTAATGAGGTCGGCCGTAACCTGACAACGGGTTGTTATGGTCATCTAAGTAAGTAAGTAAGGTAATATGTTAAAAAATTTTTAACGTGATCTACATTAGTTTACGAGATATATGAATTGAAGTGCATACGTGCCGCACTTTGTATGGGACGTGGCACTTTCTTAAGTACTTTAATTTATATATCTCCTTAACTAATAACATTCACGCTAAAACTTTTTATTTGAGAAACATTTACATTCTTAAGGCTTTTTTTTAAAAATAAAATATTTAAAAAATATTGATTAAAGATTTTTACTTCCGGTTTTCCATACTTAAAAAAACTTAAAATTCAAATTTAGCTAAAAAATTAAAAAGAGCATCCTTTTTACTAGTTAAATCAATATTTTTTATATTTTATTATAAATGCCTTGATTCCAATAACAGCGATCAAAAATGACGGTCCTTAAACTTCGCCAATTCTTCAGAAGCCCATAACTCGGCAATTAAGCCTCATACGAAAAAAAAAAAACATGTGTACACACTTATGTCTACTAGATATAAACAAATTTCACGACCTCACTTTATTTTCATTGCCCGCTTCGCCTGAAATGCACCATATATAAATTATCACTTGACATCCACGTAAAATGAAAGTTCAATATTTCATTTTGACGGAAAAGTGAGTAATTGAGTTTTATTCGTTCATAGAAATGAAGATAGTAGCTCAGTTGGTAAAGTTGAGCATAGTTGAACAGTGACCTAGGCTCAATTCTGATTGGTGACAGGTAAAAAATTTATATTCTTCTTTAAAGTTTTAAGAACGCAACACAAATAAATTTAATTGATGCAAAAACAGTAGAAATCGTAAAATTTTTTTTTTTAAATCTTAATAAAACGAGTATTAAATCTTAATACAAATTTGAATACACTGCCCCTCTGCCAAAATTCCTAGGTGGCAGCTGGCCCCCCTCTTTCACCCCGGTTGCGACGCCCCTGCCGCTGCAATGTACAAAATATGAAAAGGAACCCCAAATAGGCGCTTTGATATGTATGAACGAAGTGACCAAAAAAAAAAAACCATTTCGTCCTGTTCCGATTCTCCTAAAAACCTTTGTCCTATCTTAAACTCCTTGATAGCGAGGACCGGGATTATAGCCCCCCATAGCTCCGTCTTAATCTGCAGCTGATTGGGAGTAAATAATTTTCTTCTATTTTTTTGGAAAAATTGTTGTTCTTTTAAACCAAAAACACAAACAGCATACCCATATGACTTCAATAGAAATGAGCTCTTGAAAGTTTACTTATTATTGACCTGCTTAAAAAAAATATCTCATAATGTCAATTAAACTTTTTAGTTCAATTTTCTCTAAAAGCTTTTAAGCACTTCGAGGAACTGAGTGCATATTATGAAAAAATTATCAAATTCATAAAACATTTTTCTCGCTTCTGTCGTTGTCTTTGATCGCTCCAGCATGCAAAACTTATTTATTAGTAAAATAATTAATTTTTACGACTGCATGCTAAGCATCGTACCTACAAAATATACCCTAACTTCTAAAATTTTTATGTGCGGCATTTTGACGTAGCTCATGCAGCCAGAGAACAAGCCGCACGACTTTACACCCACTATCTACTACACGGCGTGCTGGAAGCTAATTTAAATACAACAGAAATGTCAAAGCAAAATGAGTACTTTTGCCAACTTTTCTCATGCTCTATAGAAAAACTCCCGATGGAATAGATAATTTTTGCAAGCTTCTACCTATACCCACTTGTTAAAAGTTTATTTTTTTTTTTCAATATTTAATTTTTCAACATTGTTAAATTTTTGAACATTTTTTGGCTTTCTCAACTTTTGCATTTTATTCGTTAACTTTTTCAATTTTCTCAACACTTTCGATTTTGCAAACTTTTTCAATTTTTATTTAACATATTCTTAGCTTTTTTTTAATATTTTTCAATTGTTTTTGACTTGATCATTAAAAATTCACTTGTATATCATTAAAAATTTCTAATCAATTTTTGAATTTTCAACATTTATCGACTTATTCAACATTTTTCTAATTTTACGACTATCAACAGTTTTGGACTTTTTTAAACTTTTTCGACTTTTTTAAATATTTTGAATTATTCGACATTTAACATTTATTTTTTATTTTTTTATTTTTATTCATTCTCATTTCTCCATATACATGCATACAATTTGCTATCTGAATATATTTTACAAACAATTGGACGGAAGGGAGAAAAGGCAAATTTAGTACCAAGGTACTGCTTAATTTGCCTTACTAAAAAATTAATTCATAAATTTGAATTAGGAAGCTAAAAAACTTGGGCTCAAGTTTAAAAGGAAGAATAAAGAAAAAGGAAAGGGAGAGAAGAAGGGGTTAAATAAGGCGGTTACAAAAATATTCTTATAATGCGTTCATACTTATACAAGAAAAAATAATAAATATTAAATATTAAAGTGGTACATAAAAGTTTTTGTACAACCAAATTCATATGCCATTCAATCATGAAGCTTGTAGCAAAGTTTTAATTTCTTCATGGTTACACCCAAAAAAAAATTCAGGATAGTAATAAAACTGAAGTCCTTATCGAATTATCTTATACGGATTTTGAACTCATGAAGTCAGGCCCGTGCGCAGGAATCATCCATGGGGGGGGGGATTTTAACTCGGACATTTCACGTCAAAAAACGGTTTATTTTTAATATAGACATTAGACCGGGTCGATTTGTATCGACAAAATAAAGTCAGCCAGACACCGACTCAAAAGTTAGAAGGACCCTTAAAAACGATATCTGCGGCATTTTGTTTTCGTTCCGAGATAAACCAATGGATCACTTTTGATTCTCCTGAAGGTTCATTTTGGTTAAAAAAACGTGTTTTTTGCTCATAGCTTTTATTTCTTCACAGAATGGATACCTGAATTCGCCTGAAAAATAAAAATTGCGTTATTGCAAAAAATTTGACGTTAAAAAATTTAAAGTTTTTATTCTGTCATAGATATTAGTCCCAAAATTCGATTTTTCCATACAAAAAATGTGAAAAAATCTTATTTTATAAATGAATATTACCTATTAGAAGTTAAAATTTTGTAATGTCGAATTCCATCTTTATTTTTCGACTAAATTTGGGTATCTTCTGTGAAGGAATAAAAATTACGAGCAAAAGACACTTTTTTTTTAGCCAAAAAGGACCTTCAAGAGAATCAAAAATGCTCCATTTATTTTTCTCGGAACGAAGAAAAATGACGCAAATATCGTTTTTAAGGGTCCTTCTAATTTTTGAGTCGGTGTCTGGATGAATCTAAATTTCGACCCAGTCTAATAGATATTTAATTATAATTAAATACATACATACACATATGGTCAAAATAATAAGTACACTACTTTATATCTTATTAGTTCTCAATCATTTTTTGTTTTACTGAAAATATATATGGAAATTCTTTTTTATTTTGATAATTTCAACATGGCAATGCCTTTAAAAGTGAAAAAGAAGAAAGAATATCCCCGAATTTTTCTATACGCGTATGTTTTCATTTAAAGGGCTTATTTCACTTGGACAAAATAATAAGTACATTAATCATTTCTTTAATTTTGCAACAATCTGATCGGCTTTTTCGTACAAGTTTCTTAATTTTATTTATGTTCAAATTTAGTTATAGCAAAATAATAAGAAAAAAATTTCGTAGATGGAAAGAAATCAACATTATACTGCCGAGGAGAGGCAGATGGTTTCGACACTCAGAAATTACGGCTAAAGTCTTTGTACTAATGTCGAAGCCATGGACCAGTCAATTTTTTCGTCCAAAACGCTTTAAAAGCTAAAAAAGTGGTTGAAACCCGCGGAAGACCAAAAAATTCTTCAACAACGATGGATAATCATATTGCCACTGTCGCAAAAAAGAAGCATTTCGCATCTTCAAGAGCCATTTCAGTAGACATCAGCAATGTGATCTCGTTCCGAACGGTACGTCGACGGTTACAACAAACCAATTTACCTTGATGGATAGCGAGAAAAGTTTCTATACTTCGATAAAAAAATTTGAATATACGTTTATCATTCGCAAAGAAACATTCAAATTGGTCCGGACCAGACGGCGAGAAGAAATGGCGTAATATTTTGTGGAGTGACAAGTCAAAAATAAATATGTTTGGAAACGACTCCGCCCGAAATGTTCGACGCCCCAAGGGTAAAGAATTTCACGTACGCTTCACAAAATGGCCTGGGATTATTTTTCATGGTACGGTGTCAGACCAATACATCAAATTTCCGATAGTATGACCACATTCCACTATAAAGACATTTTGGAAAGTACGATGTTGCCTTATGCTGAGGAAAGTATGCCGCTAAAATGGACATATCAGCAGGATAATGATCCTATGCATACTTCCAAGTTGGTGAAGAATCGGTGTCAAAACAATAGTGTGACCTTGCTTAACTGGCTAAGTCAATGACTGAACTTGAACCCTATGGAAAACCTTTGGCGAGAGTTGAAGCAGAGAATAGGAAAGGAAGTATTCCAAAATAAAAAGCAATTATGGAGTTTTTTCCAAAAAACTTGGTATGAAAAACCAGTAGAGACTTACCGTAAGCTTATCTCCAGTATGCCAAAAATAGTACACAAAATTATTCAAAACAATGGTTTGTATACCGGCTACTAAATATGAACTTTAAAAAACAACAAATAAAGCCGATAAAATTAGAGTTAAATTTTGTTTTTTTATTAAAATGTACTGAATGTACTTATTATTTTGTCCAGTCATTTTAATCCATTTTTTACTTTTTTGATAAGATTCAAAGATATTTTTGTTTTATATTAATGTTATATCTTTTTATTTTATTTAATATGTTGTAAGAAGTTAACTATACATTTGTTTTTCTATTAACTTAAATAAATTTTTGCCTACAAGCCATTGAACTAATTATGTGAGCGTGTACTTATTATTTTGACCATATGTGTACATATGTAAATGTGCTTATGTTATGATTCGATATTTAGTTATCATTACGTAAGTAGTTAATTCTGCGAGGTATGTTACTTGAAAAAACTCGTCCAAAACTCTTTCTACATTGATTTCGATATCGCGATGTATATTTAGCGAGGTTAAGCCGTTCAGCCGATCTTCGGACGTAAGTTATTTGAGGTATATATTTAGACGGCATAGCACTGAAAAGGAGCGTTCATTTGCTGCGGTTGCCACAGGCAAAGTTGCCATAACACGAAGCATTTTTGTTGTCTTGCCCGGCAATGTTTTGACGCCAAAGTTGAACTTTATTTATACACATGTCACGTGAACTATCATGCAAAGTTGAAATATATGTCGCGAATAGATTTGTGCATGAATTTTCATTGAAGCTGATTTTATTGATGCCGGAGCTATGCTTAAATGCGTATTGAAAAAACGCTCGTGTTACTTAGCTTGAGCGACGTGCGGTGGTCCCAAATCGTGTTTTTAGTTCAAAAATAGCTAGAGAGCGCAAATCTCGTAGAAAATTAAAAATTCGGGCTCCGACGATTTATTGGCATTTCAGTTCTTTCATTAAAAAAAAAAATTGTTGTGTCTTTTTGATTTTTCATTCAAATGTCAATAAAAACCTATGTGCGAACATTCCTAATGAGGGGTTTGAACCCAAAACCCCCTCCCCCCTTGCGCACGGGCCTGCATGAAGTACCTAAACAAAAACAATCACTATTTCTTATCAAATTTATTCAGAAAAACATTAAAATTATAATGAAATCGATATCAATCTGAAGCGGAAGAAGTATTGTTGTAACAGGATTTCAGTATTGTTTTGCTCAGTTAATCAGTTTCATCAAGTTTCATATTTTTCAATGCTATGATTCGATATTACTTTTTTTGTTACTTACATTGTACATATACGAAATCAAATGTAAAGAAAGCAAAGAATGATGACGATATTGCCAGGCTTGTAGTGCTATGTTATGTTTTAAGAGCAGTGTTTGTGTAATCATTTTCAACTATCAATTGTATATAAAATATCACTAAGCAAAAAATAAACAGCTGTTAAAATGAAACTGCAATCCTCCCAGATCTATCTGATGACGTTTCAAATATTGTAAAAAATTTACTATTTTCTGAAAATATAATTTTAATACTGAATCAGTAGCAAATTAATACGAGTTTCCTTATGGACTACTTTTATAGGTAAAAAGATCATTTTAATACTGAAAAATCATAGTTTTTTTTTGAGTTTAAAAGAAAAAAGCAAAATTTTTAAATATATTAGAAATTTCCGTGCGGATTCCATTCTATTCATTGGACATGGGAGCTTATTAAATAATCTATAAGAAAATATAGAAAAAGAATTTCTAAATTTATTGGTGCGAAATAGAGGGATATTTACGTCACGGGTTTTTCTTAAATGATATTGAGAAGTATCAGTGCTGTTTATACTCAGAACTTTATTACGAAACTTTTTTAAAACTTGAAAATAAAATAAATGACGAAAAGGCTTAAAAGGTTTAAAGTTTTCAATAATTGAAATGATGGAGTTGTTCGACTTTTGCCGCTTATTTTGCTTATAACACATTTTTGTAAAATATATGTGGAATATCTGTGCATTTCAACATTGAACGACGTGTTCAATATATTTTTTTTTTACCATGATTTTTCAACATTTTTTGAATATTACAATATTTTTCGACTTTTCTACTTTCGACATTTTCGAATTGCTTAAACATTTCTTAACTGTTGTAACGTTTCCCAATTTTCTTCTACATTTTTTAAATTTTTCAATTTTAATTGTTTATTTGACTTAAGCAACATTTCTAAACTTTTTCAACATTTCGCGGAGATCTCGATATTTTTCAACATTTTTCGACTTCGACATTTAACGATTATTTGAGCATTTAACGACTTTTTCAACATTTAAAGACTTCTTAAGTTTTTCAACATTTCGAGAACTTTTGAAAATAGTTCGACTACATTATTCCATTGTTTTCAAGTGGGTTTGTATTTTCATAAAGTGCAAAATTGCTTTGAAGCTTTTATGGAACAAGATAGTGTATCAAATGTTACCGCTTACATTTTTGTTGAATTTAAGGGCGCACCAGCACGCCGTGAGTGGTTTGTTAAGTTGACTTTTACGCAAATCTTTACGTTTTGCTCTCCTTTCTTTCTTTTTTCCAGTTCCCCTACCAACAGTGTGATCGAAATTGTGCCACCAAAGAGCTAAGTGCTTCTTATACTTTAAAATCAGAAGCAACCAAGGAAGTTGTACAAGTCAGTAAAGTAAAAAATGCATGTTTTATTAAAAAAAAAAATACAACGCGTTCTAAAGCATGGGACAAATGATAGTAATTGACACTATAGAAAATATGTGGTAATTAAACATAATTTATTTTTAAAAATGTTCCTCATATGAAAAATATTAATTGTCGAACATAATCTATTTTTCAACTGGTCAAATCTTTTGCTAATTTCAATATATTCATCTTAATGTACTATAATTTGAAACTTTCAATGCCACTATATGAAGATCGCATGAAAAAATAAATGAGAATAAAAATTTAATTTAATTTTTGGTCCAAAATTTTCAAAATATTTTATAAACTAATCACCCCAAGCACAACATTTTCCAATAAAAATAACTTTTAAGTTTGAATCTTAATCTCATATCTCACGCATGGTGATAACAATTAAAAAAAAAATAATAATAAGACCAAATCCATCTCAAACCATGCACGCGGATTATTTCATGTTACGGAATTGGTTGCTTATTAAATATGTTGTTTTTCAAGGGATATAAGGGGACCCATATTTTTAGGATTTGATTAAAAAAAATTTTTATGAAGTTATGGCCATTTTAAGTTATACCCATTTTAGGCTGAAAATTGTTTCAAAAAAGCGGCATTTCCATCCAAATCAAAATAATTAACTTTTGTCTTTTGATTCTTATAGAACTTCTTAATCTCTGTTAGAATCTTAAAAACAATTTTAAAATGGTTCAAAATTGGCAGAGTTATGGCGATTTTTATGAGAAAAAACAAAGCTAATTTTCTGAAAAACCCCACCTTTTTTTCGCTTAAAATTTTATTTTGGACTTGTACTAATATAAGAAAGAGATGATATGAGTTTAAAGCGCGTTTAGAGGCATTTGAGGTGAGGAGAATTTTTTTTCCAAAAAAAAATATTTAAATTTTTGTTCATTTATGAAAATAAAATATTTTTTTTATTATGTTATTATAATTGTTATAGTATTTCAAATTTTATTCAATTCAAGAAGAAATACATCTATAATATGAACAATGTAAATAAAGAAGGATAATTATTGTAGGGCGGCCACTGAACACTCCAAACAAACTGCGGGGGCAGCGACTGTGTGTTGGTCACATACATACAGGTTTGATGCACCGAGAACACCGCTTGCGAGTCTTTCGCTTTTTCTTATCCGCCTCCCAGCAGGCTTAGCAAATTCATTCGACTTTGGTACGACCGGAACATCAGCTGGAGCTGAAACGATGACGGGTGTAATTTTGGCCCCCAGAACACTTTACATCACTGTTCGTATAAAATAGAACCGGGTTATCAAAGGCTTTTCGCTTTTTGACGGAGCACACAAGTCGAAGGCTAAATCTTTCAGAAATTTTTTCCGCGAATCTGATTTTTTCTTCAACTGTGGATGATGTTACATATAAATAATGTATGTAAGAAGCCATACCGGCCACATCGAGCATGTTATAAAAAAAGGCCAACGGCTATTGGTTCGTCTTCCTCTTTGTTGAATATATGCCCAACATCTGGTCCATTTGATCCACACCTCCTTTCGTTCGATTATATTCAGAAATTATATCCGGTTTTCTGGCTGCCGTGGTTGTATCGATAGCAATGTCATGATGTGCACTTGACAGTAAGATCACAGCTTTGTTCCGTTTTGGAACATACGAACAAATAGTGACATTATCCCGGAAACCAAATAATGTTAAAAAGATTTTCTGTTCCTTCGATGGCTGCAATTCTTTTGGTATGTACGCCTTATTTTTGCGTAATGGGCCGAGCAAAGTTAGTCCGTTGCTTTGCAAGAAATGACGATACGCTCTCCTATATTTACTGCACGTGCATAAAATCATTATTTGAAATCAAAAGTTTTCTAAACTGGGAAAAAACAAAGAGAGGTGTGAATCAAATTGATAAGATGCTGTGTAATGGAACCTTGCAGTGGATATCCAGTTATGGAATCCGCCAACCAGAAAACTTTTATCCCATATTTAGCTGGTTTGGATGGGATATATTGCGTAAAACGCGTGTGACCTCTGTACGAATACAATTGTTCGTCAACTGTCATATTGGGATACGGCCGAAAATGTGTACGCAGATTGGCATTGAGCATTAGCCAAAGATCTTGAATTGGTGAGGCTCTATCTATAGTCATGCGAGCAGCACGGGTTTGAAAATTGTCAAACCGCAAGAAACGATTTATCGCCTTCCATCTGGACCGACTGAGGCTCGCACGATACAGTGGATTAGCATATGATTTTCATAAATAACACGTGTCTTCATCGGATGATTTATAAACACCAGCACAGATCAAAATCCCTAGATAAGCATCAAATTCGATCTCTGTCAAGGGATCCCATTCTTTGACCTTCGTCGGATTCAATTCATTCCACTGACCAATGACATGTCTCCCTTTTCGATTGGTTTCACGGATTATGAGGTGTTTCATATCATTTGACAATATTTTGTTAAAAATATCTAACCGGGTGCACATTGGTGATGTACGATACGGGCCACCAGCAAGCAATTCAATATATTTTTTAATTTGTTCACGGCATACTATTACGAAAATTATTACCAGCTTGACGTAAGATGTTATGACGACGAGTTTGAGATGTGGGTAGAGGAGCCTTTTGCCACTCGATTCCAGCGCGTGAATCAAAATATCCGGAGTATTCAACCATATTATTATTTTCGATAAAGTCGTCATCTAAGTATTCTTGAATTTCTACAGCCGAATTCATATTTGCGAGCGGTAAAACATCCTAAGCATCAGATTCTTCTTCATTTGGCGTCTGCCAATCAGCGTCATCCGGATCATATTCACAAAATATATTCTCATCCTCATCGTTAGAATCCTCGGCCAACGCCATTTTTATCTCTTCATCACTCATTCCAGAACCGTATTTTACTTGATTTTCACTCATAGTTTTCTTTACGTGTTTACTCCAACACACTAAGCACTTTACTGATTTTTGACTGCCGAATGAAAACGAATCGCAATTCGTATTTATCACAGCACACTTAGTAACTAACTGATTGTTAACTGCCGAATCAAGACAAAGCGTGAGGGTACCCCGGTACCACCTACGGCCGATATAAGGTGTAAGTTTTTGCGGTCGGGTTAGGGTTAAATGAGGATGTACTCGAATCTATACATATGGGACGTTCCACGTCAACCTGGACAGTGGGCTGCCCAAAATTGAGCGCATCGGAGAAATGTTTATGAGATGTCAAAATGTTCGTATGCTCAAGAGCTTTCATATGCGAACGAGTGTTTTTGAATTTTTTTTTTTAAGAAAATGGCGACCATAAAACGACGCCTACCTTTAGATATCTATGTATAAATTGGCAGTAGTTAATCATCCATAAGCATAATCGCGTATTTTTTTTTTTGACAAGATTGTGAAGAGAGGAAGTGCAGTGTATACTTTTTTTTTAATAGTAGGCGGTGCCACACCCCTAAAGTGAAAATAAGTTTCCTCGGCTAAAGTTATGAACCGATTTTAATAAAATTTGGTTTGGAGATAGACTGAACCTTAAGAAAGGTAATTGAAGCTCTGAATTCTTTACTAGGGCGTGGCACTGCCTTTAACGAAAAAAACGTTGCATTGGCTCAGCTGCTTCATCGATTTTTATGAAATTTGGTATGGAGGCAGATGGAATCCTGATTAAAGATATTTTATTTCAGTGGGCGGTACCACGCCTCTAATACGAAAAAACGTTTTCATGTATACTTTTTATTTCTATAGTAGGCGGTGCCACGCCCCTAAAGAGGAAAAACGTTTCCACGGCTAAACTAATTGACCGATTTTGATGAAATTTTGTTTGAAGATAGATTGAATCCTAAGAAATATAATTAAAAACTCTGATTTCTTTAAATTGGAGTGGCATCGCCCCAAATGGTGAAAAACGGTATCACGGCTGTGCCACCACACCAATTTTGATGAAATTTGGTATGTAGATAGATTGAATCTTAAGTAAAAATAAACTCTTTTTAGTGGGCGATGCTACGCCTCTTACAGGAAAATCCGTCGTAACTACTAAACTAACAGACCGATTTTGATGAAATTTTGTTAGGATATAGACTGAACCCTAAAAAAGATTTCTGAAAACAAAAATTTTTTTAGGAGGCGTGGCATCGCCTCTAATGGGAAAAAACGGTATCACGGCTGTGCCACTACACCAATTTTGATGAAATTTGGTATGTAGATAGATAGAATCTTGAGTGAAAATACATGTTTTTTTTAGTGGGCGGTGCCACTCCTCATACAGGAAAATACTAACGATTTTGATGCAATAAAAAAGGTTTCTAAAAACTAAAATTTTTTTAGGAGGCGTTGCAGCACTTCTAACAGGAAAAACCGTTTTCACTACTAAACTGATGTGCTGATTTTGATGGAATTTGGTACAGAGATAGATTGAACCCTGAGGAAAGCTATTTGTTTTAAAGTGGACGGTACCATCCCCCAGTCGGAAAATATAAGTTCACAGTTAAGCTAATGAACCGATTTTGATGAAATTTGGTATGTAGATAGATTGAATCTTGAGTAAAGATATTTGCTTTGAGTGAGCGGTACCACGTCCCTAACAGGTAAAAATGTTTTACTACTAAGCTAATGGAGCGATTTTGATGAAATTCAGAAATAGATTGAGCCCTGAGAAACCACACCTTCAATAGCAAAATATGTTTTTGCAACTTAACTAATGGACCGATTTTGATGAAATTTGGTATGGAGATAGATTGAAGCTTTTTTTATGGGGGTGGTGCTACGCTCTTAACAAGAAAATATGTTTCCTTAGCTAACCTAATTGACTGATTTTGATGAAATTTGGTATGGAGATATGTATATTGAACTCTAAGAAGATATAGATATAGGGACAGGGAGACATTTTAGCATGATTTTTATTTTTGAAAGCGATGACAAAAATAGCTCTTTTTCACATCAGTTTTTTAATACCAAAAGCATTTTTAATGGTTGAATTTTAACCACTGGGCGAACTCTAGTATGAATAAATTTTCGAAAATCGAGTATTTCCGAAAAATTCTAGAAAATTACACTTATTTGATCATGTCTAATGTACACATCATCTTTTTAAAAAAACACTCAAATACTTGTTTTAAATTAAAAAAAAAGGGTTCCCATTCTACATGTATACTAACTAGAGTTCGCCCAGTGGTTGAAATTCAACCATTAAAAATGCTTTTGGTATTAAAAAACTGATATAAAAAAAAGCTATTTTTGTCATCGCTTTTAAAAATAAAAATCATGCTAAAATGTTTCCCTATCCCTATATCTAGATCTTCTTAGAGTTCAATATTCATATCTCCATACCAAATTTAATCAAAATCTGTTGCGATTACATATTTTCCTATTGAAGGGGTGGGCACCCTCAATTTTAAAACAAATATGTTTCCTCAACGTCTTTTTCTGAATTTCATCAAAATCGGTCCATTAGCAAAACAAATATCACAAGATTCAATATGTAGATTAGGGTGATTCAAATTTTTTTTTTTTTGTTTTTTTTAAGGTGCTGTTGCTTAAAAAGTAAGTTTATGATATGAAGAAAAAGTTCACGAAAATTCAGCTCTGTAACTCAATTTTATAAGGTGGCGCCGGAGCCTGTTAGTTTTACATGTAAATTGTATGGAAAAATTATTTTTTACAAAAAAGGTATCTAAATGAATAGGTGATTAGTGTTGTTGAGCTGAAAAGGGTCGTTTTTCGAAGTAATTTTTTACGCTGAATCCGAATCTGGCCTCAGAATTGACCCATCATGTCGGAATCCTGAAATATTTGAGGCTAAGTACCTGAAACATGATGTTTTTTGTCTACTTTCGAGGCCATGTATAGGATTCAAAGAACGTTGATCAGCTTATTTTTTAACAAAAGCATCATTTAGTACCATCCTTGCCCTTTAAAATGAGTTTTCAAGTGGTGATCTGTGATGTTTCCTTGCAAAGTTATAGCCATTTTAAAGTGACATGAATTGGATCCCCTACAAAGGGTTGCAACCTAACAATATTAGCCAACGGGTTTCAAATTCATGTCACCTTGAAATGGCTGCAACTTTGCAAGGAAGCATCACAGATCACCACTTAAAAGCTCATTTTAAAGGGCAAGAATGGTACTAAATGATGCTTTTGTTAAAAATAAGCTGATCAACGTTCTTTGAATCCTATACATGGCCTCGAAAGTAGACAAAAAACATCATGTTTCAGGTACTTAGCCTCAAATATTTCAGGATTCCGACATGATGGGTCAATTCTGAGGCCAGATTCGGATTCAGCGTAAAAAATTACTTCGAAAAACGACCCTTTTCAGCTCAACAACACTAATCACCTATTCATTTAGATACCTTTTTTGTAAAAAATAATTTTTCCATACAATTTACATGTAAAACTAACAGGCTCCGGCGCCACCTTATAAAATTGAGTTACAGAGCTGAATTTTCGTGAACTTTTTCTTCATACCATAAACTTACTTTTTAAGCAACAGCACCTTAAAAAAAAACAAAAATAAAAAATTTGAATCACCCTAATGTAGATACACACCAAATTTCATCAAAATTGGTTTATTGGCACAGCCGTGATACCGTTCTTTCCCATTTGTGGCGATGCTACGTCTCCTTAAAGAACTTGAAGATTTTAATGCCTTTTTTTAAGGTTCCAATCTATCTCCAAACCAAATTTCACCAACATCAGTCCACTTGTTTAACCGTGGAAACGTATTTTTCTGAAGGCGTGGCTCCACCTACAATTTAAAAAAAATCACATTCTGAACTGGTCCTCTTCATAACCTTAACATCAGAAAAAAAACTAAGCGATTAATTTGTGTTATGGCAGTTAAAAAGGATGGAGCCGTTTTTCAACTGGCTATTTATGTATCGATAATCCTCACTTTCTCACAAACAAAGAGTAAGAAGATGTTGCATATCTCAAAGATTGCATATTGCAAAGATTCGATTAGGGGCCGTCCATTAATTACGTGAGGTGTATTTTTGAAAATACAGACCCCCCTTCCTCCCCTTGATGAGATTTGTTGAGTTCTGATGGGACCGCCCCCCCCTCCCCTTTGTGAGACTTGATGTGATTTTTCCGGACCCCATCCCCCCTATTTTGACTCACGTAATTTATGGACTTAAATTCATAATATTAAAAAACTGAGCTGGAAAGAGTAATTTTTTGTCATCGCTCCAAAATTGTAAGTCATAGTACATATCATGTTGCTATGTCCCTATCTCTTTCTCTTCCTTAGGGCGCAATCTGTCTCTATACCAAATCGGTTCATTAACTTAGCTGAGAACACATATTTTCCGACTGGGAGTTGGTACCGTCCACTTTAAAACAAATAGCTTTCCTCAGGGTTCAATCTATCTCTGTACCAAATTCCATCAAAATCGGCACATTAGTTTAGTAGTGAAAACGCTTTTTCCTGTGGTGCAACGCCCCCTAAAAAAATTTTAGTTTTTAGTAATCTTTTGTAAGGTTCAGTCTATATCCTAACAAAATTTCATCAAAATCGGTCCGTTAGTTTAGTAGTAACGACGTATTTTCTGTAAGAGGAGTGGCACCGCCCACTAAAAATAAATATATTTTTACTCAAGATTCTATCCACCTACATACCAATATTCATCAAAATTGGTGTAGTGCATAGCCGTGATACCGTTTTTTCCCATTAGGGGCGATACCACGCCTCTTAAAAAACTTTGTGTTTAAGAAATCCTTTTTCGAGTTTAGTTTATATCCCAACAAAATTTCATCAAAATCGGTCCGTTAGTTTAGTAGTAACGACGTATTTTCATGTAAGAGGCGGGGCACCGCCCACTAAAAAAATATATTTTTACTCAAGATTCAATCTATCTACATATCAAATTTCATCAAAATTGGTGTATTGGCACAGCCGTGATACCTTTTTTTTCCTATTTGGGGTGATGCTACGCCGCCTTTAAGAAATCAGAGCCTATAATTATCTTTTTTAAAATTCAATATATCTTCAAACAAAATTTCATCAAAATCGGTGCATTAGTTTAGCCGTGGAAACGTTTTTCCTTTTTGAGGGCGTGGCACCGCCTACTATTGACAAAAAAATATACATGTCCACCCTTCTCTACACAGCCTTTTCAACAAAAAAAATTGAGCGATTATGTTGTGTTATGGCTGAGAAAAAGTGGTGTAACCGTTTAGACATTGCCTATTTATATATCTACTATTATTAAACGATCCAAAATTGTATGTATGTATATAAATATATAAATATATAAACATGTAAATATATAAATATATAAATATATAAATATTTAAATATATAAACATATAAATATATAAATATATAAATATATAAATATATAAATATATAAATATATAAATATATAAATATATAAATATATAACTATATAAATATATAAATATATAAATATATAAATATATAAATATATAAATACATAAATATATAAATATATAAATATATATAAATATATAAATATATAAATATATAAATATATAAATATATAAATATATAAATATATAAATATATAATATATAAAATATATAAATATATAAATATATAAATATATAAATATATAAATATATAAATATATAAATATATAAATATATAAATATATAAATATATAAATATATAAATATATAAATATATAATATATAAATATATAAATATATAAATATATAAATATATAAATATATAAATATATAAATATATAAATATATAAATATATAAATATATAAATATATAAATATATAAATATATAAATATATAAATATATAAATATATAAATATATAAATATATAAATTATATAAATATATAAATATATAAATATATAAAATATAAATATATAAATATATAAATATATAAATATATAAATATATAAATATATAAATATATAAATATATAAATATATAAATATATAAATATATAAATATATAAATATATAAATATATAAATATATAAATATATAAATATATAAATATATAAATATATAAATATATAAATATATAAATATATAAATATATAAATATATAAATATATAAATATATAAATATATAAATATATAAATATATAAATATATAAATATATAAATATATAAATATATAAATATATAAATATATAAATATATAAATATATAAATATATAAATATATAAATATATAAATATAAATATATAAATATATAAATATTTAAAAATATAAATACATAAATAAATATGTATACGAGTGAACTTTATTTCGAAAAAGGCTGCAGCGCTTTTGATGAAACTGAGGGATTCGGTGCATATGAAAACAAAATGAAGACTGGGCTAGGTTTTAAGTTCTTAAGAACTCTAACAGGGGCGTGGCACAGCCCTAAACTTTAATTTTTTTAACAAGATAACTCGCAAACTACTTAAGATATTTTGACGAAATTTGGTGGACTGATGCAAATCATAAATATAAAAATCATAATAAAAAGTGGGCGGAATTAGAGTAGAGGGCATGGCATCTTTCAACAATTGAAAATTTTGATTCAATATTACTCAGAAACGACGCCTACAATTTTCATAAAAATTTTGAAGACAATACCGCTGAAGACAGTCATCATAACAAACTATGCCACTATACTGGGAAAACTCGTTGAAGGGCGTGGCACAGCCCACAATATTTATAGACGTTATAAAAAGAGATTTAACAACGCCATCGTTATGAAATTCAATGTGGTAGATATATTGGCTATATGGTATCTTGTTACCAAAAGTGAGCGCAATGGTGTCTATGGGCATGACACCTTCCATACAAGAGAGAAAAGTAAAATGCTGTATTTAGTGTGCTATGAGAGTAGTATTTTTTAAATTTGGAGTAGAGATGTCGGTTACTATAAGCTTTTAAACTAAATAGATTTCGATTGGATTGTATCAGTGGGCGTGGCACCTCCCGAATATGCAAAAAATGTTAAGTGTTATATTTAGTGAGCTATGGGAGCAATCTTTTTTTGGTACAGTGGTGCCGGTTACCATGAGCTTTGAAATTAAATGAAGCTCGATGGGATTGCACTAGTGGGCGTGGCACCTCCCACACAAGCTAAGACCGTTTAAGGCTATATTTAGTGCACTGTATAAGTGCTCCTAATAAAATTTGGTATAGAGATGTCGAATACCATAAGCTTTAAAGTTAAATGAATTTTAATGGGATAACATCAGCGGGCGTGGCACCTCCCATACAAGCAAAAAACTTTAAAAGTTATATTTAGTATGCTGTGGGAGTAATTTCGTTAAAATTTTGTGCAAAGGTGTCGGTTACTATAAGCTTTGAAATTAAATGAAAATCGACGAGATTGCATTAGTGGGTGTGGCACCTCCGATATAAGCAAAAACGTTAAATGCCATATTTAGTGTGCTATTGGAGTTATATTTCTTAAATTTGGTGTAGAGGTGTCGGTCACTATAAGATCTAAAATTATATGAATTTTTATGGGATTTTATTAGTGGGCGTGGCACCTCCCATACAAACTTAAAACATTTTATGTTATATTACTATTTTATTGATCCCAATAAAATTTGGTTTCAACATACAACGGCCTCATTCAACTTAGTTCGAGTTTTTCAACCTCTTTCAACTGCGTCATTAGTTTTCAACCTCTTTCAACTTTTCTCAACATTTTCCATATTTTTTCGACTTTTTCAACCTCATTCAACTTTTTTCGAGTTTTTCAACTGTTTCAACATTTTTCAGCATCCTTCAAATTTTCTCAACATTTTTAAACTTTTTCGACTTTTTCAACCTCATTCAATTTTTTTCGAGTTTTTCAACCTTTTTCAACTGTTTCAACATTTTTCAACCTCTTTCAACTTTTTTCAAGATTTGCCATATTTTTTCGAATTTTTCAACAATTTATTCAAGGTTTTTCGAGTTATTCAACCTCTTTCAACATTTCTCAGCAAATTCCATATTTTTTTCTACTTATTCACCTCATTCAACTTTTTTCGAGTTTTTCAACCTTTTTCAACTGTTCAACTGTTTCAACATTTTTCAATCTCTTTCAATTTTTCTCAACATTTTCCATATTGTTTTGACTTTTTTCGAATTTTTTAAACTGCAAACTTGAGATTTTCAACTTTTTTCAAAATTTTAAATTTTTTCGGGTTTTTCAATCTCTTTCAAATTTTTCAACACTTATATATTATCGACTTTATCAGTCTTTTTCACGTGTTTCAACCTCTCACAATTTTTTTCAACATTTTCGATATTTTATCGACTTTTTCAACATTTTCAATATTTTATCGATTTTTTCAACCTCTTTAAATTCATTTCGAAACTTACAACCTCATTCAACTTTATTCGAGTTTCAACATTTTCCATGTTTTTTGACTCTTTCAGCCTTTTACCTGTTTCAAAATTTTTTGAAGTTTGTTCAATCTCTTCCATATTTTCCGAATTTCCGAACATTTTTCAGCTTTTTTAACCTCTTTTGCCGTTTTATTACATTTTCCATATTTTATCAAGATCTTTCATCTTTTTAAATATTTTCCATATTTTTCAACAATACTCAGTATCAATTTGAAGTCGATCGGGCAATTCTCATTGAGTTAGGATGTCAGCAATTTTGAAAAATGTCGTTTCGAGAAAAACGCGTTTAAAGTTTTAACTATTGAGGTTTATGCCTGCGAGCGGTCGCTCTTTAGAACGCTGCCATTCAAACCTATTCAAGATACAACCTTGATGCTTTCACAGGATATTTATGAAAGTATTAAATATCGAATAAGCCAACAAAAAAAAATCGATTTCTCAGGGAAATCAATTTGAGCGCCAAAAATCCACGACGAGTTCATTGTTAAAAAAAAAGACATATCACAAAAATATTGGACTTTGCGCACGGGTACTTGGTATGGCCTCTTGCAAAGTAGAGTGGAGAGATAAGAGTAAGATAATTCAAGGGATCATATCCTGTATTTGGGCTACGCCTTACGTACTGACGAGTGCCTTTTCCACCAAAAAGACGATCTTCTATCATCGCTCCACATAATGTTTCTCTACATTTTCAAAAATATTGATTTAAGAAATGGTGCAAGTTACAAAAGTTATTAAATTATCCAACACAGTGGGTATGGTTTTCGGGCAACTATCGCTTGGGGAATTCGAGTCCGTGATTTGTTTTTCTTCTTATTCTTTCATTCTTATGATAAAATTGAAAATTGATCGGAAAAAAGTAAAAAGTACCAATTTTCCACTTTCTAGTTGTAACACCTCACATATTATTTAACCGCCGACCCCATGATACATCATTTTTTATGTACTGTTATTTGTTTAAAAGAATGCCGAAACCGTATACGATATCATTATCTTATTTCAAAACCAAGATATCTGCATTTTTCTAAATTAACAGACCTGATTTTTTTCGAATCGGAGTGGACAAATTTATATATTAACCGTAGACCGATCCTTAAAAATTACGACTAATCTGATCTTGGCAGGTCGTTTTCGACCCGTATATGTTTTGTATGGAATTTTGAAGGCAACGATTTTTTTTAATGAAAATGATACACTTATTTCGGTTGTGTGCTCTTTTGCAAACATTTTTGTTACACATACAGCAAACCAATTTGCTTTTGTGCTCTTTGCGTAAGGTTTTCTCGGTTAAACAAAGAGCATATCTACCCCGTTTGGTTAGTTGGTACCATTCAAGGCTGCTTGGCAAGTAAGACTTGTTGATGATTTTGACAGCGTTGTCAGAAGTAAAAGAGAAAATGCATTTCGTGGATCTCTGGTTCTGTTAGATATGTGATTTTTTGTCAATCCAAGACCAAGTTCATGTAGGAAATTCTTACGACATTGCTTTTGGAATTTTTTTTAGTCAATTTGGATCTATTGTTGAGTAGATGCTGAAAGCATTCAATGCTAAAATGTCCGAAAATGTCAGCGGTCTTCCGTTTGAAACGGAGTCCCGAAAGCATTTCGTCAGTATTGTCAACACCGCCTTTTGTTTTGTTATAGTATGAAACTATCTCAGGCACGCAGAATAATGCATTTTGCTCTGAAAAATGGTACAGTTATTTTTCTTTTTTACATATGAAACCAAAGCAAACCACAACAGTATTTTCAGTGAAGGCGGATGTAGATTGGAGTAGTGGATGCTTTTTCTCGATAAGAAGCTTAAGCGGAATGCTACGCTTGTTTTTTCGCAATGTGCTAGCCATAGTCAAATTTTTGTAAAGCGAATTCTGACCCATATTAATTACATATTAATGTGATTCAAATTTTTTTTTTTGTTTCAAACAGCAATTATTGATCGAGAAATTCAAATCCGTGGTTAGTTTTTCTTCTTCTTTTTTTTTTCTTATAAAAAATTCCGATTTTGTACTTTAAAGTTGCAAAATCACCCATATTATTTTGCGAGCCGATCCCGTGTTACATCATTTTTAATGTACTTTTATCTGCTTAAAAGAATGACGTAAGCCGCTTATCATTTTCTTATTTCGAACCCGAGATATCTGATGACAACAATAAATAACTAAAATCATAGCAAACCAAAACTAATGGCTAGATTATACCGTTAGGTCAAAATTTTGTAAATTTATTTTAGTTTCATTTTTTCCTGCATTCACCAATAAATTCAAAACATAAAAATTTTTTTTAAAAAAAGTTTTTATAATACTTAAAGTTATAATATAACTATTATGGTAACTTTTTGCGGACAGTTGCCCGACATTTGATGTGAACCACTGAACACGATTTTGAGACAGATAATTTGTGCTATTTGCGGTTAAGCATTTTAAAAGACGACATACAAGCAGGGCCTGATTTACCAACAGGCTAATAAGGCTTAAGCCTGGGGCGCAAGGTCCGAGGGGGCGCTGAGAATTAACTTTGATTTTCACTTTTTTTTCGTATTTTTATTCAGTTATAAATAGTTATACATTCTTTTTTTAACGCTTTTACATTAATTTTATATTCAAAATAATTCTAAAATAATACCACTGCAATACCTACGCTGCCGTACTAAGCGAAAAAATAGTATCTCAAAAAATTCATTTCGAGATAATTGATGTTTTGTTTATGTCAGTTTGTTGAAATACCTGTAAAATTGCCATAAGAACCTCGGATATTTTTTTTTTTGAGATATATCTTTTTCGCTTAGTACGGCAGTACGGACCACTTTAAATATTAAAACGATATTTTTTTAAAGTTGAATTCAAAATAGAAGCAGGAAGAATAGCAGAAAAATTGAAAACCCTAGAAATGACATGATAATGTTGTGTTTTTTGGAACTCTGTTCTGGTCAAGTTTCAAATCATTAGTGGACAGCTTCCAGCAAATAATGCTGATTTGTCAAACGTTGTTACTCTATATATGTAAGTTATTATATACAAATCTTATTCAGTGATGGCATTTTCGGTGAAAAATCGTCATCAGTACATTCGACAAGTTTTTAGTAGATTCGGTACATTTGACCCTTTTTCAGTACATTCGGTGGATTTTCAGTACATTTGGACTTTTTCTGAAAAATAACGATTTTTTAAGTAAATTCAGATTAAATATGCGTGCAAACCTGCCGTAATGGTTTGCTGACCTTTTTTTTTAGTAAAAAATTTAAAATTTTGTTCATTCGGCTTTTAAAAGTACATTTTAAGTCTCGATTCAGTACATTTTCACAAAACCCAACTGCCATCACTGATCTTAATACGTTGCGTAACGAAAAAGAGAAGAAAAATTTAAGTTCGAAGCAATCGCTAGGTGCGAACTCACTGTGTACAAAAAAGATTTAAGAAGAAAAAAGAAGCCAACATTTTATTTTGATAAAGCAAAGCCGAATTTGAAGGAAGACAATATTTCATTATAGGGTCAGATTACGCGAAACCGACATGTCTGAAATGTTTTTCAAAGTTTTTTATATAAATCAGTAGCTGCAAGTGGTAGAAATTAGTGTATGGAAAAATTTTTTAAAAAAAATTGTTGTTGCAATAATTATCGCCAGTCAAAGTTTTCATTAACCTTTTTTTTTAAATGCTATAAGTTTTGAACTGCTTGACTGATCGTGACGAAATTTTTTAATTTCTGTAGATAATAAGTTGAACTTATGTATTAAAAAAAAAAAGTTGCAAAAATTTTGCATTTTTGTTGTTAATTAGCAATTTTTCTATCAACAATTGAATTTTAATGCCTTGCTCCGCCTCGAAAAAATCTGAAAAAAAATTACAGAGATGCATTTAACCCTTCCAAACTAGAATTCGTCAAAAAAATCGTGGAGCCCCAATTAGTTTTTACGGTATAAATATTATAGTGGTACCGGGCGGACGAAAAATGCATAAAAATTTTGTTGCTTTTCAAAAAAATCAATAACACTAGTTTACAAAAAAAAGGATCGGGTTTCTCATAGACTTTTTTTCATGTATTTTGGGGCGTAGTTTCCAAAAATGGCAACCATTTTTTTGCTTAAGAATCGTTTTCGAGATATCCCCAAAAAACCCCTTTTTCGGCACCTTTTTCATTTATTTGGCTATATCTCGATTAATTTTTTATCGACTCAAAAACGGTTTTAAGCACTCCAAAGATATTTTTATTCTTTTTCTAATGATATGCTGTTTCCTTGAATCGAATAAGGTTTGATGAAGTTACAAAAATAAATACATATGTTTTTTATATAATTTTATTGCAAGTTTTTCACTGTTTTCTCGAATAACTTCTACATTTTTTGTCCGATATACGGAAAATTATACTTAAAATAATTGCAAAAGAATATTCTTTCATTTTTAATTTTAAAATTATGAAAAAGAAAAAATTTTTCATTTAAATGGAGCAGTTGAAATTTTGTGATTTTTAAAAAAGTCAGTTTTTGTGAACTTTGAGCACTTGTAACTTCATCAAACCTTATTCGATTCAAGGAAACAGCAAAATTATTAGAAAAGGAATAAAAATATTTTTGGAGTGCTGAAAACCGTTTTTGAGTCGATAAAAAATTAATCGAGATATAGCCAAATAAATGAAAAAGGTGCCGAAAAAGGGGTTTTTTGGGGATATATAGTGTTTCACCGAGGCTACGAGGCAGCCTCGTTTTTGACTACGAGAACGAGGCGAGACCGAGGCGAGAACGAGGCGAGATGGAAAAATAAATTTTCCTCGCTTGACCGAGGCGAGGCGAGATCACACGGCACCTCGCCTCGGCCTCGCCTCGTCCTAGCCTCGTTTTCGAAACCAAGAGCGAGGCGCGTTTTGACGAAATCTGAACTCGTAAGAACCATATGCAGATTCAAAATATGAATGTAATTTTTATAATAAAATCTATATTTAACTAATATTTTAGTATTTTATTTTGAGTAAACTACTTTGTTTCATTTTTAATCCGCATGTGCTTCTTACGAGTTTAGATTTGGTCCAAGCGCTAATGCACAGAAGTGCTTGGATCGCATCAGCTTCTATGTGACTTCGCCTCGATTGATCAGTTAGGGAAGCATGTAAGGCTATGTAAGGCTATAAGCAAAACTGCATGATTGACAACACTGCATTGAAATTGATTTATTCTAACAGTCTTTCTAAGAACCGGTAAGGTGAAGCGAAACGCACAGGGTAATGCTAGTATATACACTCTAAGAAATAAAACTTTAAATTAGTAAAATTACTATTTTAATAGTAGTTAATATACATATAATTTTGTGTATAAAAAAATTTGAATAGTGAAAACTCACATCTTTAATGTTTTGTATTAAAAATTTCATTATTTTACTATAAATGTGTGTTTTTCCCTTATATTTGGGAATTCACATTTTTTTTGAGTGAATCTACACAGCTTTTCGTGCAATAATTGTAATTGTTCTACATTGCCGATATTTTTGTGAGAATTTACACAATATGCGTATTTTATAGTATTGTGTGTGAAAATTCTGTGTTAGCAAATACTTGTCACAACACGATCAGTTATAGTTTTTAACCTGTGTGATTAATACCTCGGATCGCGTTAAGTTTCTAAAATAATTAGTTAATTTACTTATAACGAATCATACCTTTTTAACAGAAAGTTCAATTGACCCGGAAGACGTAATATACAACGCATATATTTTCATTGAAAAGGAGGAGTTCGTAAAAATCAACAAAATGGACTTCAGCGATGTTCTTACTTAAGTAATATGATTTTACTACGTATTTAATATAATGTATTCTAAAAAAATAAGCTTGAACATGGAATTTTTATGTAATATGTATAATATTATTTATACCTACATTTATATATAATTATATATACATCCTAATAATTTTTTTCAAATGCTGAAATTTTTTATAAAGAAATAAAGAAAAATGTGTGCAAAATAAAAATATAAATTTTATTTCAAAACTAAATTTCGTAGGTTTGAATCACTATTTTGATAGTGTAATAAAACACACTGCACGGGAAATTACTACTTATTTAGCGCAAAAAAACACATTTTTATGTGTGATTTTTACACCAAATCTGTAATTCAGTTTACACTTTTTATAGTGTAAAAATTTTATTACACAACTCGTACGATTTTACTAGTATTGATATAGGTAACCGGTTTCCTACTATTATAGTAGTAATTTTTTCTTAGAGTGTAAATAAAGATCAATATATGTATGCTCGTTGTACTCCTAAACCGTTCAACCGACCGACGAAAGATTTGACATACATACATAAATGTTTCTTATGATTTGGGATGCTCCGTATTATAGTTTACGATAAATGGGTGATGCCAACCCCACATAAGAGAAAAACAGAACTCATCATATATTATCAAAAACTTGATGCAGATTAATAAAACTTGGTATATTTATAAAAGGTAGAGGCACAACTAAGATTCAATTAATAAAATGGGCGGTACCATGCCTTCAATATAAGAAAAAAATTAACTTTATCATACCTATATAATAAGATTTGGAACATATCTTTCTTATAGCTTGTAAAAGGTTCATAGCTTAGTTTGGTTTGGAAAAATAGGCAATGCCTCTCCTTCCCATATAAGAAAAGAATTAAATTCATCATATCTCATCCAATTCACCAAAAATAAAAACAGATATTTTATTTTATTTCTTGAGGCTTGATCAGCCTATCAGCCCTGATACATGTATAATTTTTTATTTATTTTAATAAAAACCTCGCTTTATTACCGAGGTGCCTCGGCCGAGAACGAGGCGAAGCGAGGCGAGGCGAGGCATGTGATGGCAAGATCTCGTCCGAGGCCGAGGCGAGGCGAGACTTAAATTTATAAAACGAGGCGAGACCGAGATCAACTAGAACCTGAATCTGCAATCTACTGGCGGAAAGGTGGAGTTACAGAAACGCTTACGGCAGGCTCTTGAGGCTCAAGGTGTAAACCTGGAAGAGCACGAATTTTATAGTGATGTATCAGAATCAGCAGCGAAAGTGGAAGAAGCTTATGGACTGGCGGCAAGTTGTGAAGTTGTAGACATGTCAAAGTTCGAGAAAATGTTAATGGCGATGACGCAGGCAATAAGTCAAAATGCACTGCAAATAGACGAGAAGTTAAGTCAAAATGCACTGCAAATGGACCAGAAGTTAAGTCAGAACGCGCTGCAGATCCAGGCGGTTCGTGAAGAAATTGATCAGAGCTTAAGTCAAAATGCACTGCAAATAGATCAGAAATTAAGTCAGAACGCGACGCAGATCCACGAGGCTGTTCGAACGGAGGTTGCCAAAATGGTAGATGGCCTCGATGCAAAAATGACTGAGTTACGAGATGACGTTGAATCATTCAAGGAAGAAGTTCAAAATAATTTTGAAGACGTTAATAAAAGGATTCAACAGTTGGAAATAAGTGAATCAACCACTCAAGTTATAAGAGAAATCAGCGCAGAGAGGCTTAAGGCACCCTCATTCGATGGAACAACGCCATTCAGTGTTTTCAAGCTCCAGTTCGAAACAACATCTGGTCACAGTCGTTGGGATAACGAAAGCGCAGCTGCAGCGCTAATTGTGGCATTAAAAGGCGCAGCTGCAGAAGTATTGCAAACGGTTCCAGTGGCGGAGCAGAAAAATTACAAGGCGGTGATGGATGCCTTACAGCGAAAATATGGCAGTGACCACATGAAGCAGATTCACAGATTGGAGTTAAAAAGTCGTATCCAGAAATCTGGTGAGTCCTTGCAGGAGTATACTGCGGATATTGAGCGATTGGCACACCTTTCCTATCCTGACGAGTTAAGTGTCGTAGCTGAAAAATTCAAAATAGCGGCGTTTATTGACGGCATACGTGACTCAGAAACAAAACGCGAAACAATGAGGAGCCCGAAGACGACATTTAATGAAACAGTAACGGTTGCCCTCACGCAGGAGACGATTGCGTTAACATGCCGCCCATCACTGAAAACTCGTCGGATGGAGGTGGAGGCTGAAAAGAAAAATTCATCGTTCGCCAGCGGTAGCTTCAGCGGAAAATGCTACAACTGTGGTAAACAGGGACACATGGCACGTGAGTGCGAATCACGTCGCAAACGATCTGCATCACATTCACCAAAAAGAAGAATTGAAAATAGGGTGGACGATGGCGAAAATGGTAGCGGGCAGCAGGCGCGTACGTGGAATCAGGGTTCGATTCCGGAGAGGGAGCCTGAGAAACGACTACCACATCGCAAAGAAAACCAGCATGAAAATGCGGATGCATTTTTCCGTCGTCTATGTAAAATTGAATGTTCACGAACGGAAAATAAAGCTGGAACAATTGATGTGCGCCGTTTGAACGTTTTGCCTGAAGAGGAGATAAGATGGGACCAGCGCAGTGATCGGGATCGTGGTGATCGTGAACGAGAGCGTAAAAGGGAACGTGAAAGAGATCGCGAGCGTGATCGCGAACGGCGTGAAGAACGCGACAGAGAACGAAAGAGGGAACGTGAACGAGAGGAGGTTAGAGAGCGCGCTGAAAGAGATAAAGTTGAAAAGGAGGATCCAGAACGGCCAGATAAAGACCGTGAGCGCAGAAGAAGAGAAAGGGAACGCTAACATGAGAAAGAGCGAGAACGAGAGCAGTCACGCCGAGAACGTTCTCGAAGTCAGGAGAAATCTTCTAGACGTCGTTCTAAATCGCGTAAAAAGGAACGTGAGAAAGAGCGTGATAAAGATCGCGACAAGATGAAAGCTCGGTGTGACCTGCGAGCAAATACTGAAAGGTCAACTAGTGCTGCTACATAACCCGCAACGGAAACGAGGCTTGTCTCCTAAGTTTCGGACTCACTGGGATGGACCTTACCGGATCGTCACAAGGATTAATGATGTTGTGTATCGAATCCAAAAATACCCTGGAAACAAAAATAAATTTAAGGTAGTCCATATCGAAAGGCTGGCACCTTATACTAGGGATGGAGAGACTCTTGTTCGGGACGAACAAGTTTAAGCGGAGGGCAGTGTAGCGAAATTTGGTTTATGCTAGAAGACTCTTGAAATAAATACCAACAAAAGAAACTAAACGATATTAGCACCATCTAGCGTAATGGAGTAAAAATAATAAACCGAACAGACGCTGCAGTAAACAATAAAAAGTCGACAACCGAGAGAAATTATCGCCGTCGTAGAACGTACAACGCCATCTAGCATAATAGCTAGCTCAACGTCAGTACGCCATGCTGGTGAATTGTGGATAGTAGTAGAATGCACGCTACAAAGTAGCACTGGTGGGTTGTAGATAATGGTAGAATATACGCCACTTAGAAGGTACTGGATTATTCGAGAGAGTGATGACTGCAGTATAAAAAGGGTTGTCATCTGAGCTGAGGACACAGTTGAGTTAGAACAGCGAAGCAATAAGCAATAAAGTGAATACAGTGTGATCCATAGTAGAACAAAACAGTTTTCTATACAGTGTTAAATTAATATTAGAATTTGAACGTTAATAAAATAAACCATTTTATAACTAAATAAGTTTGTGTGTTTTTAATTGTTACACAATCCAGTGATCGAACTCAGAAAAGTGTGAGAGATCGAAATTATCGTCAAAGAGACAGAAATTTCGTAACAATATGTACCAAATCTTATTTATCTACGTCAAATAGATATTGAGATATGATTATAAAAATTACATTCATATTTTGAATCTGCATATGATTCTTACGAGTTCAGATTTCGTCAAAACGCGCCTCGCTCTTGGTTTCGAAAACGAGGCTAGGACGAGGCGAGTACGAGGCGAGGTGCCGTGTGATCTCGCCTCGGTCAAGCGAGGAAAATTTATTTTTCCATCGGTCTCGCCTCGTTCTCGTAGTCAAAAACGAGGCTGCCTCGTAGCCTCGGTGAAACACTACTACTGACTACCTCAAAAATCAGTTGAAAAGTCAACAAATAATTTATACCAAAGTGAATTTAAAATTTGGTTTCTTATGGAAATTTTCTGAAATAAATGACAATTGCATTATAAAAATCAAGGCTAAAGAGTTGTTACAACTATATGACTTGTAAATATATGGAAGATATGTTTTCTGACGAGTGTTTCCATTTGGAACAGTTTATTAAAAGATTAAGAATTTGTTGATCTACAAAAATTAAAAATTGCAATTATTAAAAAACCTAAACATTGGTTCTATTTTTCCGAATGCAGAAATTATTTTAAGAGTTTTTTTTAACGATTAGCATCACAAGTTACAGCGGTGAAAGATCTTTCTCTGCATTAAAACGTGTAAGAAATTACTTGCGCTCCGCTCTTCGCCAGCAGAAACGTACATCACTTGCACTATTATTTATTGAGAATGTTTTTTACAAAAAATTAAATTTGGCAATGTTTTGGAAAGATTCGGTAACGAGAAACCGAGAAGAGAAGAGTTTTATGTAACGTTTTCAATAAACAACACAAGTTTACATATATGGTCCTCATTTCGAGATCTGATTTCTCATAGAAATTTTTCTATATATTTTAGGGCGTGGATTTCAATATTGTCAACCATATTTTTCCTTAGAATTGTATTCGAGATATCCCCAAAAACCCCATTTTTCTGCACTTTTTTTCATTTATTTGGCCATATTCTCATACATATTTTTTCGACCTAAATCAGTTGCACGCTGAAGTGATATTTTTGGCATTTTTAAACAGTCACAAAATTTCAATTTGTCCGTTTGGACCAGATTTGCTCAAATCGGACAAAAATGTTTAATGAAAATAGGTAATTTTCATATGCTCATGCATTCCCGTATATAGGCCATAGACTATGTAATTGATTAAGGAACTAATTCGTTAAAAGTATTTTTATTTGATAAGTCCAAAAGTGGTATTAAATTTAGGCTTGGACTTTTGAGAACAGTACAAATGTGTCCCTTGTTTATTTTTTTAATTATGACTCAAAAACTATATATTTTCGGTGTATACACATTACGAGATTTTTTGTAGGGAATAAAATTTCCTATGGAAATTGCACTTTATAAGGTCAAAGACTTTATTTTTTCGACAAAATATGACGTGATTTTCGTCCAAATAGTGACCCATAAATGTAATTTTTGATGAAAATTGGTTGTGATGCATTCATTCAAAGTTGCTTAACTCGATTAGTTTTAATTTTACACACAAAAATAATTTTTACTCAACGAAAAGTTATTTTCAGATTATCAATGATAATGACGAAGGTATTTATATTTATAAAATATATATATATATATATATTTGTTCACAATTTTGATATAGTATATATGATCTCTTAGATATAAAAAACTTCAAAAAATTTAAATTTTTCGTTTTTTTTTTTAAATAGCGATTATGAACTATCTTTCAAAAAAGTAATAAATACATTTCTGAAAAATTTGGATTTTTAAGTTTCTATACGCGATTAATCGTTGGTGAAAAATAAAAAGTATTATAATAAAAAGTATTATATTTTACAATTCAATTCAACTATATGTACACACATATATACATTTTTAACCATAAGTTTTACTGTTTCGCGCTGTATTATTTTCGTTATTATATAAACCGTAATAATTACAGTATAAATTACAACTTTTATGCTTTTGAATTCGAAACGATAACTTTTACTATAGAAACTGAAATATTTGTAGTCTGGGCAGGAGCAGGATGGGTCGGGGGCGCATATTCATAGTTAGCCTAGGGCTGTCAGAAGTCTAAATCAGGCCCTGCATACAAGCATATTTTAAGCAGCATCAAATGTTAATAAACGCATTCAATGCTGTAAAAGGGTGTTTTTTTTTTAAATCGAAAAATGTTGGTGGGTTACAAACGATTTTGGTAGGTTTTCGGTAAATAAAGGAAAAAAATGTTTAAATCTCGCATCAATCTCTCACTCGCAAAGTCACTCACTCAAAACGAATGAAACCGACTCATTTTCCACGTTTCGTTGAGGTCAGCTCTTTCTTACTGTGTTTTTTTGATTGGTTGCATTGCTGCTGGGCACGGCCCCACAGCGTTGACAGGATTGGTTGTTCCAGTCGTTGCGTGCATGCGTGTAATATGAAACGGTGTCGTCATTAAAATTTTTGTGGATACTCAAATTTTTTTTTATTCTTGAGTTTCTCAGTGCATCGTTTTTATTATTCATAAAAAATATTGCCATAATTAGTTGAGTAATTGTAATAAAACAGTCTTCATATTTTCTTTGCCTTCGCTACTGTAACAGTACTCGTTGAGTGGGGAAGGTAGTAAAACCAGCACACACACACTCAACCAGAAAAATCATAGTTCGAAGTAACGTATTTACATAGATACTTGAAAGCATCCTTAAAAGTGCATGCAAAGGGTGATACAAAAAGTAAAGAGTGTAATGAAATGAACACTTTAAAGCAGCGGTGGGCATAGAAATCTAACAAAAGAGCAAAACAACAACATCAAGCAACAACAAACGAAATTTAAAAGTTTTTTTTTACTTTCATTTCCAAATTTGCCATTAGCGCAAAAAAAAAACAAATTGCACTACAAACAAAAACAATTACTACCTTCGTCAAGACACAATGCGGCGCCGTCGTTTATGCCTTTGTGTATTGTTTTTGTTTTCATTTGAATTCAAGTCAATGCTATGCCTCGATAGCGTGGAAATTCTGCGAATTTTTTTTCTCTTGCTTGTGCGTCAAATAACGGTAAGAGCCATGAGAGCAAATAGAGCCACTTTGTGCCCATCACTGCTTTTAAGGCTTTTAACGTTTTATTTTTATTTTGAAACTTTTTCAATGTCTTTCGAATTTTTCAACTTCTCGTGAGAATTATTCAACTATTTTCGCCTTCTTCATCCATTTTCAACTTTTCTCAACCTTTTGTAACAGCATTGTAACTGTTTTCGACTTTTCAAAATCTGTTCACTTTGTTTCAACTTTTTTGATTATTTCAAAGTATTCAAATTTTTCCAAATTTTTCAATTTATTCAACTTTCTCAATTGATTCAAATTTTTTTCAATTTTTTGTCAACCTACACCAACTTTTGATTTAACAAACATTGGTAAATATTTAGAAGAGCGGCTTCAATCAGTCGACGAATATTTTTCGATTCAAACAAAGAGAAACTGAGCTATCCCTTAAAATTTGCTTAAAACAAATACCTACATATGCACATACATATATCATAAGTGTTGACAAAAGAAAAGATTAAAATTGACTTGAAATACATAATTACATGTGAAGCCAGAACGCTCATTTTGAAGCATTTTTTAGTAGAATTTTATTTTTTAAAAACCGAGAAGATCGCAAACGTGTGAAAAGTAGCGTGTAAAATGGGGAATAAGTGTATAGTAAACTTGTACTCTCTTGGTTTTTGAGCATTTTTCACTTGTGCTTTGTTGCACAAAGTTGTAGCAGCATCATCAACTGTTGAAATTTAAAAAATTTTACTAAACTAATTATTTTGTATTTATTTGAAACCACCCTACTTATTTTCTTTGCTGCTTGGGCACTGTTGATGCTACAAGCTGATTCGCGTTGCAATGTGGAGTCAGTTCAACCAACCAAAACAAGGCAACCATGCAAAAAATAGAAAGTGTCACTCATCTCTTTCGGTAGGCAACAACAACAAAAACTGTGCCATTTGAGCACGTCGCATTGCTAATCGGTGGCAATATACACATGTTGTATACAGGGTCGCACCATGTGTTTGCGTGACCTAGGGCGAATGTTTTACGGGGCATTTTGATTAACACATTGACTGTCAACTACGAAATAAATTGTTATTTACGGTATTGGATGGGACACCAACTACGAGTTGTCTCGTTATTGCATATTAGTTTCTTAGATGCTTAAAATTAGAAAAGTAAGCGATCTTTTAGCAGTCTTTGTCTTACACTTTGAGGTTGTTTTTGTAGAAGAGCATTGTTCTTGGCTTTTTTTTTTCTTAATTAATGTTTCCCAGGCTCTCAATTTTTTTAAATTTATTTTCAAAAAAAGAAGTAAGCGGATCAGATTTTATTGTTAGCTTTTCTTGAATATTGTACCTGTCTTATCATCAAGTTTTGGTCCAGGACATTAAGTCTTGATCTTATGTACTTAGTATTCGTTTTGCTGTTCCACAATCTCTATAGCCAGGGTCTTTTTGAGCGATTTTTCGGACAAATTTCAGATTTTATCAGATATCTTGGAAACTATTAGTATATGTTAGCTCTTTTTTTTCAATAAATAATTTTGTTAAACTGATTTCTGAAATGTATTTTGAAGTGGAAGACCAAGGTTTTGTGATAAAATAGTCAAAAATTTTGGAAAAAAGTACTATCTCCTAGATATTTGCAAAATTAAGAGAGTCTTAAACTGCAGCCTCATATACAAGTGTTTCCAATTTATTTTGGAAAATCGCAGAAGTAGCTCGTGGCGAAATTTTATTATATTTCATTTAGAAGAAAAATAAAAAAAATGGGCTCCCAACATCTATTTGTCCAGGGTCATATTTTTTGCTCCACTATGCGGCGCCCGCACTGCCCCTCGCTACGTCCATGGAAACGCAATGATATGAGACTTGCGGCGATGTGATACGTTGCAGTGAGATAGATGCTATACGAAAGGTTGATACGGATAGTTTTCCTATTCATGTTGTTGTCGTCGATGCCACGTTGCATTTGTGTTGCTTCAAACTATTAACAGAAAACCAACAAACCAAGTAGCTACTGATTTTAGTTCTCACATAAACAGTGTTGCCAAGCTAAGTAATTTTGCAAAAAAAAAAAACCTACAGAGAAAATTATTTGAAATTGTTACTTTTGATTTTCCTGAAACGTTATATTCTTAGAGATTGAAAAAAGTTTTCAAAATATATGTAAATGTATGTATGCGTAAAATATGTATCGGTCATTCTTTTAATAACTGCACACCATGTCTTTTTTACGTTTTTGAACATTTTTTTAAAGGAAATATCTCAAAAACTATAGTAGATAGGATAAAAAATTCCACAATCATATTTGTTAAGAAAGACTATAACTTTATAAAAAAATTCAAATAAATTTGCTAAAACACTAATTTTTTTTAATTAATAAAAACTTTTCTCAAAATATTTTCAATGCAACATTCTCGGTTTTTCTTTAGTTTTTTACATGTTATTCCCCAATTAATCCTAAGATTGCATGTGCTTTCATATCGAAATTCCCACCATTTCTTTCGAAACCACGAACTTTTTACTGATGACACGCACCATGTTTTATCAACAAATAATTTTTTTTTTTTTGTTATGTTATTTTCAAATAATACTAGGAATGTATCTGCATACAAATCAAATTTTCAAAAATTCCCGCCATAACTTTGGAAAATATGAGTTTTATAAAGGCGCGCATCAGTCTAATTGTATGAATTGTATGCTATTTTCCACAGTTTTTTCGGAAATTTCGATTTGATACATTCTTTAGACTTATTGAAAATAATATTACAAAAAAAAAATTATTTCGAATCTTATGTTGAAAAAAAAAATGGTGCGCGTTATCAGTAAAAAATTCGTAGTTTCCAAAGTTATGACGGGAATTTCGATATGAAAGCACATGCTTTCTTAGGATTGATTGAGGAATAACATACATAACCGCTCAAATGCTTTGCAACTGAAATTACTTTTGAAGAAGTAAACAAAAAAAGCGAAAATTCAAGAGCTCAAAACTGGTTACGTAACTGTTATTTCTGATGACTGCACAAGTTCTCAATCGGGTTGAGATTGGAAGACTGCACCGGCCATGAAATGATATCAACTCGTTTTTCCACAAGCCAAGCTTTTAAAAGCCTAGAACTAAGATTTCGATCATTGTCATGTTGAATTGACCAGGGAAGTGGATTGTTCCACTGAGCAAATATGAGAATAACATTGCTTAAAATATTATTGTAGCCAGCTGCCGTCATCGTGCCTTCATTGCGCTTAATGGATCCAACTCCATCCCCCGAGAAACATCGCCACACCACCACATTCAAACCTCCATATGTGCATAAAAGGTAAACTGTAATCGAAAAACAAATATGTACCTTTACCCGATTTTGTACTTTTAGTTCTCTTTCTTAGCCATCATCTCTTGATTTGAGTTCAGAACAGGCATTCAAAGATACGCTAATATAAGTTTTCTCAAAATTATATTTCTTTTTAAATATCCGTCAAAATAACTATTTTTGTATGAAAATTTCGATATGAATTGGCTACTTCTATTTGTGGCTTAAATTTCCAGTAATGCATGAAGAGTCTATTTTCGACCTCTTTAAGCAGTCATATATCGATATTGTATCACAAAAGCGCCGGCAGCGCTCGATTTTTTTTAACTAACACTTTTCAGGCGTTATAAAAAATAGTACTCAAAAATGTCGCTAGCTATAATAAAATTGCATCAAAATCGGCAGAGTAAGCATTTACCAGTACTTTTACTACGGTTTTTAATTTCTATTAGCCTGGTAGCACTGTTTTGCACCTAGTATTTCATACGAATCTCAACAGATGCGCAGAGTCTTTTTTGCCATCATTATTAGCTGTCTTATTGTTGACGTTTGTTGTTGCTATCATCTGGTACAACTCGTCTTAGAAACTTTGATGCTTTGGCGCTTCTGTGTTGGCGTTGCAGAAGGCTGGCATCGGCATCGGTTTTTGTGACCGACTACCAGTCGACGAAGCCAATTTCACCGGCAGCCAGCAAAAATTCCTAAGCCTTGGTACAGAAAAAACGAACGAGAGAACGAATACGTCGACGGTTTGGTACGGCACATTAAGGCAGCTTTACCACGGTTCGTGTGGTTTGCTACGGTTGGATCCTGGTTCGGTCAGCTACAGATTCGACTGCGCACTTTCGTCGGTACGGTGGCAAAATTGTCAGTTTGCACAGAAAAAAATTAAACAAAACTGAATAGAGGCGTATAATATAACTATGTTATTTGGCATGCCATCGGTTTTCGCAGCGCCGCGATGCAAAATCTGCAAAGTTTAATTCTGTGATAATAAGAATATAAAAGTTTAACACAGCAACAGTTCTTTCGGTTGTACACACTAGTTGACAAAATTTAGTGATAGCGCGCGCTCTAGGGTGCTACACGCCCACTGACATTCACTTTGTGCTATTAGCTCTTGTTAATGAGATATACATATGTATGAGGTTAAGTACAGTGAAGGCGGGGAATTTAGAACATTCTCTGGGGTCTAGGAACGATATTCGTTGATTTAGTTTTCTTAAAATAATTTATGGCATTGATCTTAATCCTATTGAAAATCTTTGACACCAATAAAAGTTTCAAAGGAAAAATTTCATATCTGGAGGAGTTAGACCGGGTGGCAAAGGAGGTCTGGAAAAAAGATAGCCTCACAGAATTCCAAAAATTAATTGGTTCTATGACAAAGCGGTGCAGAGCTGCAACAGCAACTTAAGATTTTCAAACAAAATAATAAACAAAACTTTAAGTTTTCTTAAAGTTATTAACAATTGGTGAAATCTTTCCAAATTACATCGTCATCCTCATTCATAAATGATAGTTTACTTTTCATTTAAGAAATATTTCTATTTTATATAGTTTTCGTTGATTAAACAAATTGAAAAATTTCGTTTATTTAAAAATCCGAACAAGAAACAGAAATAAAGCTTGGTTGTTCTTAATTAGTTCGCCTAAAAAAACCTTATATTTTGGTTAACTTAATTTTAGGGACAAAATTTCTTCTGAATATTTTTGACTACATAGTCGTAGCTAACGAGATTACTTTTAAATTGTTTCAATACAGTTCTTAACCAAAGATATAGCGATTTAAAGAAAGCGTAATAAAATCTACACATAGAGAATTTTGTTCCAAAAATTATTGGACTTAGAAAGGTTTTTGATGCATTCACGGATTAAACTCGAAACCGTCGTTTTTTGGAGTTTTTACTTAGCTTGTGTCGTAAAATCTTTGTATGTAATAAAAATTTTAATTACTACTGAGGAAGCAGAATTTTGCCATACGACAAAGTAAAAAATATTGCCATTGGGCTTTTTTATTTAATTTTTGTCTATTCAATGAATTCAAGAAGCTTACAGCATCTACTAAGTCAAAAACTAAAATTTTGAAAAAACCGTCAAAACGTTCTTTTTCTATATTTTTTTTAACGGAATTTATCGTATTAAATTTTGAAAAAAGTTCATTATATTGTTTATTCCAGTTGGCTTAAAATAGAGTTTTAAATTTCATAAAAAATTTTGTTTTAATGTAGAAAAACTGTGTTACGTAATATATGGTTTTTCCAAACTTTTGGAGATGGATTTCATTTATTTGTTCCTATATTATTGAAGAATACAAATAATTGCTCCAACATTTGAGCTTCCCAGCTTAAACTTGTGACAGAGTTTATGTACAATTTTGTTGAAATTTAACGAAAAAACCGAATTACTAAAACGTAGAAAAAGTATGCCTTAGGTGCCAAGCTGAAGCGTTTTGGGTTTTTTAGTTGTATGGGGGAATCCACCCACTGTTGTAAAACCACGTACACATTTTTTGTGTGACTAAAAATGCAGAAAAAAATATACCCGATGGAGGTATTTTAATTTTTTTTTTTAAAACTTGCGTTCCTTTATAATAGAATCTGGCTTGAAGAAACTTCTTCCAAAATTTCAGCTTCCTAGATCAAACCTGCGAACGGCGCATCCACTTTGTTTCCTATTACAATTCATATGGAAGCAATTTTTTCTATATTAAAACGCAAAAAAAAAATCTGTTCGTTTTTTTGCTTTTTCGTTTTTCATACGAATAATATAAACTACGTACATATCTACATTAGAGTGTTTATTTTGAAAACTTTGTCGATGTATTTTATTTTTTTTGCCTCTGTTTTAGCTTGAGGCTTAAAAATATTTGTCCCCATATTTTAGCTTCCTAGCTCAAACCTATAAACGGCGCGGACAGAGTTTAAGTCCGATTTCGTTGATAATTTACGAAAAACCCCACTTGCTAAAACGTAAAAAAGTCTGCCTTAGGTGCCAAGATATAGCGTTTTAGGTACTTCAGTTGTATGCAAGATGCCACGATGCTGAAAATGCGGACAAAATACAGCCGATGGGGTTTTTTTTTTTTGAATTTGCAGTTCTATATGCCTATATTATAGAATCGGGTTTGAAGAAAATTCTACAAAAATTTAGCATTTTAGATCAAACCTGTGAACGGCCCAGGTATTACAATTCATATGGATTTAAATTTTTATTTAAATTTGTTCTGCCGTAAGACTATTTCGCCTAAAAAAAGCAAAAGAATTGGCGAATCAGTGCTAAAATAAACCTGTACCATAACGAAACTACATGGCTTAATGGAAACTGTGCCAGTTTATTTTTTTTTTATATTAAATTTAACATCAAAAAATCCTACTGTACAATACTGCCGTACTAAGCGAAAAAGACGTATCTCAAAAAAAAAAAATATCCGAGATTCTTATGGCATCGGATAGCTTAAGAAATTACGCGTCTAATGAAATGCTCCAAATGTCGGCATCTTAGTTCAATCATATAAAAAATCTACTTAGAAAATTTCCTCTATCTCAATGTTACAGGTATTTCCACAAATAGACATAAACAAAACATCAATTATCTCGAAATGAATTTTTTTGAGATACGTCTTTTTCGCTTAGTACGGCAGAATAGGCACTGAACACTCAACGATTGCCATAGATCACACACAAGCACACACAAAAAGCGAACACATGCCGACATTCCGTAGCAGAGACACAACAGCAGCTACGCGCTCGATGCGTTCTTATTGGTTCAGCATCACAGAGGACAACAATAACACAAACTAAGGGTGCTGTGTACAATACGTATATAGAACATCCGTTACGCAAAAGGGTGTGCGTTACGTTGCATTAAAGTGGTAAAAAAAATGGTATCAAAACAATTTAAAAAAAATCTACAAGCAACAGCATCAAACGTGTAAGTTAAGGCCAAATGTAAAGATTAAAAAAAAACTCTTCGACACTATCTGTCTGGAGGGTTGTTCTTGGACGCGCTGGTTGGATGGTTGGCTGCTCATGTCCTGATTTGGCACAATAACAAACCACGCATAAACGTGTGGTGTCGACAGTGCTGGAAAGGCAACACCGACGCACAGACGCGTAAAAAAATGAAAAATAAAAAAAAATTTATACTATGAATGTGAATTCTTTGTAATTTAGTAGATTTTTTACGTCTTAAATGCAACGCGCCGCGTGAAATGTCACAAATGCCGTGCCTTTTGTCAACGTCAGTTAAGTAATGAACGCGAAACGCGCCGCCGATATGTTTTAAACCGCCAAAAAAGTCCAAGTTATCAAAACGAAAAAAAACCGGTGGTAGCAAAAATATGTTAAAAAGGTGTTAGAAAAAAAAAGTTTATTTACATATTGTACATATGTACATAGTATGTATACAATTAAAAAAAAAAAATGTTTAACAAAATTATTTTTTTCTTTTATACATACATATATCTAAAGAAGTTTCAAGGTGGAGTGTGAAAATAAACCCATGAAAGAATAGCCAATTCTTATAGATATATAAAACATGCTTAAAATAATTATTAAATAAATAAAAGTGCACCACCTGTTATGCTTAGAAATTTAAAATTCATTTTGTGTTGTTTTCAAATTCTAAAGAAATAACTACTGTTTTTAAAAAAATGCTAATTTGAAAAGCAAAGCAAATACGACACTTTTAAGCTAAAAAAAATGAAGCTTACAAACACATGTATCTACTGACAGTCATTTTATCAAAAAACAGGCTCTTGTAGCCTTAAAATGAGCACTCGACAGCTTCTTTTCAGTTCATAAATATACTATATGGGCATTTCCGCGAAAACGGAAGTTTTTGTCCCGTGCGAAATCTTGGTTTTTTGCAATTATTTTGAAAACGAAAAATTGCCCAAATTCAACCTTAGCACCAATTATAAAGCTAATTAGGAGCTATAAGTTAAACCTATTGTCAATATAAAAATCCGCTTGTTTTGACTTTTTTTTTACTTTAAATGTGTTCGACGGTAGAACGGGACCCATGGAAATGCCCATATGTAATATAATATATAAAGTATTTAAATATAGAATATATGTACATTTGTTAACAAAACATAAAAAACTGCCAACATATGTGTTAAACTATGTAAAAATCATACCGTTTTCAATGTTCCACCCGTTACATGGAATAAGCGCTGTTGTATATATGAAAAAGAAAAAAAAACCAAAAAAATTCGTGATATTTTTGAGAAACGAAAACACCAATATTTACAAGCCCTAATACCTACATGACATTGCACTAAAATTACATGAGATCCGAAAATTTGTTTTTAACTCAAGCGTAACTCAATGACTTAGTTTTGACACTAGATTCTTGTAGAATCTATTGAGAGAAACAATAAATACTCAGTGAAATTTTTGATATCTGCTTAAATTTTAGAGTTACCAACTGTGCAATCTTTAACCATTCTAAAAGTGTGCAGAGAGATTAACAACATATACCATATTTCGAAAAGCAGAACATTTTTTATAAGCATTCTTTAACATTTCTTGGAACATTTCCATTTATTTCAATACGTGCGGTATTTGGATAAATTTTCCTTAACATTTTCTGCTTAGCTCAGCACTGCCGTACTAAGCGAAAAAGACGTATCTCAAAAAAAAAAATATCCGAGATTCTTATGGCATCGGATAGCTTAAGAAATTACGCGTCAAATGAAATGCTCCAAATGTCGGCATCTTAGTTCAATCATATAAAAAATCTACTTAGAAAATTTCCTCTATCTCAATTTTACAGGTATTTCCACAAATAGACATAAACAAAACATCAATTATCTCGAAATGAATTTTTTTGAGATACGTCTTTTTCGCTTAGTACGGCAGAGCAGTAGCCAAAAATTGATGTCCTTGAAGCTTAAGCCACACCGCGTTTATTATCAAGTCCAAGTCAAGATAATCTGTTATTAATTTCTTAACTTACTCAAAAATGTAAACATGGTGTCGTATCCGTGATGCAAAAAAATTCCAACAGTTTTCAACATACGACACTCGTACAAAAACATTGTTAAAATCCAAAGTTGACTTTGAGTGAAATATAACAAAATATGTAGTTTAAAACACAATTCAATCAACATTTTTTACATTTTGTGACGATTATACTTTTCAAAAATGGTATTTCGGAATTGTCTTGTGATTGTGAACGATGTAGTTCAAGTGTAGCTTGTTTAGAAACCATACGATTGCCAGAAAAATCTCATTCAAAACATGACCCAGAAAGCAATACCATTCTGTTCTTTGACGAACTATTCAAGATCATCTACATGGGACTAAAAAAATTTTCTGGAAAATCTTGGATCAAATCAAAAACAGTCGACTGTTTATTTGTACCAGTTTACAAAAACAGGTTCATCGTCGTCTCTTTTCAGTTGCACTTCTTTTCCAGGTTGCCAACTTGAAAACAAGGAATCCTGAAATAAAATAATTTTTTCTTAAAATGGTAAAAAGCTAAAATTTTTTTTGGGAAAAATTGATGACGACCCTTGTGTCTTTTTTAAACGCCAAAATTTCCTACCAAATTAAATTTTTTGTTTCGGTAAATGAATTTGATGACCTTTATTTTTAGTCACCAAATTTATTTTTGTGGAAAAGCTTATAACCTTTTTTCTTTTGTGCTCGAGCATGTTCCAATTCTTGCAATCGTCGCAAAGAAATAGTTTCAATCTTTACACGAAAGTCAACATTTGCAAATGCATGAAGTTTTGATATTAACAACACAAACAAAAATGCATAATACATTAAGCCCATGTATTTGTAGCTGTTTACTTTTTCGCGATATTTCCACGCACTTTGAAAAAACAAAAACAAATACAAATCGATGACAAAACTTAACTATGATGGAATAAAATCAGAACACTCATCAAATTTTAAATAGTTTTTAGAAATAAAATATACCAACATCTAAAAAAGAAGAAAGTTTACAGATCGAAAGTGGAAATATGAAGTGCAATAATAAGAAAACAAAAAAAAATACGCAATAAAAGTTGTTGTAGAAAGTGCAAAAAAGAAATAACAAAAATTTAAATAAAATAAAAATTAAGAAAATATTACAAATGCCAAATATATAAATTTGTACAAATTGTTATGTCATAAGACTAAAAAATTTATAAAAAGTTCTATGACAAAAATATCGCAAAGAGATTATAATATTTTAATACACATAGTAAAATTCGGACACTCACGTAGTACCAGCAGCAAAAACACCAACAATGGATTTATCAACAGCATATCGTTACAATCAAAATATGATGGAATACTACACATGTAACTACAAAGGATTTTTAAGAACATATTTTTAGCATAAGCTTATTAACATATTGAAATTATATTCCAAATCGCATCCTGAATTCTTAAACTGAATGAATATTGACAAATGTGTGTTCGCAAATCGCTACCACGATTAATTGCAGCATTCATTGGGCGGCAATTTTGCCCAATATTTGTGAGCAAAGAGTTTTAGCAAAACTATTCGCTCTGACAAATGCTCAGCAAGAGTCGCTCATAAATCGCTACTGCATTCGTTAATTCAATGTAACACTCATACGAAGGCAGACTTAGAATATTTTGTGCATTTACGGTGGGAGTGGCGACTCCCTTAGAAGTAAAAAATGTTAAAAGCTGTATATAACGTACTATCATAGCAATCCTAATAAATTTTGGTGTAGAGTCAGGCGCGGATCCAGGGGAGCCATGGGGGCACGTGCCCCCCTCAAGGACCGAAGATGAATCACTGCAAATAATGAGAAGATCACTTAAAGCTATCCATTTGTCACCATTTGTTATAAATACATGTTTAAAAATTCAATAATACTTTCAATAAAATTTTAAAAAATACGTTCAATACGGAGACTTATTTTGCTTTTACTTCTATTTCCTGATGAATATTAGCAAGAGCTAAGCCAATGAGGCGATTTTACTGACTGTAGACCTCAAGGAAGTTTTCAATCTTTTTAATACAGAAAAACTCCTTTCCGCTGGTGCTAAAGTGACTGGTAACGTAGCCAACAATCTTAAAAGTATCACAATGTTCGGTAGGACTGCTCGGTAATATATGAAAAATTTCATATCTGGTCCAAAAAATTTCAAAGTATTTAAAAAAAACTGATTTGATAATTTTTTGACCAAAAATTAAATTTTTTTTTCTCAAATATTTTTTAAATATGCACATGTGGCGTAATATTTTGGGGCGTAATCCAAAAATCCAACACTGGCTTCGTGGCGGCCTTCGGCCGCGGATCAGTCTATAAAATATCCAACACCTAGTTTGCTAGCCACAGTAATTCCACATAAAAGTTAAGGTAAGTGGGCGGCCTTCGGCGGCCTTTTGTGATGCCACTTACCTTAACTTTTATGTGAACTTACTGTGGCTAGCAAACTAGGTGTTGGATATATTATAGACTGATCAGCGGCCGATGGCCGCCGCGAAGCCGGTGTTGGATTTTTGGGAGTTTTAAATCCTGAGCTGCGGCCGAAGGCCACCCACTTACCCCTACTCTTATGTAAAATTACTGTGGCTAGCAAACTAGGTGTTGGATATTATATTATATCATAGGCTAATCCTAGCTTTGGGTATTATGTCCGCTTTTTTATGGGGATTATGGCCGAAAATTTTTCGGTCATAATCCCCATACCAAAATGGGGATTATTATGTCACGGCACTGGGCGGTGCCACGCCTCTAATAAGAAAAGACGTTTTCACTGCTAAAACTTATGGACCGATTTCGATGAAACTTTGTCAGGATCTAATCGGTCCCTTAATTTAGCTGTGCCAATATATTTTTCTATTATGGGCGTGTCACCGTCCTATTTAAAACAAATACAAAGCAATAAAAACGTTTTTTTCTTATTAGTGGCGTGGCATTGCCCACTCAAAAGAAATATCTTTACTCAGGGTTCAATCTAGCACCATACCAAATTTTATCAAAATCGATGACGCGGTTCAGCCGAAACACCGTTTTTTCCTATTAAGTGATGATTAAGTGGTGATGCCACTCCTTATTAAAGAACTCTGAGCTCTTAATTACTTTTCTTATGGTTCAGTCTATCTCCAAACCAAATTTTATTGAAATCGGTTTATTGGCTTAGCCGTGGCAATGTATTTTCTGTTTGGTGCGTGGCACCACCTACTATTGAAAAAAAAGTATACACTGCACTCCCTCTCTTCACAGTCTTCCTACAAAATAAAAAAATTAAGCGATTATGATTATGGCTGTTTACAAACTGCCTATTTATACATAGATATCTATATGTAGGTGCCGTTTTAAGGTCGCCATTTCATATGAAAGCTCTTGAGCATACGAACATTTTGACACCTTAAAAACGTTTTTCCGCTGCACTCAATTTTGGGCAGACCACTGTCCCGGTTGACTAAAACGTCCCATATATATTTTTTTTTAAATTGTAAAAATTTTCTTACTAAAAAAAAAGGTAAACAACATTCACAAAAAAATTTGCAGTTATGATAAAAACAAAATTTTAAATCACCAGGGCCATTTTCCAGCTTTCTAGTGTTTGCACTAGATGGATTTTATTTGAATTTTAAGCAAAACATCCGTTGCGATGTTGAGCTGAGCTTATGCTTCGGTTGCAAAGTCTACAAAGCAGCAATTTTCCAGTACGAACAATTTAAAAAAAAAATCGGACAATTTCTAAAATTTCTGGACAGTACGGTAACCGGTCAATAGACAACAAACCAACTCAACAAACTGCAGATTTTGATTAAAAATTCATTTGTTTCGGAATTAACAATATGATTATAATCGACAATATAATGACAACAACAACAACAAAAATCATCAAATAGAATAATAAAAACTCAAAACCAACACTAAACTTAAATGCTAAAATCTGGCAATAATCTTTTACAGCAGCCGCAGCAGCACTTTTGTTGCATGCATGCAGCGTTTGACTTTAAACTAATGCTGTTGTTGCTTTTGTTGCTTATACATTCGTTGTCTTTTTAACTGTTGTTTGTTTGTTTGCCCCCTTTGTCTCTTGTCGCATGTAGTCATTGTCCGTTGTCTTCTGTGCTGTTGCTTGCGTTTGTTTCGTTCTTTGTTAAGATACCGTCGATACTTCAAACTCCCAGCGGGGTGCGGCTTGACAGTATAAGTTCAAAAATCTCTAACATTGCTGTTGTTATTGTTGTTGTGTTTATTATTATATTATTAATGTTGTTCCCTACTTCTAAGCAACAAAAGGACAAAATAGCAATACAAAAAAAAACGAAATGTTGCAATTCAATGAAGTACCAACATACGCACCTTGAGGGATAATTCATACGTGTTAGCAAAACCGAATCGAATGAAACCAACGGCATTCTACGAGAGAGACTTGACTTTAATTTTTGCAATTGACAGGCATTTTGCACCTTTTTTTCTTCATCACCATCATCCTGAATACATTAACAATATATGCACATTGATTTTTGTCCTTTTTCGACACATATTAGCTGCGTTCCCGTACAACAATGCATTAGTTCAACTTACATGATTTAGTTCGAAAAGCGTTCGTGTACTCGAAAAATCTATACAAAAAAAATATTCGCACAAAATCTGACTAAGTCCTGTAGATTAAACTAAAGAATGCAATATTTTACAGGAACGTAGCAATAATTAATTTGCTGTTAAATATTTCGAACTAATTGAACGCAAAGTGCGCCGATTCACATTAAAAAAGTCAACAGAAAAACTCGTCAACGATTGTTTACTTTTTTGCGACAGTAAATATAATGTTTACATTGCGACGAGTCAAATGAGATTTTTGCTTTGCTTTGTTTCATTTTTTGCTTGGGTTCTCAATAGATCTATGCAAAAATGGAAGCAAATCAAGTTTAGAAATTCTTACTAACTGGCCTTAAGGTCACTGATGATTCCGCTTAGCAGAAATGACTAGCTGTAGCCCTTTATTATGTTACTTTATCTTTGTTCAGTGTAATTTTTTGTACTGAACTGTAAGCTCAGTTAAGTGTAAATAATTTTTTGGCTCTTAAAAAAATTTACTTTAGCACCCATTTTTTGTTTCCAAATTTTAAAACCACTTCAGCATTATTGTCTTCCTTTCTTTTCGTAAACTTAGTTTTAACCAATAAAGTATATTTTCACTTCTTATCATACCAACTGATATTGACAAATAATTTGAACAAAGAATTTCAGAGTGACGGTCGCAAAATTTGTGAACTGTGATGAAGTATAAAATAATCTATACTATTATATAAAGAGGTAAGGTTTGTTTGTTTGTTTGTATGTTCAGGGTAATCTCTGGAACTACGGAACCGATTCCAAAAATTTTTCTACTAATAGAAAGCCACACTATTCCTGAGTAACATGGGCTATATTTTTTTTTGATAAAAGCAAGGGGCATCGCACTTTACATGCAATTAAAACCTTTAACTCGCTATATCTTGGTTCATATGATAGCAAGAGTCTTAAAATTCGGTGTCAGGATGCACATAGCCTATGTTAAGCACTTCACAAAATATGAACGGGACTAGACACCAGGGGCGTGGTGGCTATAAAACTTTAATTTAGGGTGGCCCTTATACGCAATTATTTTTAAAATAGCATTTTACAAAGATCACTTAATCGGTTCACATGGAATTTACACCACCTGTCTCTTATATTAAGACGCATAGCTAAGACGATGAAACTTTTATTTAGGGTGCATATTTAGGGTGGCCCTCATACACAAATATTTTAAAAATAGCGATTACTCAAAGACAGGTAAATCGATTCTCATGAAACTTACACAGTAATTAAAAAAATTTGGTTCAATAGTACTTGTGGGCGTGGCACCTCGCATATAAGCAAAAAACGTTTATTGTTATAGATAGTGTGCTATAAGAGTAATCTTCATAAAATTTAGTGTATAGATGTCAGTTACTATAAGCTTTAAAATTTAATGAATTGAGACGGAATTGCATCAGAAGGCGCGGCTCCTCGCATATTAACATAAATTTGTAAGCGCTGTTTTAAGTGAACTATTGCAGCAATTGGTATTAAATTTATTGTGAGTGGTTCAGTTGCTATAGAGTATATCTGAATCAAAATTGGCTGAAATAACACCAGTGGGAGTGGCATCTCCCATACAAATAAAATACGCTAAGCGGCATACATATTTATTGAAATATGTGAGCAATCAAACTAAAATTTGGTGTAAAGGGTTTGTTCATGGAAAACTATTTCTGGATCAAAGCTGGAATGGATTGCACTGGTGGGTGTGTCATCTCCCTAAATTTTAATGCTAACTACGGCATATATCGCAAGCTATACTAGCTATTGTGCTGCAATTTGGTATGTGGATGTCGATCACGAATATAATTTATTGAACCAAAAGTAGGCGGAATTGGAGAAGTGGGTTCAAAATTTTGCATATATTTTCGAATTTTTCAACATTTTTCAACCTCTGTCAACCTTTTTTACATTTCAATTGATTTTCACTTTGTTTTCGCATTTTTATTCAGTTTTAAATAGCTATACATTCTTTTTTTTAATGCTTTTACATTAATTTTAAATTCAAAATAATTCTAAAATAATACTCCTGCGATACCTACCGACCAGTTTAAATATAAAAACGATATTTTTTTGCGTTGAATTCAAAATAGAGGCAGGAAGAATAGCAGAAAAATTGAAAAACCTAGAAATGACACGATAATTTTGTGTTTTTGGAACTCTGTTCAGGTCAAGTTTCAAATCATTAGTGGACAGCTTCCAGCAGATAATGCTGATTTGTCAAACGTTGTTACTCTATATATGTATGTAAGTTATTATACACAAATCTTAATCAGTGATGGCATTTGCGGTGAAAAATCGTCATCAGTACATTCAACAATTTTTAATACGTTCGGTACATTTGACCCTTTTTCAGTACATTCGACGGATTTTCAGAAAATTTGAACTTTTTCTGAAAAATAACAATTTTTTTAAGTAAATTCAGGTGAAATATGCGTGCAAACCTGCCGTAATGGTTTGCTGACCTTTTTTTTTAGTAAAAAATTTAAAATTTTGTACATTCGGCTTTTAAAAGTACATTTGAAGTCTCGAATCAGTACATTTTCACAAAACCCAACTGCCATCACTGATCTTAATACGTTGCGTAGCGAAAAAGAGAAGAAAAATTTAATTCCGAAGCAATCGATAGGTGCGAACTCACTGAGTACAACAAAGATTTAAGAAAAAAGAAACCAAAATTTTATTTTGATGAAGTAAAGCCGAATTTGAAGAAAGACAATATTTCATTGTAGATAAATAATACGCTGCTACTGATTCCCTCAAAAATCAGTTGAAAAACCAACAAATAATTTATACCGAAGGGAATTCAAAATTTGGTTTCTTATGCTTGTTTCTTATCTACAGCTAAAGAGTTGCTACATCTATATGACTTGGATATAGAAGATACGTTTTCTGACGAGTGTTTCCATTTGGAACAGTTTTTAAAAGATAAAGAATGTGTTGATCTACAAAAATTAAAAATAACAATTATTAAAAAGCCTAAGCATTGGTTCTATTTTTCCGAATGTAGAAATTTTTTAAGAGTTTTTTTAACGAGTTTTTTTCTCTGCATTAAAACGTGTTTGAAATTACTTGCGCTCTTCGCCAGCAGAAACTTACCGCACTTCCACTATTATTTATTGAGAAAACATTAAATTTGGCAATGTTGTGGAAAGATTCGGTTACGAGAAACCGAGAAGAGAAGAGTTTTATGTTACGTTTTCAATAAACAACACTAGTTTACATACATATATGGTCCTCATTTTGAGATCTGATTTCTCATAGAAATTTTTCTATATATTTTGTGGCGTGGATTCCAATATTGTCAACCATATTTTTCTTAAGAATCGTTTTCGAGATATCCCCAAAAACCCCGTTTTCTGCTCTTTTTTCATTTATTTGACCATATACCCATGACCCATTTCGACTTTAATCAGTTGCACGCTGAAGTGATATTTTTGGCCTTTTAAAAAGTCACAAAATTTCAATTGCTTCATTTGGACACAGAAATCTTCTTTTTTCATATTGTTAGGATTTCGGATGAAAACCTATTATTTTATAAATATTTTAAGTACATATTTGCTCAAATCGAACAAGAACTTTAAAGGTGTTCAAAAATCAATGAAAAAAGGTAATTTCCGTATTCTCATGCATTCCCGTATTCAGGCCATAGACTTTGTAATTGATTAAGGAACTAATTCGTTAAAAGTATTTTATTGTTTTATATGTTCAATTGTACATTGTACCCTAAAAGTGGTAAGTCCGAAATTGCTATTATATTTAGGCTTGGATTTCTGAGGACAGTTCGAATGTGTCCCTTTTTTATTTTTTTTAGTTATGACTCAAAAACTATACATTTTCGGTACATACACAATACGAGATTTTTCGTAGGGAATACAATTTCATATCGAAGTGGCACTTTATAAAGTCAAAGACTTTATTTTTTCAACAAAATATGGCGTAATTTTCGTCAAAATGGTGACCCATGAATGTAATTTTTGATGAAAATTGGTTGTGATGCAGTCGTTCAAAGTTTCCTACCTCTGTATGATTTTGCCAATTTTTAGCTTTATACCAGATTAGTTTTAATTTTACACACAAAAATAATTTTTACTCAACGAACATTTTTTTTTTGATTATAATTATTGATAATTATCAATGATAATGAGGAAGGTATTTGTTCACAATTTTGATAAAGTATCATGAATTTTTCGGCTTGTTTTTTTAAATAGCGATTAAGAACTTTCTTTCAATAAAGTAATAAATACATTTCTGAAAAATTTGAATTTTAACAGTTTCTATACGCGACTAGTCGTTGGTGAAAAGTAAAAAGTATAATAATAAAAAGTGTTATAATATTTTAAAATTCAATTGAACTATATATACATTTTTAACCATAAGTTTTTACAGTTTCGTGTAGTATTATTTTCGTTATTATATAAATCGTAATAATTGCAGTATAAATTACAACTTTTATGCTTTTGAATTCGAAGCGATAGCTTTTACTATAGAAACTGAAATATTTGTAGTCTGGGCAGGCACAAGTAGGATGGGCCGGGGGAGCATATTCATAGTTAGCCTAGGGCTGTCAGAAGTCTAAATCAGGCCCTGTAAGTTTCGGCCTTGCCGAAGATAACACCTTAACTTGTTTCTAAGTAAATTTAGCTGAAACGTAAGTAAAAACCTCAAATACCCTTTTGGCTTTTAGTAAACTTAGCTGAAATATGCGCAAAAAAATTCGAATGACCTTTTTCTATTTTTCCGAAAACTGCTAAAAATATTTTGAAAATTTTACAAAATTTTCGAGTCAATGACAAAAAAGTGTCAAAAAATTAAATTTCAATTCTTGATTTTCAGTAGGTACATGTTCAAAATTACCTCATGTTCTAGAAATCTTCGGGAACGTTTAAAATTATAAAACTTACTCTTTTTTGAGGTTATCCTCAGACAAAAAAATAAGGAACTTTTTCTCCTCGCTGTGACAGACATTGTGAAAAAATTTTAAAAACAGGATATCTTTTCACGCTTATGTCTTAGCTTTTGGTTAACAGATCTCGAAGCTAATAGTTCTCGGGTACTCTGCTCGATGAGTACTTTAATTTGATATATCACATATTGCTTTAGCTATTCTAGACCTCCTCAACTTTTATCATTTTAAGACAACATTTTCGTGTCATTCTATCGCAGTTTAGTTTTCTAAATGTTTCACTTCTACACGTGTGAACTGTACACATGATTTTTTTTTTTTTTTTTGTTTCATGGACCAAAGCTTCTTCTGGCTTTTTGCTATACCCTAAGTTAAAATTAACACTTCGAGGAAGGTGCTTCGAATCGGTTGAAGCCATTGGGAAAATTCGCTTAAGTAGCTGTAGGCCATTTTTCAATCAGCTAGGCGCAGGCGTTGTTGTATTGAGTGCGGTGAACCTAACATATGTACTTACTTTGAAGTAGGGTTGTAACGGAAGTCATCTATGCGGAGGCGGATGCGGAGTTCAGAAATTGATCTGCGCGGATGCGGAGTTTTAACGGAAGCGGATGCGGAGGTGGGAAAACAATTCGAAAATATTTGAAATTCAAGATTTTATTAAAAACAAGTATTTCTCACAAAACTAACTGAATAAAAAAATCTAAGTTCACTTAGTTACTGTCTTTGGTTGAGCTAATCTGATTTTATCCACTTGCCAGCATTATCAAAACATTTAAATGTAACTTAACCTAAAAAGCAACATCTCCTTTCTCATAGGTCTTACTGTAGCATTAAAAATAAATAATATTTACATTTTTTAGATTATTAAAGGGCCGTATTTATTATAAATAAAGAATAAAAAATTCATTAGGTTTTTTTATTGCTTAGAATCAAATTTTTCTGAGTTAGTCCTTAATAGTTGAAATTAATAAGTGGCAAATTATATTTAATAAATAATAGTTTTGCTGCTTTATCTTCATCTAATCTAGTGGATCGTAAATCAAGCCGGCTCCACTAAAAAGTTGTTCGCTAGGTACTGAACCTGGTGGAGGCGACAGGTAAACACGTACTGTTTGCAAACGCTTGATATTTTGTGTTTAATTTCCACCACAATAAGACATCTTCCGTTAGTGGGAGCCTGTTTCTTTATTATAATCATTTATTAATGATTTCCATTTCATGACGTCGGTGATAGTGGTGCCATCCTCCATTGTGTTATCTTCTTCATCACTACTTTTGGCCAGCAAGTTTGCCAGATTAGAATTAATGCTAGGCTGTAGTACGATTTGAGAGCTTGTGCTTGGTTCATTGTCGATTGAATACGGTTCAGCTCTAAATTTTTTGCAGACAGGACCATTCTTATCGATAGTTGTTGTGCTTAAAGTTTCACTTTCAAGGCTCAAATTATTGTGTATCTGTATCAAGGGAACTAACTCAGACTGAATTTTTCTTTAAATAATTCATTAAAAAACTTTAGCTTATGCCTAGGGTCCAAATATGTTGCGAGTGCAAATAAATTGTTGCTTTGAAGTTCACCGAATTTGGAGTTTACGTCTTCAATTATTTTCAGAATCATGTCTTTGAAGTCTCTAGTTGTTACTGGCTTGTCTTTTTCGGTCTGTAAAGTATGCTTTAATACGTGTATTAATGGGACAACGGATGATATGCAAGTTTTTGTATCGCTTAAACTTCTTGTTATTTCTTCAAACGGGCTCAGGATTGTGACAATTTTTGGTAGGCGCAACCATTCTCCTGGGAAATCTCAGTAATGCTGTGTTTTGAGGCATAAAGACAAATAGAATCCTTGATCTTCAGTAGACGCTCAATCATATAAAAAGTACTGTTCCACCTTAAATCAAATAAAGTTAGCAAGTAATTAAATTTTTCGAAATAGGAATCCAGCCGATAAAGTAAAAAAACAGACAGACAAACAGACAAAGACATTTTTGAAGTGTAGTAAATATTTAAAAAGTACCTGGTGGTGCAATCCTGTATCACGCGAAGTGCTGGTTGATTAAGTTGCTCTGTTTGAATTTTATGCTATTCATCCTGAGCTATTTGGGAGTGATTAAAATTATATCTTTGACGTCTTGTCTTTGGAGAGCAGCACGAGCACATAGCTGTAATTGGCGAACAGTGCAACTAACATCAGTTATATGTACTAAATTCATCGCCTTAACCATATTTGAACCACCATCACGAATAAAGCAATGCACTTTTTCATTCTGAATGTTCCACTTCTGCAACATCATTTTAAAATTATCACAAATTATATCGCCATACATTCGCACTCAGCTCGGACCAAATATCTGTGGTAAACGACAGTTTATTAAACCTTGTAAGCAAGTGCTCAATTTTTTTCGAAATATTTTCATACATATTTTCACATACATGGTCAGTAAAAAACTGCCTTCCTCTTAACTGATAATTTGGCGAAGCAGCATGCATTAGACGACGAAATCCAACTCCTTCGACAAAATTAAATGGGAAGTTTTGTAACGCAATCATTTCTCCAATTAGATTGTCTATTCCTTTGGATTTCGCATTTGATGTAATCCACGCTTGATTTTTTTTTAGAACTGCTTGCAGTGTGATCTGGTTTTTGACTTCCTGTGCCGGTGTTGTTGCTGTATATTTTGTCACATTCACTGCTTCTGTATTTCGTTCTTCTTCAAGTTTGCAAAACTCGTCATATTGTTTTTTGTGCATAGCCTTTAGGTGATTTTTCAAGGATGAGGTAGTTCGCCCTTTTCTAGAATACTTCTTATCACAAGTCTTACACTTTGCATAATCACCGCCTATCTCCTTTTTTTTGGTTTCATCTTAAATTTTTTTCTTTAATAACTGAGAACTTTTTATGGTAATTAATATGTATATTGCGATCTTATGAACCAAAAACTGAACTTTATAACAAATAACTTTTTAAACTACCATACACAACACCAAAAGAACAATAAATGAGTAAAAATTCAAACTTATGCATGTATATTTGAATAACTAAAAGACATCCAACTTTGCTTTTCAAAAATTTGAAAAAGATATAGCAAAAATTCAAACTTACATTTCAATTCATAAGTATATAACCAGCTTACTTTACTTTTTCACACGAAAAAAAACATTCGTAATGGGAGGACGTGATTTTAAGATTTGAAACAACAAGACAACTGAGTCAAAAGAGTTTTTGCACTGACTTTTTGTAAGCTCTAAAGTGGATTTTATAACTTCCGTTATACCTCCGTTTCACCGCATTAAAATTTGCGGAGGCGGAAGCGGATGCGGAGGTACGATTTCAAGCAGAAGTTCCGCACTTACGGATGCGGATGCGAAGCTCCGTCACAACCCTACTTTGAAGGCGACAAAATCAATTTTGCTTTAATAAATACAACCTACTACGGCTTCCTTGTGAACGTTTGAGGTATGGTACCAAACTGTTAAAGTAAATGTTACAAAACTCGGTGAACAAAACGGTGATACAAAATTAGAAAAAAGTTATATATTGTGGGAATGGCACTTATTACACAAATAAAAAATTTTGTGATGTAAAAACTAATGAATTTTGTTTTCGCATTCAACATTGAGCGTGGTGCCCTCTAAGTGGGTTTTTTACTGTAAGAGCTGATGACCAACTTTCCAATTTTGAATTTTTTCATTGAAGTGATTTTTATTAAAAAAAAAAAGAAAGAAAATTAGCTTCAAATTAAAAAATGGCAAAATTCACGTCAAGTCTCCACCACACTAATTAAATCGGTTTTTGCGGTAAAAGTGTTGAGTTGTCTGATATTAACTATGGATGATGGTGTCACCAAATAGTTCACGCAAATGGATGCGCGCCAACATGCTCGCATCCATAGAAAAAATACACGAATTAATGCAAAATGTTTATTTCATTTTGGATCAAAAAAAGTTGACAGTCAACTCACAATAACTTTAACATTGCGAAAAATAAACAACATTTTTCGATTCAAATGAAAAATGGTTAGACGACAAAATGTTAAAAAAAAACTAAGAGAAGTTGTTTTCAAAGTTGTTGAGAAAGCTTAAAAATTTGTAGTTGTTCCTATTTTAGCAGTTTTAATAGAAACGAAATCAGCTCCTTTTCCAAACAAATTTAACGCCAAACTAAACTGTCCCGCATCTCGGTTTTTTTAAAATCTAATCGTACTATTTTGAATGAATTGTCAGAGATATTCAATTTTTTAACTAAATCAAAGGAAAAAAGACAAATATTCGGGAAAATAAGCAAATATAAAATGAAATCTTAAAGCGATGTGAGTATTTTCATGTTAAAGTGTTGTTTTATTTAATAAAACGAGTTTAATTGAATAAAACGAAGTCAATTGAGAGATTATTTTGGCACAACTAATGTCAAACGAAAATAATTCAGCTAATATCTAATAGAAAGCTAATGTCAGTAAAAGTTAAATAACTTCAAACAGGAAGCTATAATCGCGATAATAGGGTTGTTCCGGCCAGATTTTGTGGTAAAAATTGAAAAGTTACAAATAGCGATTTTCGAGAGAGCAAAAGCTGAAATTTCTCTGACTACTCGAATCACGACAATTCTGGCAGGAACACAAGAACGGGCTGAAATTGAAACCTGTCAAAAAGTTACGCGTATTTTAGTAAACAAACAATGGCAGAGTTCAGGAGCTAAAACCAGCGTCGTAGTTGCATAACCATTTGGTTAACACCTTCTGAATGCAAGGCGAGTGAAGCATATTCGAGAATATTATTGAAATAACTTTAAAAGTAAATCCGATTTTAAAGTTTTCTACCTGATTTTTATAGCTTGATAAATTATTTTGGAATTTGATTTATCTTAAATGCATAATGTGCATTTTAAATTGCTTAGTATAAAAATAAGAGGTTTGGCGCAAAATAAATGTTATCCAAAATTATTTTACATTTTGAGTTGAACTAAATTTTTTTGTTCAAACAATGAGTTATGTTCGATGGAATTGTAAAAACAAAAAAAAAAATGGAACAACTTTGATTTAGCGACACTTCAATTCCTTATGTTAAAACTGTCCACTTCGAAAAACAATGTTTTAGAAATAATTATCTGGTTGACTACCGTATAACCATTTAAATAAGATTCAACTATACGATTCCTTTTCAATAAAAAATCGCTCAGCTATTTAATTAAATAAATGAGCATTTACCAAAAATTACTTTGATTTCAAGCTTTTTGTTTGGTTGGTCCTTCTTAACACAACAATATAAGAAGTAAAAAAAAAATCAACGCTAAATATTATTTTATAAAGCCTCAATCACAATGACAACTTCATGACGGGACGAGAGCGAGGCGTGCTGTCAAAAATATTTAAAACACATGCTGTCTAATGTAACTTCGCATAATGAAACTCTTGACGACGTGCTGACGCGACAATTCGAATTCAACAATTCGAATTTTTCACGCGACGAGAGTTTTGACACGACAAGAGAGGGGCTGTCTGACTATGACATATATGGCTATCAAAGACGCCAGCAAACCACAAGGAAGGAATTTATTTTTATGAAACATATACAACAAGATAAATTAAAAATAAAAAAGTGAAAGGAAAAGTTTGAATGTTATTTGGCGCAACGATTAAATTTTATTTTCCGAAAAATTTTGACAAACAAAATTTAATTGTGTTTTACAATATGTCGACTTGTAATTCTGACATATTGAACGATTCTCGTCGCGCTCTCGTCCCGTCGTCATTGTGATTGAGGCTTAAGGAAAGTATTGGACAGGTATAATTCAGACAGGAAATTTCATTTCCCTCGCTTGGATGAAGAATATTTTAAAAATAGTCGCAAATGTCGTAAAATCAAATGCAAAAATAGAAGACAATGCTAAAAAAAAAGTCTTCAAATGTAACATTAGCGTTGCGTTGAGTTAAATCACTCTAATAGGTATTTGTTTTAATATCCGTTTAAATAGGCTGAAATTTGAGTATGCTAATGAAAGCTTCATAAATTAGTCATATACAATTTTAATTGCTCTATGTTTGCAAAGCTGTCTAAAATTCTTTATGTCTTGACGTCCATTTACATAATGTGAAGGTTGGGTTAGGTTAAAAAGGTCGCTAGCATATAGCAAGTCTCACTCGGAGGCAGTTTCCCCATTGTGATACCCTATATATACTTATTTACTTATGCGAAAGTTTCCGTCAGTTCGATTGATGCCCGTTTTTCATTGACAAATAGTGTTGAATATGACGCGGTTTACTTAAAACTGGGAAAAAATCAGTGACTGCCTTACCGCCAAAGTAGAAAGTTTTTCAATTGAAGAGATACATTTCTGATTTTGATTCAAATAGAACCCACATTGATATAAAGTGATTTCATATATGATTCAAAATGACAAAATGTGTTTAATGTAAAATAAAAAAAGTGTAAACTTCAAAATACAATTTGAAGTTTTTTACGATTAAAGAAAATTTAAAAAATGTTATTTAAAAAAAGTTTCACGTGCTAAAAAAATAAATAGAAAAAAATTTATTTTAAAATTTTCAACTTCAAATTTTGTGACATTAAATCAAAAGCAAGATTTTCAAGTTTGCAAGGCCATTTTGCTCTGAATGCACAAATCTAAGGCTTGGGCAGATTTTAGAGACATCGATATTAAAAGTAAAAGTGGAAGTTGAAATTTACTAAGAAATTGGTAATTTTTTAGAAATTGAAAATGTACCGAAAATGTACTGAAAATTATCCGAATGTACTGAAATTGGGCCAAATGTACCGAATGTACTGAAAACTTATCGAATGTAGTGAGCACGATTTTTCGCGACGCAAATTTACCGAAAAAAGTACAAATGTACTGAAGATGCCATCACTGCTTTCTGGGGCGCTGAGTTTTTACTCTTGATTTTTAAAGGACTCAATGAGAATGGCAATAAATATTCTCAATATTTTTATGATAACTCGCTTCGTTTTTGAGTAAACTTTCCACATGCATAACAGAGGGGAACATTAAAAGCAACGCCCGCCAAGTTAAGACCATCAAAAAGTATTTGATAAAGTATGATAACTCATTTAAAAGTTATGAATTCTGTATTTCAAAGACCGAAACAATTATCAAGAAAATATATTTAATATTTGTCTCAAGAATCATAAAATCTTGTCAAAAAAGAAGATTTCACTGTAGCATATTAGTTCACGTTAAACAATTGTCCACTGTATTAACAGCAGTTTGTGTGATTATTGAAACTTCGTTTTTTTAATCCGTACATGTGAATATTATTTATATATGTGCTTTAATTTAAATTTCCTTTGGCAGCTATTTTGTTGGTTTATCTTTTTTTTTATTTGGTCCTGTTGCATCATGTTGCAACGCTTAATTTATTTTTGCTGGCAGCATCGGCAGTAAAGCGTATCACTTACGCATATGTCAAACGTTGCTTGTATTATTTGCTTTATTTTTATTTAACATATACCATAAACATTTGTATCTACGGAAAAAAAAAATACTTTTTAATGATGCCATCCTAAATCGGTGCCTTGCTGCATAAAAATGCGGCGAAAAAGTGACTTTTTGGGGGTCGCTTCCCAGCGACGTAAAAAATGCGGTAAAATGCGCTTGCATTCAATTTGCGTAGAATTTGCTAACGTTCACAAAAATTAAGAATCAGCGTTCTTCTGTGAGATTTCTAACTAAAGGCCTGTTGTATCCGTAGTTACTCGTGCTAGCAATTTTTCAGGACATGTCGGGCTTCTTCAACTACGCCGGAACGGTTAGGTTAAAGAAGGTCCTCTTCGGGCTTTTTTCTGGCTTAGAAATCATATTTAACTGGAAAATTCTTTATGTCCATAGTTTCATAAAATAACTCAATCTAAGCATTGCGTTTAAATTTTGGACGATGATAAGAATCAGTATTGCGCTTGGTAGTTTGTTCGTGATGCGTTCATAACCAAGAAATTTCTTGAGGGTTAGTTCTGTCGTTGATTTGCTCTACTGTTACTAAAATGGAGAGTGAAAAACACTTGCAATTAGTGTTTCACCGAGGCCGAGGCGAGGTTCTAGTTGATCTCGGTCTCGCCTCGTTTTATAAATTTAAGTCTCGCCTCGCCTCGGCCTCGGCCTCGGACGAGATCTTGCCATCACATACCTCGCCTCGCCTCGCTTCGCCTCGTTCTCGGCCGAGGCACCTCGGTAAAAAAGCGAGGTTTTTATTAAAATAAATAAAAAATTATACATGTATCCGGGCTGATACGCTGATCAAGCCTCAAGAAATAAAATAAAATATCTGTTTTTATTTTTGGTGAATTGGATGAGATATGATGAATTTAAATCTTTTCTTATAAGGGAAGGAGAGGCATTGCCTATTTTTCCAAACCAAACTAAGCTATGAACCTTTTGCAAACTATAAGAAAGATATGTACCAAATCTTATTTATCTACGTCAAATAGATATTGAGATATGATAAAGTTAATTTTTTTCTTATATTGAAGGCATGGTACCGCCCATTTTATTAATTGAATCTTATTTATGCCTCTATTTTTTATAAATATACCAAGTTTTATTAATCTGCATCAAGAAGTTGATAATAAAAGGTTTTTCAATAAGAGCTCTACAAAAGTTTTTTTAAATAAAACAAAAACGGTTTGGGATATTAATGAAATTCTTTATTTTTGTAAAAGAACATTTGATGCCATTATTATCAATTATCGTCAATTTGATCTTGTAAGGATGTAGGCCAAGACCTTCGCCACAACGACGTCACAGAGATGCCCAACGCTTGAGAACGACGTGTGAGAGACTGATTTGGGTCTTCCTCTATTGATGTGCTAGCGGCAGCAATATTCTCGACACTACGGGCACTTCTTTGTCTCACTGGCACGGAAACAATTTGTACTATGCCTGTGGATTCAAATTTTTCCACTAGACGCTCAATTGTTGATCTGACAGGACGATTATGACGACCATAAATTGGACGTTCGCTCTTAAAGTTGAGGCCACTGACTCCGAATTCCGGTAGTAAATTTTAATAATTTCGACTCGTTTTTGGATCGTATATCTTTCCAAGATGAAATGGCAAACCTTACTTAAGAGAAATGTCAAAAGAGCGGGAAAAAATATGGCGTCGATTGCTTTCCCTATTGGTCTACTTTTGTAGCGTCTTTATTGAAAAACCCTTTATATGATGAATTCTGCTTTTCTCTTATGTGGGGGTGGCATCACAAATCATAAGAAACATATATGTATGTCAAATCTTTCGTCGGTCGGTTGAATGATTTAGGAGTCCATTAGCAACGAACATACATATATTGATCTTTATTTATATACTAGCATTACGCTGTGCGTTTCGCTTCACCTTACCGGTTCTTAGAAAGACTATTAGAATAAATAAATTTCAATGCAGTGTTGTCAATCATGCAGTTTTGCTTAAAGCCTTACATGCTTCAAGCATGCTAAAAGCATTTCTGTGCATTAGCGCTTGGACCAAATCTGAGCTCGTAAGAAGCACATGCGGGTTAAAAATAAAACAAAGTAGTTCACTCAAAATAAAATACTAAAATATTAGTTAAATAAACATTTTAATATAAAAATTACATTCATATTTTGAATCTGCATATGGGTCTTACGAGTTCAGATTTGGTCAAAACGCGCCTCGCTCTTGGTTTCGAATACGAGGCTAGAACGAGGCGAGGCCGAGATCACACGGCACCTCGCCTCGCCTCGGTCAAGCGAGGAAAATTAATTTTTCCATCTCGCCTCGTTCTCGCCTCGGTCTCGCCTCGTTCTCGTAGTCAAAAACGAGGCTGCCTCGTAGCTTCGGTGAAACACTACTTGCAATAGGTAGCATAATTTGCACGTTCTTACTTTTTAGTTGGAGTCTTTAATGCTAACACAGTGGGAGATAATTCATCGACACTTGGTGTATTAGCTTTTAACGGGGAATAGTGGAAATGAGGTTGACCTTTAAAGTAATTTTATTTTTTAGAAGTATTTAATAATGGCTTATTATATGTATGTATATTTATTCACATGTCTTCAAAAATAGTACAAATTAAAAGTTATTAAAAACAAAATTGATGAGTTAAAAAATAAATAAAACAAAACTTACAATATTTTAGAGAAATGGTATGAGACATTATTTGTATAAAATACAGTATTTAATGCCACGTTGAGGAAAACAAATATTCAATTAAAAAATCTTGTATATAATCTATCCTAATTAATGTTGAGTACATGGAATTTAAAAATAATTAAAAATTAGGAAAAAGTGAAATAACAAATTTAAGAACAAAATAATATGAAATAATATGAGCAAACAGAGCAATCTAAAAGAGAAAAAAAACTTATAAAATATTACTTAATTAAATTATAGAGAAACAAAAGCATAAGAAAACTGAAATTAAAACTCCAAATAAAATTTTGAGTTCGTTCAATGAAATAACTACATATAAGGATGAAGCAAAACTTCTATTTCAGTTAGGTTGAAACCAAGAAGCCACAACTTGACTTGTTTTAAAAACATTGTTAGGTTTCGAAGCATTTTCAAGGATTCCGGAAGTCTATTGAAAAGTCTACATGATAGAATAGGAAAGGAGTTGCGATAACCTGTTGTCCGAAACACTGGTACATTCACAGTGTGAATATTTCGCAGAGGGTATCTATCAGACATCCTGCTGCACAAGTAACCGCACCGTAAGAAAAAAATTATGAGGACTTTATAGTAAAAAAAATGACGAATGGGAAGAATTTTTAAGGTTCTGAAAATTTCAATGGAATGTGTTGAGCGATTTCTGTTACACAGTTTTCTTATTACAGATTTCTGTAAGACTAACAAAGGTCTAGTTCTGTTTTCGTAGGCTCCACCCCAGCAAGAAATGCCATAATTTAATTTTGAATGAAATAGACCGAAATAAAATGATTTTAAGACACTTTCGGGACAAAGTTTTTTAATGTTATAAAAATTTCACACCACATTTCGAAAATACATTTTAAGGCTATTTGTGTGATCACGCCAATTAAAATGTTTGTCAATTATAGCTCCTTAATATTTAAAAGAGTGAACAATATTAATTGCAAAACAGTCAGAGCTACATACAATATTAGGGTCATAAGGGAGGGAATGATGAGGACATATTTTATGTTTCAGACAGCTAGAATCATGGAAAATTATTTCTTGATCGGGCAGAGCTTGCGATGTAAGATTAAAATACATTAGCCTTGTTTTACTGCTAATTAAAAGTTTATGTTGAGAAAACCAATTCCTTAAAACATCAACATCGTGGTTTATGTTAACTGACAAGTCAAGAAGAGAATCGCAAACATGACTAATGCCAAGATCATCAGCAAAAGCTGTTATTTTACCTTTGAAATCTTGCAAAAAAATAGAGTTTATGTATATTAGAAATAAAATGGGTCCAAGGACTGACCCTTGAGGGACCCCCATGTTTACGATGCCAGCACTACTTATACTTGAGCCAATTTTAACTCTATGAATGCGATCCGAAAGATAAGAAGCAAACCAATCATACATGTGACCTCTGAAACCAATAGAAACTAGTTTTCTTAAAAGCATTTTGTGATCAACCATGTCGAATGCTTTTGTGATATCCACAAAAAGACTTGCACAGAATTTTTTGTCATCTAAACCTTTTTGTAAGTTAGAACAAAAATCGAACAGTGCGTCTTCAGTGGATAAATTTTCTCTGAAGCCGAACTGGTTTGGATTAATAAAATTTGAGCGAGTGAGAAAAGAGACGACTCGCTTTTTAACTGCTTTTTTCATTGCGATTACCCTTTTTAAAAAGTGGAGTAATTATAGCACTTTTTAACTGGTCTGGAAAAATTCCTGTCATAATACATTCATTGAATATGAAAGCCAAAATGTCTACAATATTATATGCAATGTTTTTCGATAAAATATTCGACAAGCCGTCAATACCACAAGATCCTAAAATGTCAAGAGACTGAATAATTTTTAGCAATTCCAATGCTGAAATGGGTTCAAAGAAAAAGCTGTTTGAAGTCAAAATATAAGTTTTTAATGGTAGACAATCACAAGAACTATGGTGTAGGTGAGTATTCGGAACTAAACCAATTGAAGCAAAGTAATTATTAAGGAGTTGCCATTCTTTCTTTAAATCACCATTGCAGTTCAACAATTGTGTTTGATAGTAATTTTCACGAATTTTAGGAATTTGGTGTTTAATTTGTTTAGCCAATTTATCATGCCGATTTTTTAATTGTAAATTATTGTGGTGTATGAAACATTTAAGCCTTATTTTTCGATTTTGTAATTGTCACAGAAAAGATTACTTCATTCACATAGTGTTTATCATCAAAATTGGAGTATGCTGAAGTCACGTTACTGGCTCCAAGCACACTGATCCAGTCCTCGAAGAGCAAATAAGTATAGCTCAAACAGTAATTATAATGAAAGGCTTACAACAACTACTGACTAAAGATAATCAGCGTAAGAGTCCCCTTCTCGGTAACTGATCTTTCTCAGTTAGTTGCCTTGAGCGAGTCAGTCGCATTGTTGACTACAATTTCGTGGAACATTATCTTATTTTTACGTATTTATATTTATGTTTTTATTAAACGCTTAAATTTTTTTTGTTGATTTTTGCAGGTCACGGAGGTGTAAATCAGCTGGGTGGCGTTTTTGTAAATGGGCGTCCACTACCCGATGTAGTGCGACAGCGCATCGTCGAACTGGCCCATAATGGTGTACGGCCGTGTGATATATCTCGACAATTGCGCGTCAGTCATGGCTGTGTTTCCAAGATTTTATCGAGGTAAGCAAACATAATACAGTCAAACTTCTATATAGCGAATACGCACGGGACCAGAAAAAAAATTCGTTGTATAGAAAATTCGTTATATAGATATAATTTTTTTTTACTATTTATTTATAATTTTGGTAATTTTGGTTTGGACTACACTCTTCCATTTTTCTCCTTCAAAAAAATCTTCTAATACATTAAGAGAAGCATACATATTAGTCGGTACGTTGCTTCTTTTCTCCAGAAAGTTTCGAAATTCGTCAAATATCACGCATTCTATAACTTTTTTTTACTATTAATAACTTTATTTTCGAGAGAAAGGCTACTTCGATGCAAAATTTTCACTTCTATCACTGAACACTGACTGAACTATAGTCACCATTAATAATGAAGGAACTTTCTTTTTTTCGATTGTTGTTGTTTTCATATTTTGGGGATCCCCTTAAAATGTTTTCTTTTTTTCTCTGTTTGTATGTAGTTTTATTGACGTGCGTAACAGAAAATTATTTTAAAAAAATTCGCTGTAAGGAGATCAGAAAGGCATAAAAGTTTGATTTTCAGCAGTAAAATTTCTTCGTTTTAAAGAAAATCTCGCTATAAGGAAATTCGCTGTAAGAAGGTCAAAATATACTGAAAATAGAACGAAAAAGCTGTGTACTTGAACTCAGTTCGTAGTAGAGAGAACTTCGTTGCGTCGAAGTTCGTTATAAGGAAGTTTGACTGTAAATGAAATCCTTTAAAGGTGTTGGGTCAGATTATATACTTTGAGCTATAGGGCTAGAGTAACGCATGAATAAGGGGAAATCTTATATTGAGAAACTTTTCAAACATTTTATTTCAAACATTTTTCCATTAAATTACGTTGATTTAAATATCAATCAAAGGATATTTATTATTTGCTAATAATAAAACGATTCTTTGTACATATGTATTTATATTATTGTGTTTACTTGCAACATTTTGTTGGTGTATTTTATTTAGTTTCTGCCTATATTTTAGCTTAAGGTTTAAAAATAATTGTCCCAATATTTGAGCATCCTAGCTCAAACGTACACGGCGCGGACAAGGTTTATGGCCGATTTCGTTGAAATTTTACGAATAAGCCGACTTAATAAAACGTAGAAAATGGTTGAAAATGCGGACAAAATACATCCGAAGGCGGCTTTTTTAAAATTTGCGGTCCCATATACCTATATTATAGAATCGGGTTTGAGAAAGTTCTCCCAAAATTTCAGCAACCTGCGAACGGCGCAATCATATGGAAGCAACGCAAGAAAAAATCTGTCCTGTACTGACCTTTCTTAGATCAAAGATAAAAAATATAGAAACATGGGCCCAAAAAATCAACTGACACGCCTACTTTTCATATAAGTGGTATTTTAAAAAGGCTGTAATCCAGACATGGTGTCGAGACCAGCAAGTATCAGAAATGTGTACATAAATGTGGAGCATGAATTGTATTCTTTTCTCATTTTTCGTCGTCTATCTAAGTATCATTCATTTTTTGTCTATCTGTCTATCTGTTCTTTATGGACGCGGAAACTATCCAGCCGATCGTGATGAAATTTTTACAGTATGTTACTATTAATCAGGTGGGTGTCATAAAACTTTTATTTAGGGTGCATATTTAGGGTGGCCTTCATACAAAAATATTTTTAAAAAAACATTTTCTCAAAGACAGGTAGATCGATTCGCATGAAACTAACACATTATGGCTTTTATGTTAAGAAGCATAAATAAGATGGTAAACATTTTATTCAAGGTGCATACTTAGGGTGGCCCTCATACAAATATATTTTTAAATATCATTTTCAAGAAGACAAGTTAATCGATTCACGCCGAGCTTACACTACGTATCTCTTATGTTAAGAAGCATGGCTTAGGCTACAAACATTTTATTTAGGGTGGCCCTCACACAAAAATATTTTTTTAAATATCATTTTCTTGAAGACAGCTAAATCGATTCTCATGAAATTTACACCATATCGATTTTATTTGAAGAGACACAGATAAGATCGTAAAAATTTTATTTAGGGTGCATATTTAGGGTGGCCTCACACAAAAATATTTTTAAATATCATTTTCACAAAGACAGGTTAGTCGATTCACTCCAAATTTACACCAGTAGCTCTTATGTTAAGAGGCACAGCTTAGGCTACAAAACTTTTATTTAGAGTGGCCCTCACACAAAAAAGTTTTTAAATATCATTTTCTCGAAGACCGCTTAATCGATTCTCATGAAATTTACATCACGTGGTTTTTATATTAAGAGGCACTGCTTAGGTTGAAAAAATTTTATTTTGGGTACATACTAAGAGTGGTCCTCATACAAAAGAATTTATAAATAGAATTTTCACGCAGACCGCACATCGAATCTACACCACGGTTGAGGTGAGGCGATGCGCACAGGGTAATGCTAGTAACTAATATATGTATATTGTTTTTTTTGAAAACTATCACTTGTGTTCACATTAATTCGAACAATACTGTAGTACCTCGATATGATTGTGACATGGTAGCAGAGACGAGCTAGGTCCCGGTCTATCATATTTGGGAGAGCAGGCGCAACGAGGATAACTTTGAAGCGGTAGCCGAGATGAACTAGATCCCGTTCTAGCACACAAAAGCTTCCTAAAAGCACACTGCTCCAACACTCCTGCTGCCACACTCTCCACTCATCGGATAGCAGCCGAGACGGGCTAGGTCCCGGTTCAGTGCCCTCATATTATTATTTTTATTGAACAGTGCCCGAGACAAGCTAGGTCCCGGAACAAAGTCCTACTTGCGTAGAATTTGGAATGCTTCTATCCTTGCGTATGCACAGAGCCGTATGTAGGGGGATGAGGGCGATAGACCCCCCGAAATATTTTGACGGACAGAAAAGAATGTTGGAGCAGTTGAAAAAGGCTAAAAAGTCGATTGAATATGGAAAATTACTAAAAAATTTGAATACGTTTGAAAAAGTCGAAAAAAATTGATTGAGGTTGCATAGGTTGAAACAGTATTAACTGGTTGATAAAATCAATAAAATATGAACAATGTTGAAAAAAGTTGAAGAGGTTGAGAAGCTCGAAAAAAGCTGAAAACAATTGAAAATTTGAAAAATAATTAAAACAGATTGAAAAAGTCAAGTTGAAAAAATCTTGGTTAATTTAATGAAGTTGAAAGGGGATAAAAAAAAGTCGAAAGGAAAATGTTGAGAAAAGTTGAAATATTAAAAAAATATTCAAAAAAACCAACACTTCTCACGCTCGCTTATAACTTGAAACTTAATGTTAACAGGTGCCACGCCCGCTGATGCAATCCCGCCGAAGTCTTTTGATAGAAATTCTTGTCTATTTTCTTTTGTGATTTTTGTGTTGCGTTTGCAACAGACGACAAATTCTGTACCTCGACAATTTTGTTTTTCCCCTCTTGCAAAAAAACAAGAAAAATTTTCCGAAATAGTTTCTGTTTCTGCGTTTTTTCTAGAGCAGTGGTTTCCAAACTATTTTGGCCGTGGAACCCCGAAATTTGTTGCCGATGATCGTGGAACCCTGAATATTTTTTAAACAACGACTTTTCAAAATTTAATTTCTGATATTAAATGAAACAAGTACTATTTGTGTATTTAAAATTAATTGAATTAAACAAAACCTAAAAGAAAAACAATTCATCAAAGAAATAATTAATAAAAATATAAGACATAAACTAAAATAAATGAAAAAACTTTTAAGTAAAGAATGCATCTGCTTCTTTGATTCCATGATTCTCTTAAAATAAGGCGTTATGTTTGATAACTAAACTCGCATGTCCGGTGCATCATCAAGTTTGTTACAATATTTCGTGGAACCCTGGGGTTCACTGGGGAATCACTGCTCTAGAGGCTTAGTTTTTAAATTGGGAACACTGTTTCTAGTAACACTTGATTTTTCTCAGTATGTTTAGCTATTGAACCATGACTAAGTAGGAATTGGTCTGGAAATTTACAAAATTTACTAAAATTTCAACTTTAAATTCACTCAAAACTTACGTGATGTTTTGCAATTAAGAAATCAATTGGGTTATTTATTCTGGCAATATGTAGAGCCTCAGGATTATACTAAAAAACCAGCAATATTTAAATGATCAATCGTAAGTTTGACCTTCAGACTGATCTAAATATTGGCCTATTGCGGCGTTCATATGTACGAAACCATATTTAAATGCAAAAATGGCATTAATAAAATTATTTAACTAATAAAGCCAAAATCGGGTAATTTAACAATTGGATTTGATTTATTTCGACTCAAAAATATGAGTTTAAAAAAACATCCTGAATCAGCTCAGCACTGTATGAAACGGTAGATCGAAGGGGAAGATTGGAGTCATGGTAAATTCATATTAAGAATTAAGTCATATCATTGGCTCTTTATACTAAAATCACCTTTTTCTTAAAAAATTCGAGTTTGCTTGAACATCGGTTTTTAAGATTTTTATTTAAATTTTTGTTTCATTTTCTATGGTAATTTTGACGCTGAATTGAAATGTGGTTTTAATTAGTTTTTATCACACATGGCTTTTGAGATAAATCTGGTCAAATACGAGTATTTCTAAGATACTGAATTTTACTATTATTATTCCCAAGAATGTATAAAATTTATTTCAAACGCAATTTTCCCTTGCAGTTTTTGTTGTTCTAAGAATTATGACCATAAATAAGTATAGTTAGTATCAGTGCTGATTTGGTACTGTGTCATTACTGCTTTTAATATATTTGGCTGTAACTTTGTTTTGGTACCCGGTCATAACCCCAATGGTCATAGTTCCCAAAACAATTTTGGGCCTTATGTCGGCTTTTTTCGTTCATAGTCCCTATTTCTTTTTTGACAACTTCAATTCCAACCCCCCCCCCCCCCCCCCCCCCGAAATAAAGTTCTGGATACGGCCATGCGTATGCACATGCTCAAATGGTACACGGTTAGAAATTTTGGAATAAATTTTAATACTTTTGGAATTACATATATGACTACACCAGAATTGTCTAGATATTAAAATTCATTTTTAATACAAATTTGTATTAACATTTAATACTCGTTTTTATTAAAATTTAAAAAAAATGTGTCGTATCCACTGGTATTCGAACCAGGCTCCCTTTCAATACAAGAGTTGCATGAACATTTTAACGACATCAGCCAACGTAGTATCACATTTACATTGGCTAAATGTAATACCTGCGATAGCATCAAATGTTATAAAATATCGTTTTAATGTTTGAACTGTATTAGAATTTAATACAAAATGTATTACAAAATTTTGTAATTTATTCAAAAGTATTAAATAAAATCAAAATTGTATTAAATTTAATCAAAATTGTATTAAAAATCCTTGTAATACTTCGCTTGTATTAAAATTTATTCCAAGATTTCTAACCGTGTAGTTTCACGATGCCAATAAGCGTAGAGCTGAACGGTCAGATCTTTTTAAACGCGAATGTGCTGAAGTGTTGGCAAGTGGCGTAGCCAATAGATTGATGTGATTTTGCAGTTTTTGGAGGTATTTTCCTCTTATTCTTTCGAATTCTGTCTTAAACACACGGTTAGAAATCTTGGAATAAATTTTAATACAAGCGAAGTATTACAAAGATTTTTAATACAATTTTGATTAAATTTAATACTTTTGAATGTATTACAAAATTTTGTAATACATTTTGTATTAAATTCTTATACAGTTCAAACATTAAATAACATTTGGAATCAATTTGATGCTATAATTTTGCCAACGTAAATATGATACTACGTTGGCTGATGTCGTTAAGATGTTCATGCAACCCTTGTATTGAAAGAGAACCTGGTTCGAATCCCAGTGGATACAACAATTTTTTGAAGTGAAAACTTCTTATGGCACGTTGTGCGGCTGAGGAAAAAAGTATAATTTCGCGACACCGACCGTCATCGGGAAGACTTGGGAAACGAACTCGATTTTGATATTTTGAAGACTTGGGAAACGAACTCGATATTGGAATTTTGAAGACTTTTGAAACGAACTCGATTTCAGAAATTTGAAGACTTGGGAAACGAACTCGATTTCAAATTTGGAAGACTTGGGAAACGAACTTGATTTTGGAATTTTGAAGACTTGAGAAACGAACTCGATTTTAGAATTTCGAAGACTTTGGAAACGAATTCTATTTCAGAAATTTGAAGACTTGCGAAACGAACTCGATTTCAAATTTGGAAGACTTGGGAAACGAACTTGATTTTGGAATTTTGAAGACTTGGGAAACGAACTCGATTTTAAAATTTTGAAGACTTGGAAAATGAACTCGATTTCAAAAAATTTATAAAACGTTGCCTGCTTTTAGGTGCTATTAATAATTTGCCCCTAAAAGTAGGCAACACTTTCTGACAAATTTCAAAAAGAACGCCTAAAAGTAGGCAACGATTTTAAAAATTTCAGATAATGTGTCCTATTTTTAGGTGCTATTTTTGAAATTCGTCGGAAAGTGTTGCATACTTTTAAAGCGGCTCTCACACGATCAATATTACTGACAATATTTACATTACTGTCAGTGTACCACTCACACGGTCAGTATTGTTTATTGTCAGTAATCAGTTTTTTTGACATTCGACTGGTGAAGGTGCGAACTATGCTCCGGCTACGTGACCGACAGCCGAAAATGGCATGCCACTTTTTGGGGCAGATTCCATCCAAACTTGCACCACGCCTCCAGCTAGGCATCGGACGACCATACCCTTGGACGCAATGTTCCATGCCACTGAATGAGGAACTTTTTCAAGTTTCTTTCAAGTTTCGCTGCCTCATCGTCTATCTGCCACAAAATGGGGCATGCCACGCCCCCTCCCAGGATTTTGCCGTCCCGTGCCTACTTGCACCCTCTGACCAACTTTCAGCCGGATCTGCCAGTATTCACCTCACACCATCAGTATTACTGTCAGTATTTAAAAACTTCGTCAGTAATATCCGATTTTTTCATCAGTCATCAGTATCGTTTTTCTATACTGACAGTACATCAGTACTCACCTCATACGATCAGTAATACTGTCAGTATGCAAAATACTGTCAGTAATATTGATCGTGTGAGGGCCGCTTAATACTGATGGTGTGAGGTGAATACTGACAGTTCATCAGTATTATTTGCACAGAAAAGTGGCCAAAAAGTGGCATGCCACTTTTTGGGGCAGATCCGGCTGAAAGTTGGTCAGAGGGTGCAAGTAGGCACGGGACGGAAAAATCCTGGGAGGGGGGCGTGGCATGCCCCATTTTGTGGCAGATAGACGATGAGGCAGCGAAACTTGAAAGAAACTTGGAAAAGTTCCTCATTCAGTGGCATGGAACATTGCGTCCAAGGGTATGGTCGTCCGATGCCTAGCTGGAGGCGTGGTGCAAGTTTGGATGGAATCTGCCCCAAAAAGTGGCATGCCATTTTCGGCTGTCGGTCACGTAGCCGGAGCATAGTTCGCACCTTCACCAGTCGAATGTCAAAAAAACTGATTACTGACAATAAACAATACTGACCGTGTGAGTGGTACACTGACAGTAATGTAAATACTGTCAGTAATTATACTGTCAGTAATATTGATCGTGTGAGGGCCGCTTTACTGTCAGTATTTAAAAACTTCGTCAGTAATATCCGATTTTTTCATCAGTCATCAGTATCGTTTTTCTATACTGACAGTACATCAGTACTCACCTCATACGATCAGTAATACTGTCAGTATGCAAAATCCTGTCAGTAATACTGATCGTGTGAGGGCCGCTTAAGGGTAAATTATTAATAGCGCCTAAAAGTATGCAACGTTTTTTGAAAAAATTGGCCCATGAAAGTATGTAATTTTGTGTAAAAAATTTTTAAATTTGTAGCATACATATGTTGACTTCCGGTTAGTTGTTGCTCAGTAAGCAAATTTTTCTCTGCTAGCGCAGCCGAAAGCAGAACCAACAGCCCAAAGCAGAGAAAAATCTGAAATACCAGGCCACCTTGAACCAGCAGCAAGCAAATTTGGTTTTTTGAAAAAATTTAAAACGTTATATCTCGGCTATTACTAAACCGATTTAGACAAATGAGGTGTAATAGTTTTTTTTAAGAACAAGCAGATTTTTTTGAAGTCATTTGTATTATGATTAACTGTCACAAGATGGCGTTTTAAGCAGTTTGAATATTCTAACAGCCAGAACTCGGCAACGAATAAGCCGATTTTGATAAATGTGGTGTCATAGTGTCTGTTAGAAGAAGCAGATTTTTATCTTAAGTTTAAGAAAAATTATGTTTAAGCTATTTAGTCACAGGTCCAGGTACTTTTTTTACCTGATTTTTTCTTATACTTACATAATTCGCAATGATGTGTCTTACTGCAATCAGAATAAATTTTTGTTTTTAAACATAAGGAGTACTTAGCTCAAATTTAATTATTCACAGTTGAGGCTACTGAGCCGAATATACTTCTTCCAGCAATTTTTGAAGTGAAAACTTCTTATGGCACGTTGTGCGGCTGAGTAAAAAAGTATAAGCTCGTGACACCGACCGTCATCGGGATTCCCCGTCATGAATGCGATGGTAAAATTTTAATGTTCTATTGTTTCTTTTAAATAAAAAATATTCCAAGTGGAAGACAAAAAGCAAAGCATACACACTAACTGACACATTTAATTCTCATTCAACGATTGTTATGCTTACATGTTTGTTTCTTTCAATGTCCGCGTTGTTGCGTTGACAGATTGAGAATGAGAGCGAGAGTAAAATTTGAATGCATATTCCGTTCTTGTCTTCCATTGCATTGCCATATAAAAAGAAAACGCACACATACCAATTAACGCACTAACTTGCCATTAAACGATTTGTTTTCACTTCTGTCGGCACTCCCGGAGTGCAACCCGCCGTTTTTTTTTTTAAATTTTAATAAAAACGAGTATTAAATTTTAATACAAATTTGTATTAAAAATGGATTTTAATAAATAGACAGTATTGAATTTTAATACAATTTTGGTGTAGTCATATATGTAAGCCCAAAAGTATTAAAATTTATTCCAAAATTTTTAACCGTGCATATGTATATGGAGATCTCTATGGGTATGCTCATTTCTAATGAACCAAGGTGCTCCTGTTATTGTCTTTAGTATCTTTGCTTGAGCTCTTTGAAGAATTTCTATATTTGATGAACTAGCGAATCCATACACGATTAGAAATCTTGGAATAAATTTTAATACATGTGAAGTATTACAAAGATTTTTAATACAATTTTGATTAAATTTAATACTTTTGAATATATTACAAAATTTTGTAATACATTTTGTATTAAATTCTAATACAGTTCAAACATTAAAACGATATTTTATAACATTTGATGCTATCGCAAGTATTACATTTAGCCAACGTAAATATAATACAACGTTGGCTCAGGGCTGCCAGATTTGGCGACTTGTCGCCAAATTGGCGATTTGAGGAGGTGTTTAGGCGTTGGAAAATAGCCCTAGGCGACTAGTCGCCAAACGGCGATTTCAATTTTTGCTAGTTGCAATGCAGAAGGAGACAAAATGTTTCCAGATTTGGCAGCATTCGCCTTAAGAATTTTATAGTTGCCTAACAGCAACGCGATCTTTAGTTAAATGAATATTGTGAAAAGCAAACTTAGAAACCGAATTCGGGTTCATTTTCCCATTCGTTGCATTTTTTGCACAAATTTTTAACCTTCGGACAACATGCTCAAGATGGTTAATTCTGAAATCTACGAAAAGACCTCATAAACTAGATTGCGAGTCCTGCGAGTTCAGTTTAGAAGACGCTTTCAACTTTTTTGATGATGGCAATTTCGAAAAAAAAAGCAATTTTAATTTCGTGTAGATGCATTCCGAATTACATACATTTGAGTTACTGGAATAAAATTTCTAATGTATTTAAAACCTTTAATTTCTTTTTTACTCTCAAAAATTTTGTTTCTTTTATTTCAGTTATTATTGACTAGGTATTGTCAATTAATTTGCAGAAGCCGGACACTACAAGTGTATTTTCATAATTATAAAAATCGAACCTACCAAACCTGAAGTTTTTTCATTTTCAATTTATAAATTGAAATTTATCTAGTGATCTATCCTATGTTAACCCACATTAGATTGTTTGCTAGGTTTGAATTTAAAAATTGGAAAGGTAAAACCCCAGGTTCGGTACGTTAGGTTTATAAATGCTAGTTTTGAATTTGAGTATTGAGAATTTTAATTTCAAATCTGCAGGTTCACTACTTTTCATCAATTGCTAGGTTTTAATTCGCTAATTCGAAATGAAAAACTGGTGTTTGTCTTATTTTTCTATAAATTTTTATTTGGCGACTATTCTGGTGACTTCAAATTCAAGCATGTCGATTTGTGGCGATTTTTGGCGACTTAAACGCCACATATTGGCGACTTCGCGTCCAAGTAATCTAGCAAGCCTGCTTTGGCTGATGTCGTTAAAATGTTCATGCAACCCTTATATTGAAAGGGAACCTGGTTCGAATCCCAGTGGATACGACATATTTTTTTTTTAAATTTTAATAAAAACGAATATTACATTTTAATACAAATTTGTATTTAAAATGAATTTTAATATCTAGACAGTATTGAATTTTAATACAATTCTGGTGTAGTCATATATGTAATCCCAAAAGTATTAAAATTTATTCCAAAATTTCTAACCGTGTTTAGCTGTATGCCATAGGTCCAGATAAGCTTGATGACACTATTGTATAGTAGAACTTTATATTCCAATTTTAGAGGAAAGTGTCTGTTAATTAACCAGTGTAAACTAGCAGCTTTGAGTTTGATTTGCGTCTTTTGGGCTTCGATATGCTTACGCCAAGTTATGCGTTTATCTAAGTTACATCATTTGCTTCTGAAACTCGAATACCATTTAATGTTAAGGTTGAAGTTGAATTTCTGTTTAATGTAAATATGACATGTCGGAATTTTCTTATACTTGATGTTAAGAAGATCTATGCTGAAGTTCGTTGCTCCATCTAATGTCAGCATCAGTTTTTTATGTCAATGCTGTGAGCAAAGAAATTACAGTCACGGCCTGAAGACTATAACGTATGTTAGTAAAACACTAAAATACATACGAATAACACAGTTTATTGTTAAGGCTGCTATCATTAATTATTGCTCCTGAAATTCCCAAAGTGCAACTGTCAACAGCCCAGGCAATGGCAAAGGCAATCGCAAGATTAACAAAGCCATTGTTGAGGCGCGTGAAAAGTATTTAACATTTTATTTATTGCAATTGTTGTGGTCCTAAATAAGTATTTGCTTCGTAAAACAATAAAGCATAGCGCAAAAAAACTAGGTATAAAGAATTGCAAACATACGCACAGTGGGCTTTAACCAACTTTTAATAAAAGTGTGAATTGCAACAAAAACTTTAATTGGTGATTATTGGGGATGCAAGTTAGAGTCTAACTTTTGCTAAAACAAAAGAAATCCTAAGAGACATGGATATGTAAGTATAACATACGTACGCAATATAAAAAACTTCCGATTTTGTTCAAATTTTGACATGTCAAAGAACCTTAATAGATTGCACCACAGCCCAGATTTCAGTTCCCTAGGGGATCGGGATCCTGAGAAATAGTCAAATTTTAGCCTGAAAATAGCCGTTTTTAGCCCGTTTTAAGAACTTTAGTTCTAAAAGCTGACAAATCCAAATTTAAAGTTCTTCATATGATTTTTTTTTATTACATCATCTTATATGCTTCAAGAAAAAGTATAAGCTCCTAGACCTTAAGACTTATTTTTGCGACCCGATTAAGTGAAATAGTTCTAATCAAAATATGACAGCTTTGAAAATGATGCCCTAAGTCGTAGTTTTATTCAGAATGCTAAAAACAGATGTTTTTTTTTTTTAGTCTACCTATTCGCTTTTAAATGAGACACCATCTAGTGAAAATAGTTGACCAGGCCTAGAGATATTTAACATTGAATTCGGCTATTTTCGCAAAAATTGCGTTTATTTCGAAATTTAACATAACAGAACTCAAGACCCCGAATATCGAGAGAGCTGAAATTTGGGTTGTGAGGCTATCTTTTCAGGTTCTTTAACCTGTCAAAAATTGATTGAAGGTTTTTTAAATTTCATACGTACACGGTTAGAAATCTTGGAATAAATTTTAATACAAGCGAAGTATTACAAAAATTTTTAATACAATTTTGATTAAATTTAATACTTTTGAATATATTACAAAAATTTGTAATACATTTTGTATTAAATTCTAATACAGGTCAAACATTAAAACGATATTTTATAACATTTAATGCTATCGCAAGTATTACATTTAGCCAACGTATATATATTACTACGTTGGCTGATGTCGTTAAAATGTTCATACAACCCTTGTATTGAAAGGGAACCTGGTTCGAATCCCAGTGAATACGACATATTTTTTTTTAAATTTTAATAAAAACGAGTATTAAATTTTAATACTAATTTATATTAAAAATGAATTTTAATATCTAGACAGATTGTCTACCATTTTTACCAGTCCGTTTTTACCACTGACCAATTTTACCACTAATTCTTTTTACCACTGACCATTTTTACCACTACTTCTTTTTACCACTTATTAACAGAAACAATGTTCAGGGAGCTTAAAAGTTGGGATAAGTGAGCTCAGGATTTAAAACTCCCAAGAAGCCAATACCGGCTTCGCGGAGGCTTCGGCGCGGTTCAGTCAATAACTTAGCCAACACTGGCTACGGTGGCCACAGTAATGCTATATAAAAGTTAGGATAAGTGAAAGAAATGGAAACAAGTTAAGGTGTTATTTTCGGCGAGGCCGAAACTCACATACCCTACACTGCACTGAAAGTACCTTTGCATCAAATGTTAAGAAGACGTTGAAGAGGTTGAATAAGTCGAAAAAAATGTGAAATGTTAGAAAGGTTGACAGAGGTTGAAAAATGTTGAAAAGTCGTAAATATATGTAAAATGTTGAAAAAAGTTGAGAGAGGTTGAAAAACTCTAAAAAAATGAAAGAGGTTGAAAAAATTTGAAACTATTCAAAATTGATGAAAAAGTCGAAAAAATAAAGAAACTTATGAAGAAAGTTGAAAGAGGTTGAAAAAGTCGAACAAATACATATAGAATATATTGGAAAACGTTAAAGGGTTGAAAAAGTGGAAAGTGTTAAAAAAAATCGAATAAAAATGAAAAATTTGAAATATGCCACACCCACTTCTCCAATTTCGCCCACTTTTGGTTCAACAAATTATATTTGTAATCGACATCCTCATATTAAGTTTCAGCAAAATAGCTTGTATAGTTTGCGATATATGCTGCAGTTTAATTTAAAATTAAGGGCGGTGACACACCCACTGGTACAATCCAGGTCGGTTTTGATCCAGAAATAGCTTTTCATAAGCAAACCCCTAACACCAAATTTTAGTATGATTGCTCACTTATTTCGATAAATATGCCACTTACCGTATTTTATTTGTATGGCAGGTGCCACGTCCACTGGTGCTATTTCAGCCACTTTTGATTCAGATATACTGTATTGCAACTGAGCCACTTTCATTAAATTTCATAGCAATTGCTGCAATAGTTTACTTAAAACAGCGCTTACAAATTTATGTTAATATGGGAGGTGCCACGCCCACTGAAGCAATTCTGTCAAAACTAATTTATTTTTAAAGCCTATAGTAACTGACATCTAAACACCAAATTTTATGAAGATTACTCTCTTAGTACACTATTTATAACAATAAACACTTTTTGCTTATATGGGAGGTGCCACGCCCCCAGGTACTATTGCACCAAATTTTTGTAATAAAAGACCTTACAGCAAGTATATCTACCTCATTAAATTTCATCACGATTACGTTGTTCGTTCTCTTAATATAACGTTTATAAATATTGTGGGCGGTGCCACGCCCTTCAACGAGTTTTTTCAATAAAGAGGCTGAGCTTGTATTGATGACATCTTTCAGCGGTATCATCTCCAAGATTTTTATGAAAATCGTTTGTGCCAATTTTGAGATATATGGAATCAAAATTTTTAGCAGTTGAAAAGTGCCACGCCCACTTTTTCAATTCAGCCCACTTTTATCTCAACTCAAGATATATTTGAAATGTATCCGTTTACCAAATTTCATAGCAATATCTTGCACGGCTTACAAGATATGGTGGTATAAAGGTTAAAATTTAGGGCTGTGCCACGCCCCTGTAGGAAGCTTTGAAAACTTGAAACCTAACCTAATCCTAATCTTGTTCACATGTGCATCAAATCATCAATTTTCATCAAAATAGGTGCAACTTTTTTCAAAATTGACCTGGATATGTATACATAGGGTATGGGCGGTAGGCGTGTCAGTTAACCGATTTCGCCCATTTTCAATAGCAAGATGCCTGCAAGAAGATGTGACCTGTGTGTGAAAGTTTCATTCCATTAGCTCTCTTGGTTTTCCCGTAAACCTGATTTTAAATGACAGACAGACAGACAGACAGACAGACAGACAGACAGACAGACAGACAGACAGACAGACAGACAGACAGACAGACAGACAGACAGACAGACAGACAGACAGACAGACAGACAGACAGACAGACAGACAGACAGACAGACAGACAGACAGACAGACAGACAGACAGACAGACAGACAGACAGACAGACAGACAGACAGACAGACAGACAGACAGACAGACAGACAGACAGACAGACAGACAGACAGACAGACAGACAGACAGACAGACAGACAGACAGACAGACAGACAGACAGACAGACAGACAGACAGACAGACAGACAGACAGACAGACAGACAGACAGACAGACAGACAGACAGACAGACAGACAGACAGACAGACAGACAGACAGACAGACAGACAGACAGACAGACAGACAGACAGACAGACAGACAGACAGACAGACAGACAGACAGACAGACAGACAGACAGACAGACAGACAGACAGACAGACAGACAGACAGACAGACAGACAGACAGACAGACAGACAGACAGACAGACAGACAGACAGACAGACAGACAGACAGACAGACAGACAGACAGACAGACAGACAGACAGACAGACAGACAGACAGACAGACAGACAGACAGACAGACAGACAGACAGACAGACAGACAGACAGACAGACAGACAGACAGACAGACAGACAGACAGACAGACAGACAGACAGACAGACAGACAGACAGACAGACAGACAGACAGACAGACAGACAGACAGACAGACAGACAGACAGACAGACAGACAGACAGACAGACAGACAGACAGACAGACAGACAGACAGACAGACAGACAGACAGACAGACAGACAGACAGACAGACAGACAGACAGACAGACAGACAGACAGACAGACAGACAGACAGACAGACAGACAGACAGACAGACAGACAGACAGACAGACAGACAGACAGACAGACAGACAGACAGACAGACAGACAGACAGACAGACAGACAGACAGACAGACAGACAGACAGACAGACAGACAGACAGACAGACAGACAGACAGACAGACAGACAGACAGACAGACAGACAGACAGACAGACAGACAGACAGACAGACAGACAGACAGACAGACAGACAGACAGACAGACAGACAGACAGACAGACAGACAGACAGACAGACAGACAGACAGACAGACAGACAGACAGACAGACAGACAGACAGACAGACAGACAGACAGACAGACAGACAGACAGACAGACAGACAGACAGACAGACAGACAGACAGACAGACAGACAGACAGACAGACAGACAGACAGACAGACAGACAGACAGACAGACAGACAGACAGACAGACAGACAGACAGACAGACAGACAGACAGACAGACAGACAGACAGACAGACAGACAGACAGACAGACAGACAGACAGACAGACAGACAGACAGACAGACAGACAGACAGACAGACAGACAGACAGACAGACAGACAGACAGACAGACAGACAGACAGACAGACAGACAGACAGACAGACAGACAGACAGACAGACAGACAGACAGACAGACAGACAGACAGACAGACAGACAGACAGACAGACAGACAGACAGACAGACAGACAGACAGACAGACAGACAGACAGACAGACAGACAGACAGACAGACAGACAGACAGACAGACAGACAGACAGACAGACAGACAGACAGACAGACAGACAGACAGACAGACAGACAGACAGACAGACAGACAGACAGACAGACAGACAGACTACTGCTAAAAAACAGTAAATATGGAATTAAAAAAAACGCTCTAAGGATTTTCTTCTTTTTGACGTATTTCAACTATGATTAACATCCCAAATAATTCCACATTCAACTTACACTTTGTAACTCAACTTGTCATTTAAAGTTGGTTAAGGCCCACCGTGTACGAGTACACGTTAGCTATGTACATATGTATATACCTTAAAATACGTAAATAACATAAGATTGGGGTTTGGAAGTGGTTATCAATTTAAGAACTGACTTTATTGTACAGAGTAGTGATAAATTCTAATACCATTTAGTTAAACCAAACTTCGTTATGAAACTAAGTATCTGACTTATACTAATATGTCTACGAATAAGCGCGAGCCAAGTGTTTTGAATCACCTCCTAGCAAGCAGTGCTTGACAGGATTAAAAGTAAATGTTTATTGCTTTCCATCGCCTGAGGAACTTTTGCAAAAGTAAAAACTTCTAATCCATTCGCACATTTACCGATGAGACAGTTGTCAGCTATCACAGGATCAACTGAAGCGACACTAAATCTAGTACAGGATATTAGAGTTTAGCTACATATTAGTCTTATTATAAACGGTTTTCAAAATCATCTTGAAAGTGGCATGCCATCGTTACTGATATACGTGAAAGCGGCTCTTTGTACCCCTTTTGCAATTAATTGTAGCAGGTGACTTTGTCGAAAGTAGGCCATCACAAAATATTTCCATGTAGCGAAATCAGTCAAACTCCCATTTTCCGCTACTACTAGCTTTACACGACTAAAGAGTTACAGTGACTCTCCTAGCCCTCTCTTCAACATTTAGTTTTCCGTCCAAGACCAGGCCAAGGTACATTGCACTGCCTTTTAATACAACTCTAGTGCCATTAAGTGAATATTTTTTGATACTTGGGAGCTTGTGACATCTAGTGATATGAATTTTCGCTTAGTCTTTTTCTCACTGGCACTTAAGCCAGTCTCATTCGCCCATGAGAGCAGTTTGCTTAAGGCCACCTGAAGAATTTCTTCTTTTTTTTTTCTCAATCTTCGAAATATTCCTATACTCTGAAAGCTGAAAATTGTACATTCTTTCCAATGGGCGTGGTCCCGTTCGAGTAGGATTTTTTCTTAAAGAAATTTGAACAAATGTGTCTAATGAAGCATACTTTCCCATATAAATAGTATGAAAAACTAAAAACCTCGATGAGCCACCAGTAAATATTAATATTATGAGTTCTCCTTGCACCAGAATTTTTCTCTGATGTACCTGGAACTGTTAAACCTGCTTGAAACATAAACATTTAAAAACGAAAGTTTGAATCGCCCTAATGTGGTTATTTATAGAACAATTAAAAAGTTTGTACACACACAAGACATAAACTAAATTAAATTATACTCGAATTTTTTTTATTCAGCACCTCTAAAAGAGAAATTTCAAAAAACCTGAAAAAATTTAAAGTATTAAGTGAGTATTTTCTGTTAAATCTTCTTTTTGCAAAGGATTTTGTTCAGGCGATGTTTTCTTATATTCTTGAAATTAATTCTTATCAACAGTGTAATTTCGATTCCAAAGCTTTTTCCCTACAAATTTTCATGAAAAAATCAAAATTTAAAGCTAAGAATACTATTTAATCATTGTTGTTGCTGTTTTGTTGCCACTTAACCCGACAGCTTTATTGGTCAGAAGGACAGCAGTACTACACACGGGGCACAAAACAGACAGACACAAAACCAGAAAAGCAATTAAGACCTATTTCCTTGGAGCACATACCACTACGAAAACACGTCATGCCCTGCACACACCACCCAATTGCCAGTAGAGCCCTTAAGTTGTGCTGAGTAGAGGAAGTTGTCGTGCATCAAATACAGGAATCAACTACAGCCGGAGCCACTGACAATAGTGAGAGAAAAAGAATGGATACAAAAACATGTGCTTGGAAATATCCACCTTTTTTTCATTTTCTGCGAAGTTCTTTTTTATTTTACATTGAACTCTTAATATTTACATATACATTTTAAAATATGTATATATGTATTTGTGCATCTCTCTACATTAGAGTGGACCACAGTTTCATGGAAAAAACAAAAAGAAATTGGGAAATTATTATTTATGACTTGATAAAATATATAACTTTTCACATAACAAGAAAATCTCACTTGAAGGGGAGAAGGGTCCCATCCCATTTTAGCAAATCTAATGAAGGGGGAGGGAGTGGTTCAAATTAAACAAAAACAAGTAAAGGTGTTGTCTTCGGCCAGGCCGAAACTCACATACCCTATACTGCACTGAAAGTCCCTTTTAAATAAATATTAAAAGACATTGAAGATGTTGAATAAGTCGAAAAAAATGTGAAATGTAAAAAAGGTTGAAAGAAGTTGAAAACTGTTGAAACAGTTGTAAAAGACTAAAAAAGTCGAAAAAATATGGAAACCATTGAAGAAAGTTAAAAGAAATTCAAAATGTCGAAAATATATGAAAAATGTTAAAAATGAAAATTTTCAAAAAAGTTAAAAGAGGTTAAGAAATGATTCAAATTCAAAATCGCTGAAAAAGTCTTAATAATAAAGAAAATAATGAAGAAAAATAAAACAGGTTGAAAAAGTCAATCAAATACATATGGGATATTTTGGAAAAAGTTAAAAGGTTGATAAAGTCAAAAGAATATGGAAAATATGGAAGAAAATTGAATAAAAACTAAGTAATTTAAATGTGCCACGTCCACGTCTCCTATTTCGCCTACTTTTGGATTACTAAATAATATTCGTCATTGACATCCACACACCAAATATTAGCCCAATAGTTTGTATAGTTTGCGATATATGCCGTAATTAGTCTTAAAACTTAGGACGGTAACACACCCACTGGTGAAATATGGTTTGATTTTTATCCAGCAATAGCTTTCCATAAGCAACACTCTTTCACCAAATTTTAGTAATCAAGGTATTTTACATGAATGGGGAGTGCCAAAACCACTTGTTCTATACCGCCCACTTTTGATTCAGGTATACCTTATAGCCAATAAACCACCTAAATTAAATTTCATACCAATTGTTTCAATAGTTCAATGAATAATATAGGAGATGCCACTCCCATTACTGCAATTTCGTCAATTTTCATTTAATTTCAAAGCCCATAGCAGCCGACATCTCTTAGCCAAATTTTATGAAGATTACTTTTATAGCACACTATCTATGACAGTAAACGTTTTTTTCTTGTATGGTAGGTACCACATGCTCCATTGCGCCAAATTTTTGCAAAAACAAACCTTCTAGCAAGTATATCTGCCTTATTGAATTTCATAATGGTTACGTTGTTAGTTCTAGTAATATAACGTTTATAAATATTGTGGGCTGTGCCACGCCCTTCAACGAAATTTTTTCAGCAAAGTGGCTGAGCTTGTGTTGATGACTGCTTTCAGTGGCATCATCTCAAAAATTTTTATGAAAATCGTTTGGGTCTTTTTTGAGATATATGGAATCAAAACTGACACGCCCACTTTTATGATTCCGCCCACTTTCATCACAATTCAAGATAAATTTGAAATTTACCCGTTGACTCAATTTCATCACAATATCTTGCACGGCTTACGAGGCATGGTGGTATAAAGGTTAAAATTTAGGGCTGTGCCACGCCCCTGTAGAAAGCCTAATCCTTATCTTGTTCACAAGGTCATCAAATCACCAATTTTCATCAAAATCGTAAACCATCGTTTTTCCCGTAAACCTGCTTTCAACAGACAGACAGACAGATGGACATCGCTAAGTCCACTAAGGTGGTGACGCTGATCAAGAATATATGCACTTTTCCATGCCTGCCACGCCTCCTTCTATGAGTTACAAACGGAAGGACAAAGTGAATATTCACTTGGTGTAGAGCAAGGATGCGCACAAAAATTTGTTCGCGAGCTGGCGGCTACAACAACATCAATTTAGATAAAAAAAATTAAAAATATTTTGCGAAAAAATTCCTAGTATTGATGAAAATTTTGAAATAGCGGCGGCAAGCTAATTGCATGTAAACAGAAACAAAAATCTCAAGGTGATGGATCAAATGAATTTAAAACAAAATCACACAAACAATAAAGTGAGTTGAAGAAAAAATTACAGGAACAAAATACATGCGGTGGTTGCGGAACGAAATTATTTAACCCCAATGTGCACAAAAACGGACGCGAATTCGTTTGTGAACATTCCGTTTTTTGCAAGTAAAACGAATTCGTAACGGATTTCAAATACGAAATCGCTGCGAATTGTGTTTTTTGTAAGTAAAACGAATTCGTTTCGACCTAATCTAATGTCGTACTAACCTAATCTAGATACCAATAACTGATATTACATTTTTTTTTTGCTTTATATTCCGAATATACTCGTACCAAATTTTTTTTTTTTTATTCTGTTAAATTTTGTTTTACACATTGCAGATACTATGAGACTGGTAGCTTTAAGGCCGGCGTTATAGGAGGCTCAAAACCAAAAGTTGCAACGCCACCCGTCGTCGATGCAATTGCAAACTATAAGCGCGAAAATCCCACAATGTTTGCATGGGAGATACGCGATCGACTATTGGCTGAGGGCATCTGCTCGCAGGATAATGTACCGAGCGTTTCTTCGATTAATAGGTAAGTTTTTAAAAATAAAGTTTTTGTATAAAGACATCTATAATACGTAGCTTATGTACGCCCCTACCCATGGTAGTAAATAAATTCCTACTAACAGGATATAGGACCTGCTCATTACATACTCTTCCACCGTGCGTGGTCATGTGACTTTAGTTTGCTTACTTTATTTGCTGTGAGCTTAATATTCTTGTCGTTTGTCTCAGTCACTGCCAGCTATAGTAGTGTCGTCAGCATAAAGATTTTTTTTTCAGTTTTAGCTTGGACGAAAAATTTATTAAAAGTGGGCATTGGATCGAATGTAATGCCGAGCATTTTAGGATTGCTAACTATCGGTAATTGTCGTACATCAGCGCATGATATAAGTTTAAGGTCTGGGGATGAAGTTGAAATCTTTTTAAAATATCAGTTAACAGTTTTTTATTCTCCTGAAGTTTGATTTCCCTAATCTTAATTCAACGAACATCTACCTCCGCGATAAATAGTTGACACTCTCCATACACATACATACATACATATGTATGTCCCTTCACAAAGAAGTTTCTGATTCAGACCTTTACTAATTTTAAAGTGAACCTTTTGCAGATCCGTTATAGTGCTATGGCTCTTTCGAAACTTATGCTGGTGGTTGGCGAGCCTAATGTGTTTAGTTAATGAAGGCAGTATTAATGCTTCCATTGGATCAAAGATATCGATCTATATGACTTGACTAAGTGTGGAATTTTTCTTTTGGTATTTCCAGAAGTTGGGAGTTGTAAGTGTTTCTAGGGAGATGTTGATAAATTTCACTAAATAGATTATTGCTTTGGAACCAAGGTGTCTTAAGCATAACCGGCGTGATATTGTCAGGTCCCATTGCCTTGAATGCTATTATTTTCTTTATGTTTCTGTCTACTTCCATGCATTTGTTATTAGGTAAACTGTTGCGGTAGAGGGGCTTACCAATGCATAAGGGCGTTATGGTAAGCTAAAACTGGAAGTAGCTAGTAAAAAGGACTGTAATTTGCTCGTTTTGAGCCTTGTATATAAGGTCCTTTAAGCAAACTACTAAGCCTGACCAGATGTGAAGGTGGTCACCAGGTCAGGTCAGGTCCTAGCCTGACAGCTGCATGAAGCCTTAGGGTGAATTGATGCGGTAGACCCCTCCGGGGGTGCATCGTGGTGGTTGAAACCCAAATCGCGGGAATAGCAAAATGTATTTGAATAGATCTCGATTCAAACCAAAAACCAAGGGTGAAGTTATGTCTATAAACATTACTTTACTTGGTAACTGTATCAATTGCGGTCGTTTTTTAAAAAAATATCCGTTGTCAATTTTACAAAATGTGGAGGTCCATTTTACAATTATATGTCGATTTACGAAGTTGAACCAAATGCAATCTCATACACAATTAATTGTAAGTTTTACAATAAATCCAATCATTTCGGCAATAAATTTGCTAAAATGATCTCGACTTCTATTTGTAAAATTGACAGCGTGTTGTCAATTTGTGTTTTAAAATTGCTAAATAAAGTTTTGTGAAATCTACTAAGATAATTGTGAGATTATCGCAACAACTCTAAAAGTGACATCGCGATTTATGCACTCAAATTTACGACATTTACTGTAGCATCTGCAGAGAAGTTGTGAATGCAACAAATAAAAGCACATAAACGTGGTTGTTGAAGTAAATTGTTGTGTTTTGTTTATATAGTAATTAATTAGCATTTCATTGGACATTTATATTATATTTTACGAAAATGCAGAAAGAGACACTTCTCCGGCTGAAAATATAGAAGATAAATCTGAACTATTGCTTGACACGGACGTTTACGACGTCGTGAAAAAACTTACGTTGTGCAAAAGTGGTGCGATTTTTAGCGGTAACTTGTATATTTTTTTGTTTCGGACATGCGTTACATAAAACATTCTTCTTTTGAAAGGCCACGAACTAACAAAATGAAGTTTGCTCCTACTTAGACCTGAGGTCATTTCTAAAATATTTCCCAGCAGCGAACTTGGTTTGCAATTGGAGTTCGAAGACGAGCTAGGAAAATGGAAAAAAGTGAGATAAGCACTATTGTAGGTTAGTTTTGTAAGTTACATCAACTTAAAAATTAAATTATTGCCCTAAGTTGACGCAATGCAGCACTGTGAGCACAGAATTGAGCACCGCATAGTGGGTTGAGGGCGTCTATGTAAACAAACACTATTCACTGTTAAGTGTTCAATTGTACATTCTGTGTAATTCTTAATATTAATGTATATAATCATATTAATAAACAAACATTTAACATTTTTTATTGCATGTATTTTGTTTACGAGTCTAGAGTATTTATCACAGCAAAATGATGTAAAAGTGAACTCAAACGGATGTTACTTTCATAAATCGAGATGAAGAATTCAAAATAGAAATTGTATTTTTGACAGCAAAAACCATGACTTTTACAATTTGATCAGTACAACCAAGAGCAAATTTTGTTGCATAAATAATGCTTTTGCTGTGATATTTACTACACAACTAATTCCTCAAATGTACAAATGCAATGCAAATGATTTCGGTTCGAAAATGATGATAAACGCAGTAATACTTACAGCATTTATCAACACTTTTACAACAGATTTCACCGTAGCCTTAAGCCCGGTTGACTACATTTTTATAGTAGTATTTTTTGAGCTTTCTTAAAATGATCGAATTATTTTTTTTGGCTTTTATGTGCATTGCTTTGTCAATCTAATAAATATAAGTCTCGTGTTACAGTGTTTGTTACCGAACGCCTCCGAAACGGCTAGACCGATTTTTAAGACATTTTTTGTGTATATTAAGTAGGTATGAGAATAGGTTGTTGGCTATACAACTTTTATTTAAAGTGTATATTTAGGGTGGTCCTCATACAAAAATATTTTTAAAATTGAATTTTCACGAAGACCGATCATATCTCATCGACTATTTGACGCAGATGAATGAGACTTGGTACATATATAAAACATACAAGCAAAAGTTTCAATAAAAAAAAATGGCCAGTGCCATACCCCCCATATGCGAAAACCGAAAACCGTTTCTTGATCACATATAAACTCGCGAACTACATAACGGATTTTCATAATCGTTTTGAAAATGCTTCTTATGGTCTATGGTAGGTTTTTGCAAAGTTTGGTTTAGAAAAATGGGCGATGATACGCCTTCCAAAATCAAATTTATCACATATCATCAACAATTTGACGCAGATGAATGAGACTGGGTACATAATTGGAATGAACCAAATTTTTTATACATCAGCAACTATTTAACACAAATAGATAAAATTTTGTACATGTGTTTCTTATAATTTAAGGAAGTTCTAAGCATAGTTAGTTTGGAAAAATGGGCGTTGCTACGCCCTCCATTATAAAAGGAAAATAAAATTTATCATATCTCATCACCTATTAGACGCAAATGAATGTGAATTATGTACATACATACACATATGGTCAAAATAATAAGTACACTACCTGATATCTTATTAGTTCTCAATTATTTTTTGTTTTACTGAAAATATATATGGAAATCCTTTTTTATTTTGATAATTTCAATATGGCAATGCCTTTAAAAGTGAAAGAGAAGAAGGGATTTCCCCGAATTTTTCTATACGCGTATGTTTTCATTTAAAGGGCTTATTTCACTTGGACAAAATAATAAGTACATTAATCATTTCTTTAATTTTACAACAATCTGATCGGCTTTTTCGTACAAGTTTGTTAATTTTATTTATGTTCATATTTAGTTATAGCAAAATAAAAAGAAAAAAATTTCATAGATGGGAAGAAATCAACATTGTACTGCCGAGGAGAGGCAGATGGTTTCGACACTCAGAAATTACGGCCAAAGTCTTCGTACTAATGCTGAAGCCATGGATCAGTCAATTTTTTCGTCCAAAACGCTTTAAAAGCTAAAAAAGTGGTTGAAACCCGCGGAAGACCAAAAAATTCTTCAACAACGATAGATAATCATATTGTCACTGTCGCAAAAAAGAACCATTTCGCATCTTCAAGAGCCATTTCAGTAGACATCGGCAATGTGATCTCGTTCCAAACGGAACGGAACGGAGCGAGAAAAGTTTTTATGCTTCGAAAAAAAATTGAAGATGCGTTTATCATTCGCAAAGAAACATTCGAATTGGTCCGGACCAGACGGCGAGAAAAAATGGCGTAATATTTTGTGGAGCGACAAGTCAAAAATAAATATGTTTGGAAATGACTCCGCCCGAAATGTTCAACGCCCTAAGGGTAAAGAATTTCACATACGCTTCACAAAAAAGACTGTAAAGCATAGGGGTGGCCATATTATGGTCTGGGGTTATTTTTCATGGTACGGTGCCAGACCAATACATCGAATTTCCGATAGCATGACCACATTCCACTATAAAGACATTTTGGAAAGTACGATGTTGCCCTATGCTGAGGAAAGTATGCCGCTAAAATGGACATATCAGCAGGATATTGGCCCGAAGCATACTTCCAAGTTGGTGAAGAATTGGTGTCAAAACAATAGTGTGACCTTGCTTAACTGGCCAAGTCAATGACTGAACTTGAACCCTTTGGAAAACCTTTGGCGATAGTTAAAGCAGAGAATAGGAAAGGAAGTATTCCAAAATAAAAAGCAATTATGGAGTTTTGTCCAAAAAACTTGGTATGAAAAACCAGTAGAGACTTACCGTAAGTTTATCTCCAGTATGCCAAAAAAAATACACAAAATTACTCAAAACAATGGTTGATATACCGGCTAATGATGAACTTTAAATATCAACAAATAGAGCCGATAAAATCGAGTTAATTTTTTTTTTTTATTAAAACTAGCTATCCCGGCAGACGTTGTTCTGCCCTTACCGGTAGGTGGCGCGAAGCTATGGAATGTTAAAGCGAATCAGCCCATTTTTAAAGCGAAATCAACTTCTGTCCCTACTCTTTTACATAAAGTACCTTACTGCTAGGTGGTGCGATGAGTTTAATTTATTATAGTTTTTGCGTTTTATATTATTACCAAGTCTCAATCATCTGCATCTAATAATTGCTGATATATACAAAATGTTGTTTTATTCGAATTTTCTCATTGAAACTTCTTTTTTCCCGTACTCATTCATCTGCATCACCAATTTTGGTATTTTCTTATATGGAAAGCGTGGTACTGCACGGTCTTAGCTGTGCCTCCTTATATAAAAGATACTTGTTGTAACTTCCATGTGAATCGATGCAGTGGTCTTTGTAAAAATGCTATTTCAAAAATATTTTTGTATGAGGGCCACTCTAAATAAAAGTTTTGTAGGCTTAACTATGCATCTTAACATAAAAGTAACGTGGTGTAAATTCGGTATGAATTGATTAACCGGTCATAGTGAAAATGATTTTTTTTAAAATATATTTGTATGAGGGCCACCCTAAATAAAAATTTTATAGGCCAAACAGTGTCTCTTAATATAAAAGACACGTGGTGTAAATTCCATGTGAATCGATGTAGTGGTTTTTGTGAAAATGATATTTTAAAAATATTTTTGCATGAAGGCCACCCTAAATATGCACCTTAAATAAAAGTTTTATGAACTTTACTATGTTTCTTAATATAAAAGGCACGTGGTCTAAACTCTATGTTAAACGATGGACTGGTCATTGTGAAAATGCTATTTTAAAAATATTTTGTGTAAGGGCCACCCTAAATATGCAGCTTAAATAAAAGTTTTGTAATCATAACTATGCCTCTTAATATAAAAGCTACGTGGTGTAAATTCGGTGTGAATCGATTCATCGGTCTTCGTGAAAATGCTATTTTAAAAATATTTTTGTTTGAGGGCCACCCTAAGTATGCGCCTTAAATAGAAGTTTCATAGACCAAACCATGTCCCTTAATATGAAAGCTACGAGGTGTAAATTCCATGTGAATCGATGCAGTGGTCTTTGGGAAAATGCTATTTTAAAAATATTTTTGTATGAGGGTCACCCTAAATATGTAGCCTATATAAATGTCTCATAGACTAAACCATGTCTTTTAATATAAAAGCTACGTGGTGTAAATTCCATGTGAATCGATTTATCGGTCTTCGTGAAAATGCTATTTCAAAAATATTTATGTTTGAGGGCCACCCTAAATATGCCCCCTAATTTTTCTCGCCGTAAAAACCATCCTTGAACTTCAACGAACATTTTAAAAAAAGATTTGGCCAAATTGGTCCAGGCGTTGTTGAGTTATGCGCTTACCAACACATTTTGCGATTCATTTTTATATTATAGAAGATGTACTGAATGTACTTATTATTTTGTCCAGTCATTTTAATCCATTTTTTACTTTTTTGATAAGACTGAAAGATATTTTTGTTTTTTATTAATGTTATACCTTTTTATTTTATTTAATATGTTGTAAGAAGTTAACTATAAATTTGTTTTTCTATTAACTTAAATAAATTTTTGCCTACAAGCCATTGAACTAATTATGTGAGCGTGTACTTATTATTTTGACCATATGTGTACATACATAAAAGGTACGGGAAATAAAAAAATGGGTGGTTTCACGCCTTCCTTATTCAAATAAAACATTATTATATATGTATATATAAGCAACTATTTGATGCAGATAAATGAGACTTGGTAATTATATAAAAGACTCATCGTCCCACCTACTAGTAAGGCCAGAGCAACGTCTGCCAGGTCTGCTGTATGTACTTATGTAAAAGAGTAGGGACAAAAGTTGATTTCACTTGAAAAATGGACTGTTTCGCTTTAACATTCCATCGCGTGAGTTTATACAACATCGCGCCACCTACCGGGAAGGGCAGAACAACATCTGCCGGTTCAGTCAGTGTTCATACAACATCGCGCCACCTACCGGGAAGGGCAGAACAACGTCTGCCGGGACAGCTATCTATGTAACAAATAAATTCTTTGATTTTGATTTCACCTGGATTGTTAGCGCTGGAATCATTGTGGAGGACGCAAATTTAGCATTAGCTAGTGTAGGTTGTCTATGTATTCGCCCTTAGTTGGTAAATTGATTGATATGAGCTATGAGTGCTTCTCCGGTGATTGATTAGCTATGGAGCAGCAAGAGACCTAGTGTTAAGCTTGTAATCAACCTCTAGCCAGGGTTTAGACTCGCCGTTTGCTTGCTTTTCTGAATCAAATGATCAAAGCTGAAATGATTGAGGTCGAAAGATACAATAGCAGATGTTGGCTTCAGAGCATATTTGCACAGACTTCTCCTGCGATTGCAATAACTCTTAAGCCAATACAAATTGCCTACTGTGATCATCGTCGAGGCTAAGAAAGAAAATGTGCAGATACCTCTGAAATTGGATCAAATAAATTTACTTAATACTGCGCTCTCAAGAATTTTGTCAAACTGTAGTACTTTTGTACTACTCTTCAGCCACGCGTACTACTGTACTACCCAACCCTCAATTTGTGCTACCCACAATTTGTACCAACTTATATACATATGTATGTATACAAGGTATATACATATACTACATACTTACCCAGCAGGCAAATGAGCAAGGCCTTACTCGGAGAAGGCCTGCTAGCACTGCTGCGATTATATAAGGACTTCTCAAAACTAGATTTTCATGCAAATAAAAATACAATCTCAGAAGGCATAATATGCCTTGCCACAACAGACGTGCTATCCGGCCTGATATTAGAAGGCAAAGAAGAAGGACTTAATTTACTTAAGCGCTTTTCTGTTTCTTTTTTATTTCATGTATTGCAATGTTTTATGATTCGGCATAACTTTTTTGTCATATGCATTGTACATATACGACATGAAAAGTATATTCATGGTTAGAAATTAAGAGAGGTGTGCAGGCTAGTCTTCTGTTGTTTCATGTTATGTAAAGGAGGTAGAGTTTTGTGTATCCTTTGTCAAATTGTAAAAAAAAAACACTATTAATATTTAGAGTCTTTAAATTTATTAAAATTAAATTTTTGTCAAGTACTTCTGAAAGTCCTTCTACGGTAAGCGGTCTTAGAAAGCCTGCTTAGGAAGGCCTGTTTTCTGCGGCCATTTCATATAAAAAAGAAAGTAAGTTTGAGAGGAGGGTGGAAGGCCTTATACTTACCAAGGAAGGCCTTCTAGAAGCACTGTTAGCTCCTGCCCTTGCCTACTGGGTATATATTTAAAATAATACATGCACTGTTAGTCAATTGTTGAAGCAAAATATTGTCATTACTTGCTTATAAAATACTTTGAAAATTTTCGGACCAAAAATCAGATTTTATTTTTTTTTCTCATTTATTTTTTAATGTAAATTCACGTATTGGCATTGACAATTTCAAATTATAGTGTACTGAGGTGAATGCAGTAAAAACAGAGGATTATAGCTGTTACACAAGAAACACCAAAGCTATACTCGCGGAGAAACCACAGTTTTATTCCTTATATATAGGCTTAAAAAATAGCGGTAAACTTTTTTCGATATTTTCTTATGTGCACATAAGGAAAATCGAAAAAAATTAAGTAAAAAATATTATAAATATGAAAAAACTCAAATTTTCTTAATTTTTTTTGACCAAATCCGAAAATTAAAATTTTGCAGCTCCGGTAGCAACTCTAGGACTATTTTTTTTTTAAATGAGGATATACTCGAATATGAATAAATTTTCAAAAATAGAGAGTTCTTTAAGTATTCTAGAACATTCCATTTGTTTGAACATTTCTAATGTACATACAGACTACAATAAATGAATTTCAACAAATACTATGTTAACTTTTATTACTAATTTCTTTTTATCATGGGAGTAGGTGTAAGTACAAGTATATAATTGTATTACTACCCATTTTCACAAAGTACTACCCAAAAATATTAAATTTAGCACTTAAACTTTTTTCGAAACGACAGCACTGCTCGCAGACCGAACAATTACTTAAAGCTTTATGTATACAAGAGCTTTCAGAGCTTTCGCTTTTTGTATACCTTTCGGTAGATCGGTGCTCTTGTTGCTGCGGATGCAAACAAATCGGTGATAGTTTGTTTTTTGTTCTTTTTTCAGTGGTTTTGTCGGTACGACAGTGAATTGATCTGAATTTTTAATTTTTTTAAGCATTCGTTATACATGTTATGAAGTTTTGTTTTTTCTTTTATGTTTAATTTTCTTTTAAATACAATAAAATATTATAAGAATTAAATATATAGTCCAAGTAATTGCCTTTAATTTTAAAAAATTTACGTCATCTGCACTTCGGTCTGGGAGATCGATGCTAGTAACCGTGTTAAAAAATGCATGTTAGTAACGGACGGTTAATGCTATTCGGCCTTAGAGCCAGAGATTTTTAACGGAGCTGCGACTTAGTTCCTCTGCATTCGAATTTTCTTAGTAATACAATGTTAAGTTGTTTTCATTTATGGGGTAAAACACACGAAAACTCCACCTGAAAAATTTTTGGCTCCGATTTGGCGTTATTGTAGTATCAATGTCCAGCAATAAAACTGCGTTTTGGATTTTGCCCTAATATTATTTTGTGCTCAGATACGCGGGTATGAAATTCACGATTTTCGTACTTTCCAGAATAAGTGTTTTTTTCGAAAATTCATAGCTTACAGTTTACTTTATCAATTAATAATTGATACACATACATTTTTAGGTTTTTACTTGTACTTTTCAAAAAAATTACTGATTTTGAAAAAAAAAAAAATTTTCACAAAAATTTTGGGAATTGAAAAATATTTTTGCATTTTTTTTTTAAAAACCATATGTTAAAAAGATTTTTTAAAAAAAACTTTGATTTATTTTGCGCTTACAATAATGCCAAATTTCAGCCAAATCGGAGCCAACTATTTTTTTAGGTGGCGTTTTCGTGTGTTTTACCCCTTATATGTAGCTTTCTAGTTCCACATAGTCTACGAACGTTCCATGTATCAATGCGTTTGTTGTTTGTGGTGTTTCAATGAGAGAATGTGAATGTTAACTCTAAAGAAAGGGTTGGTAAAGACATAAATAAGTTGAGTACAAAAACAACGACCGTATAATATTTTATTAAAACGAAAAGGTCCACTTACAAAAAAGGGTATTCCTTTGAAAAGCAAATTTTGCGCTGCGCTCAAAGGCACAAATGCAAAGTGGACAATTTTCGTAATTGCTAACACGAAAACATAAAAAGAAAAAAATCAATGTATTCTTGACTAAAATCCTTTAAACAATTTTTGCCACAACGTCTTGGCCAATCCAAAGTTGAGCCATAGGCCAAAAGACAAGGCGACTTCCGCCGGAAGTGACAAACTTAAGACGCTAGCCGTAAATTTGTGTTAATATTGTTGTCAGGCAGCCAGCGCATATTGGGGGGCGGGGTAATATCTGGACTGCGTATCAGTATAGCGTAGCAGGGATAGTTTTGGGGGAGACTTTTTTGTGCTTCTACTTGCAAATCTGTATTTTTGGCTTTAAGCCATCTTTTATACAAGTAGCAGTGTCATAATGCGAATTTGCAACAATTTTGAGTGGTGTCACGGCAATGTTGACGACGCACAGTGTATTATTTTGGCAATGTAGCAGCACTAAATCAATATCTCAAAAACTATAGCATCTAGGTCAATCGAATTTTCCACAAATGTTAATATTTATATTTTACAGCATTAACCCAAAAATTGTGTAAATCGGATTAGTTTAAGATATAGCTCCAATGCTTTTTTCGGCATTGGTGTTTTAAAGCAGGGGTCGACAGCGCCTTTCCACTCTTTTACAACAACTTCGTATTGTTATAATTCGCCGAATCGTTGACAGGCGCAACTGCACCAAAACAATTCAACCCTTGCGTGTTGTTGCTTTGCTTGTCATTGTTGGTAAATACGTAGCGCTTGCGACTGCGCACGATTCTTGCCATGCTTTGTTTGTTGTTGGTAATTTTGCGTTGTGTTTCGTCACCAGCTATTTTTAAATATAAATTCACTTGTGTGGATGCATTGAAAGGTGCGCTGCCGAGTGTGCTACCGGCATGCGTGTTGTTGGTTTTATATGTTTTTTTATGTTTATAAATTCTTATGGTACCGCATCCAACGATTTGTTGTTGCTGTTGGTTTTTTGTTGTAATTGTTGTTGCATTCTTGAAATAAAATCCTTGTCAACCCCTGTTTTAAAGGACGGCCAAAATAAATAAAGTAGTTAAAGTTTGAGTTTATATTATTAGATTATTATCTTTTAGTGTCGACGAACACATTGTCATAGAACTGTTTTTGGAATTGAAATCTGGTTTATTATATTATACTGGGTGTTTTTTTAGAGGTTTGTTTTTCGAATAGAGATAAAACTGGCATTTTATGGTCAAATCTGGCAACTCTAATGTCATTTATGTTCAGTTTGGTTTGCCATTTCATCATGAACAGGTTGACAAAAGAACAACGCTTGCAAATCGTGCAAATTTATTTCGAAAATAATGGTTCAGTTCGCGAAGTTTACCGCAAGCTCCGTCCATTTTATGGTCGACATAATCGTCCATCAGAGCAATTAATTCGGTTAACCATGGGTCGTTTTCGCACTACGTTTACTCTATGTGATAATACGCATCCGCAGAGACGTCGAACAGTGCGCACCGAAGAAACAATTGCCGCTGTAGAGCAAAATGTTGAAGAGGACCCGAATGAATCGATTCGCCACCGTGCACAGCAATTGGAGCTTTGTCCATCAACTTTATGGAAGATTTTGCGCAAAGATCTTGGCTTGCGACCTTACAAGATCCAGCTTGTGCAAGAATTAAAGCCGCGAGACCATGCAATGCGTCGTGATTTTGGTGTATGGGCCGAAAATGAGATCTCGATGCTGATTTTCATCGCAAAATTTTGTTCAGTGATGAGGCTCATTTTTGGTTGAATGGCTACGTCAACAAGCAAAATTGCCGCATTTGGAGTGAAGAGAATCCACATGAGACCCTTGAGACGCCATTACATCCACAAAAACTGACTGTTTGGTGTGCTCTATGGGCTGGTGGAGTCATTGGGCCATACTTCTTCCGAAATAATGCTGGAGAGTCAGTTACCGTTAATGGAGACCGGTATAGAGCCATGATAACCGACTATTTTGTTCCCGAATTGGATGGCATGAATGTGGATGAGTTGTGGTTCCAACAAGACGGCGCTACATGCCACACAGCGCACGTCACAATCAATTTATTGAAGGAAACATTCGATGAGCGCATAATTTCGCGGAATGAACCTGTCAATTGGCCACCAAGATCGTGTGATTTGACACCATTGGATTAGTTTCTTTGGGGATATGTGAAGTCGCTCGTCTACGCCAACAAACCAGAAACGTTAGGGGACTTGGAAGCCAACATTCGTGGCGTTATTGCCGACATACGGCCCCATATGCTCGAAAAAGTGGTTCAAAATTGGCTTTATTCGAGCCAGCCGCGGCGGCCACATGCCCGAAATCATATTTAAACATTAATGGCATAAAATTATCCTTCCAATAAAGCCAAATTGATGGACATTCAAACGATTTTCTTGTGTTTTATTTCAATTCGAAGCTCTATACCTCTAAAAAAACACCCTGTATATAATTTATATAGCTTTGAGCTTGCTTGTAGAATATAATTAGGTGCATTTTCTTTTATACATAAATAGCTTCAGTTTTCGGAGTTATAATGAATTTAGCTGAAATTTGGACGCGGCTTGGAAAATAGTTACGAAATGAATAACAAATTATATTATAGAGCTAAACATATGTACTCGTACATAAAAAACTAGTGGATTTCCAGAGGTACAATTGAAATGAAGAAAGAACTCTCATCGAAAATGCTTGTTTCCGAAAATGTTTGTAACGACTCTGTTCAGTGCCATCACAACCCCATTTTAAGACAATTACAATTAAGCTTCTTCAGGCGAAAGATTTTAAGGGTCATTAGATACCAGTCTAGCTTATTTAATTGAAGTACCTCTCTGTGGAGAAGCATAAAACAGCTCACTTACAAGCCCAGCTGAGTGTCGCTTACCTGTCGTTTTAATTTAATCTGATGCCTTATAAAGTCTATTTTCATTCACCTCTTTTGCAAGTTCTTTGGATTTTTACTTTTAGTTCTTTCTGTGCATTCTTCAAATTTTTTATTTGGTCTCCACTAGAAAATGTTTTCGGTGTTTTTGATGAAAAAAATCGATCTTTCTTCTGACAAGCATTCGCCCACCGGCAATTCAGTTGCCACAACAAGTTCTTGGCATATTGCTTAACCTTATCCATATCAAAAGAACTTTACGATCCACTAGCAACATTTCCGGATAAAAACAAAATCATCCTCTCTAATCGTTTATTTACTGCAGTATCAGCCATAATTCAAATATTTGGCAGCGAGAAATATCAGAGGTCATCTTTAAAAATTGAAAATGTTTGTATGGGTGCCGCAGCTAGGCGCAATTTTTTTTTTGTGGATACTATTAGTATATATATCAAGCTCAACTGTAATCATAGTCAGAACTCTAAACTATCCTAAGTAATTTTTTTATTGACCACAAAGGCTTTTTTTTTTTAATACTCACAGTTAAAGTAGGTTTTTTCAGTGTTTACAAAACGTTGTTGCTATCAATAACTCTGCTTGGATTTTATGTTATTTCGATCAAGGAAAAAGTAAAGTAAAGTAGGTTTTTTCAGTGTTTACAAAACTTTGTTACTATCAATAACTCTGCTTAGATTTTATGTTATTTCGATCAAGAAAACTTTAAAATAAATTTAAAAAAAAAAAAAACTTTCACTTTTTCACAATGGATTTCAAAATTTTCGCTCAATTTTCAGCAATTTTGACGTTTTCTTTATAGGTACTTACTTTCAAAGTACCGTTATTTTAAGTTTTTCCATACAGTCCAAAAAATTGTTTGACTTTGAACCTAATTGAGGAATTTTTTATATATTTGCATTTAAATTCTATCCAAAAATCAAATTTTTTTCTGAGTTTAGTGCTGCTAGATTGCCAAAATAATACACTGTGCGAAGTAAATAAGAAAAATGCCAAATTCTATGCTCTATGGAAATTCATGTGATGGCTTTTTTTATGTATAACATGCATGCTGACGTTAAAATCCATGCTGGAACTAGTAGTAATAGGTGATATATGATGAAAATGTAGACGGAAAATATTGAAAAATGTTGACAAAGTCGAAAAATGTCCAGTGAAGATAGTAAAAAATGTTTAAGAAGCCGAAAAATGTTAAATGAGTCGAACAATGTTGTAAATATTCACTTATTGGAAAAATGTTGAAGAAATCGAACTCTAAAATGCCAGCCACTTCACTCCAGTATAAATTTTCATTCATAGCCGCCAGTAAAAATATTAAGAGACTTAACAGGCAAGTTATTACAACTAAAAAAAGGTCAATTACATTAAGCTAAGTAAGTCTTATCAAAGACTTACCGCCCTCCAAAATCTGCATTTTCGACAGAATATCCGGCACTGAAATTAGTCATCAAGGAATAATATGGCGTCATCGATTACTTTGCACGCGACGCAGCCTTTCTTGAACGCGACGCAGCCTTTCTTGAACGCTAATTTAACCTAATCTGCAAACTGCAGTTTAGCATTTTGACCATGGCCATGTTGTTGTCAGCTTTAAAGCTGTCAACATGTGGCGAAAGCAATGTCATTTTTTTGTTTATTTTTTCATTGTGCAATATCCGTGGAATTAAATAAAATATAAATGCGTCGCATGGCAAATCGTAGCACGTGCCATTTGCGGCCGCAACCGCAGGGGATCATGCATTTACTCATATATGTATGTATGTGCATATCTACGCATCAAGTAGCTTCCTATTGGACCGCTTTTGTTATTGCTAATAAAAATATTTTGAATTTTTTGACAAACGTCAATGACGTGCTTGCCGACATCGCTGCCGCTAAGATTTATGACACGGGAAGTCTTTGCGGTGGTCGCGTGTCCAACATTGCGCCAAATTCGGTACGCAAAAGCAACAGCATCAGCATCATGTAGTTTTCGATTTTGAATTTAAAAATCCTTGTCATTAGAACATTGAATAACTATGTATGTATTCCTGACTGGACCGAATTCAAAAACAAAATTGTCATTCATCATTTTATTAAGCTGTTAAAAGCGGCGTGGCTCCACTACAATAGTCCTTACATTTCCATACGTCATGTCTCACAAGCTATGTAAAATATTTTGGTTTTGGTGGAATTCAACTGTACACACAAACAAATGTAAATTTCACATGAATCCCTGACACGAATGTTATAATCGCATTGAAGAAGATTTTGAGAGTAGTCGAATAGGTCAAATGTCAAAAAGTTGCGCGCATTTTAGTGAACAAACAATGGCAGGGTTCTGGAGGTGAAGCCTGCGTCTTAGGGCCGGTTTCACAGTGTTTAGTTAACCAATTAGATAACTTAACTAATGTCTGTTAGTTAACTACCAAATTTAATTTGTTCAGTTTCACAGTCCATTGGTTAACTAATGATAATTTTTTGTACAAAATTTGGCATCAATGCACAAAACATTTGTTTTTCATTTGACATTTCATAGTTTGCGAAATGGATTCAACAAGAACTTCTAAATTTTCGGCAGACGAAATAAATTGCTAATTGGAGCTGGTCGACAACTTTGAAAACATCATCGAATGCAAAAAACCGATAAAGTTAGTCTAGACGAGAAGGAAAAAAATATTGGGGACCATTGTGGACGATTTTAACGGACGGGGTCTTAATACTTTTTTTTGACGAGCAATTGCAATATTCCATACTACTTCAATATCTGAATCACTATGAACTTTGCAATCCCAATCTGAATCTATATTTATATAGGTACTTATTTGCTTTTTTGAAACTTTGTGTTTTTATTTCTTATGTTAGTTTTCGTTATGACAGCAATCAGCTGTTAGTTAACTATTAGTTAACCTGCCAAATTTGGTTGGTTAACTAATTGCTATGAAACTGAAATTGGGTAGTTAACCTCAAATCTTTAGTTAACTAAACACTGTGAAACCGTCCCTTAGATGCATAACCATTTGTTTAATACCTTCTGAATCCAAGCCAAGTGTAACCGTTTTGAGAATATTTTTTATAAATAGGATATAAGTGAAAAAAGTGAAGGATCGATTTTAAAGTTTTGTTCCTGATTTCTATAGCTTGATAAATTACACTAGTTTACAAAATTTTTTTTTTTTCATGTACCTTTGATGAGAGGTTACTTTTCACATGAATTTTTTCCCGCTAAGTTCGAAAATGAAAATGGAAATATTTTTATAGTACAGTTTTTGAGATATAGTTCTTTTTTCAGAAGTAAAAAAAATGAAGGCTGAAAATTATTTCATAAGGGAAATATTGGACAGATACTATTAGCATAGGATATTTCTTTCCCTCGCTTATCAAAACTGAGTTGCCAGTCTTGTTACCTACGATTTTGACAGTCTTCAAATTTTAGCCACAACGAATTTTCACAATCAATTCCACAATTTCGATTACCACATTTTTCCGGCTGAAACACTTTTTGTGGTAAGACTTTATAAATATTTACCCATTTTTTCCGGCTGGAATTTTAAGTAAGGACTGTCCCAGAAAAAACTTGCACTTTTATTTTTTAAGATTATACTCTACCTGATAATCTTATAGGTCTAAAAAGACAAAATATTTATTCCATATAAAGTGACGTTTGATATGATGTATAACAATTGAAGATAGCACTTCTAACGACAAAGATGTCTAGCAAGCAAGAAAAAGTCCGCGAACTGATTTTGTCCACATACCTGCAAAATCCAGGGTTAAAATATTCAGCTATAGCAAAAATAGTTGGTTCATCAGAAAGAACTGTCAAAACGGTTATTTCTAATTATAAGAAGGGTCTACCTGTTTCACGAAAAAAGGGTTCAGGCAGAAAACCAGAATTTTCTAACCCAAAGGTAGCGGCGAAGGTGAAGCGCCTTTTTAAGCAGAATCCCAACACCTCAGTGCGAGATATGGCGGATAGAGCAGGTACATCAAAATCTACTGTGCAAAGGATAAAGGAAAAAAGTAAGCTGAAGGCATATAGAGTTCAAAAAGTACCAGACCGTTCTGATGAAAAGCAGTTGGTTGCTTAGATGCGAGCCCGAAAATTGTATGAAAGGTACCTGACTAAATTTGACTGCTGTGTTATGGACGACGAAACTTACGTTAAAGCAGATTTTAAGCAGCTACCTGGGCACGAATATTATACATCACCGAAAAAGGGGAATGTGCCTAGTAAATTCAAAGAAAAAAAAATTTCGAAATTTCCGAAGCAATATATGGTTTGGCAGGCCATATGCACCTGTGGCCTCAGAAGCAGCTTCTTTGTTACGCAAGGCACAATCAATTCCAAAGTTTATATAGACGAGTGCCTCGAAAAAACGTCTTCTACCATTTATTCGTGCACATGAGGGTACCGTGATATTCTGGCAAGATATAGCAACCTCTCATTACTCTAAAGCTACGATGGAATGGTATGCAAGTAAAAAGATCAATTTTGTACCAAAAATAGCAAATCCGCCTAACTGCCCAGAGCTTCGCCCAATTGAAAGATATTGGGCTCTAATGAAAAGAGATCTTCGAAAGAGTGGCAGGACTGCAAAAAATTTTCAAGACTTCAGACTTAAGTGGAAAAGATCGTACCGTACTGTCGATGAAACAACTGGGCAAAATTTAATGAAGGGCCTTAAAAAAAAAGTAAGAAATTTTTATAGAAAAAACAAAATTGTTAATTAGTTTTTAGATATTTATATTCTGAACACTAGCCATTATTAATAAAAAAAAAAAAAAACCAAAAAAATTGCTGGGTATTTTTTTATAACTAAAAAACAAAGTGCAAGTTTTTTCTGGGACAGTCCTTACATGAATAATGATGAATGAAAAAACTATTTTCTATCATTCATAGAAATAAATTTTCAAAACAAACCCAACAATGTCAAAATATTTATTAAAATCAATAAAATTTTCTAGCTATTGAAATTTTCTTTTGCATTTTATTTGCGATTTATCTAAAATTTTTTACGTTAAATGTGAAGTAGTTTATACAGTAAAAGTGTTAGACATGAAACATATTTGAAATTATTGAAATTTGAGCACTTTAAATATACCAAGGCAAAATGCAGCAGTTGAACCACGCTGAGTTCGAACCACGCCTACAAGTATCCACCATGATCGGAAAACTTCTTCGGTATTCATTTTATAATAGATGGCGAACACTTCGATACCCCACAATCAAAGCTTATCTTTTTGGAGAAACTGCTCACTTAAGTTTCCTGGGTAGCTGACCTACTGCTTTCCCGTATCCACCACCACAAGCCAATGAGCCAACCAAAATTTTAAAGAGCTTAGTGAACATGCACAAAGAGTTGGTGCGTAACACCCAAGTGACCATATTTACCTAAAAGTCACAATTATGTAGCGAAAAGTACCGAAAATACATGCGTATGTTGTTTATTGTCTTTACTATACCCTACGCCGAGGGTATATTCACTTTGTCATTTCGTTTGTAACACATAGAAGGGGGCGTGGCAGATATGGAAAAGTACATATATGTATTCTTGATCAGCTTCAGCACTTGAGTTGATTTAGCTATGTCCGTCTGTCTGTCTTTTGAAATCAGGTTTACGGGAAAACCAAGAAAGCTAATTGAATAAAATTAGCACACTCAGGTCAGACCTTCTTGCAGGCATCTTGCTATTGAAAATGGGCTAAATCGGTTCATGGACACGCCTACCGCCAATACTCTATGTATATTTGCCCAATTCCATTTTGAAAAAAAATGCAGTGGTTTTGATGAGACTTGGTGATTTGGTGTGCATTTAAACTAAATTAGGATTAGGCCAGGTTTCAAGTTTCCAAAGATTCACGTAGCACAGCCCTAAAGTTTAACCTCTTTACTACCATATCTCGTAAGCCGTGCAAGACATTGTGGTGAAATTTTTTTATTCTTTATTTTTTCCACTTTTTCATCGATTTTGAATTGTTTCAACATTTTTCAGCCTCTTTCAACATTTTTAGACTTTTTCAACCTCTCTCAAGATTTTTTAACATTTTGCATATTTTTCGTATTATTCAACCTCATCAACGTCTTTTTAACATTTATTAAAATATATGTACTTTCAGTGCAGTGTAGGGTATGTGAGTTTCGGCCTGGCTGAAGATAACACCTTAACTTGTTCATATTGTTACTTAATAAACAATCAGACATTATGTAATAAACATTTGCTTAAGTTTAAAATAGTTATGTTAAAATGGCGAAAAATGAGACGAAAATATTTTATTAAAATGATAAAAGTTGATGCACTCAAAAAATAAACTATGAATACTTTTTCCGCTTCAGGATGATATCGATTTCATTATAATTTTAGTGTTTTTCTGAAATTTGATAAGAAATTCAAATTCGATAAGGACTTCAGTATTATCACTATCCTGAATTTATTTTTTGAGTGTGGGATCTCGAACAGCTACAGCAATAAATGATAAAAATAGGAAATCTTTCCACGCTTATATCTCAGGTTTTGGTTAACCAATCTCGAAGGACATTCTGCTCGTTGAGTTCTTTAATTTGATATGTACACTTACTCACAATAGTTTGTGAATTTGGCATTGCGATTGAAAGAAATAGTATTTTTTCAAGGTTTTTCGTGAAAACAGTCATATTTATTTACTATAATATTATAGGAAACATAAACTAACAAATCACATATCAAAAACTTTAAAAAAAATTTGTGCATTTGATAAAACAATGCATTATATGGAAAAACTTAAAAAATTCACTTCACAAAAGTATATGAATTTTTGGACTCATGTCTCTTACAACAAACTTAAATCAATATTTGTAAAAAAATTAGTACTTTTTATGGTACCCTCTGTTGCTATATGAACTGATGCTAGTCGTTGGGACATCGCTTCGACTAATTTGCGGCATAACTCTGACATAATTTTATCCCATTCTTCTTACAAAACATTTTTAAGACTGATTTTGGACGAAAAGTGGTGAGTTCTTATATGATCCTCCAGATGTGACCATAATTTCTCGATAGGGTTCAAGTCTGGACTTTGTGGTGGCGTTATCAGTTGATTTGTATTATGCAATATCCACATTTCAAAGTTCCAAGCCGTGTGTTTGTGATCATTATCTTGTAGGAATAAGAATGATTGGGGAGCTAAGCCCATTTTAGTGTCGCTGGTGTGTAAGTTCTCCTTCAAGATGGACAAATACACTTTCTTTTCCATAATGTCACCTATAAATTTCAAATTTTCAACACCGAGAGCGGACATACATCCTCAAACCATAACGGAACCGCCGCACAGTGTATTATTTTGGCAATCTAGCGCTACTAAACTCAAAAAAAAAAGTTTACTTTTTGATACAATTTAAATGCAAATATATTAAAAATTCCCCAATTAGGTTAAAACTTTAAAAATTGTTTGAACTATAGGGTAATACTTAAAATAACAGTACCTTGAAAGTAAAGTAAAGAAAACGTCAAAAACATTATAAGTTCGCTAAATTTCGCGCGCTAACTTTAAAGTCTTGTAAATCCATTGTGAAAAAGTGAAAGTTTTTAAATTTTTTAATTTTCTTGGTTGAAATAACATAAAATCTAAGCAGAGTTATTGATAGCAACAAAATTTTGTATACACTGAAAAAACCTACTTTTACTGTGAGTATTAAAAAAAAAAAAAGCTTTTGTGGACAATAAAAAAATTGCTTAGAATAGTTTAGAGTTATGACTATGATTACAGTTAAGCTTGATATATATACTAATAGAATCAACAAAAAAATTCTGCGCCTAGCTGCGGCACCCATACAACCATTTTCAATTTTCAAAGGTGACCTCTGAAATTTCTCGTTTCCAAATATTTGAGTTATGGCTTGATACTGCAGTAAACAAACGATTAGAGAGGATGATTTTGTTTTTATCCGGAAATGTTGCTGGTGGATCGCAAAGTACTGTTGATATTAATTAGGCTAAGCAATATGCCAAGAACTTGTCGCTACTGAATTCCCGGTGGGCAAATGCTTGTCGGAAGAAAGATCGATTTATTTCATCAAATAAAGATTGGCTCCGAGATAAATCGAATTCTCTTTATTTTTGTGCAATACACCGAAAAAGTGCCGAAAGCACTAAAAATAAAAAAGCCAGAAAAGTTGCAAGAGAGGTGAACGAAAATCAAGGCATTTTTTCAAAGAAGCGGATATAACAGCTGAAATAACTGGTATTAATTTGAAACTAATTTTTAGTTCCGTACTTTGCTTCAATCCTTAAACTTTGGTTTTCCAATCAATTCTTTCCAAAAATATTCGCTGTACCTATACTTAGAGTTATATCCTTGGTACTATATGCTACCAACAGTGCACAAAGTGCTTTACCATGGAAGCAGTGCAATAAAAACATGCATTATACCTATTGGCCAAATGTCTGAGGAAGTACACGAAGCACGTGATAAGGATGTCCGGCGTTATAGGGATCTTTTTACGCGAAAAACTTCAAGGACCGATACAAATACTAATTTGATCAATAGACTCTTGATAACATCGGATCCATTTATAGCAAGTTTGCGCAAAACGTCTAAAAAGAAGTATAGAGACCTAAGTCCGGACACGATAGTATTGCTTCAAATGAAAAACGATGACACTTCTGATTCGAGCGATTTAGATGAGTCCTTGGAGTAAATTTTAGAAATTGCACTGTAAGCATTTTTAATATTTATCCTTTTCATAATTATGTTTTCTTGATTAATTTTTTATGTTTCAACTTTACAGAAATGCTTATGATGAATCTAGTCATAAAGACCCTGTATCTACATTTGTAATGGTTCCAAGTTTGAGAGCAGCATCCCTGAATTGAAGAACATAAAAATTAAAAAGTACATATGATATTTAAATAAACGAAAAAAAGCAAATAATCTTTTATGTACGAGTTCATATTTTTGGTTCTAGAATATAATTTTTTAATCATTTCGTAATTATTTTCCAAATTCGCGTCCAAACCTCACCTAAAATCATTATAGCTCCGAAAACTGAAACTATTTATGTATAAACGAAACGCTGAAAAGTTCACTTTCTTATATTCTACAACTATCTTAAAAGTCATATTTTTCTATCTTAAGCAAGCTTAAACTTATGTAAAAATTTTAATTTCAAAAACAGTTCAATGAAAAACCAAGTGATGAAATATTTATTTTCATTGCAAAATGTTCGTCAGACACTAAAAAATAACAACCTACTATAAACTCAAGCTTTACATACTTTTTTATTAAGGTCGCCCTTTAAAACACCTAGGCGAAAAAATCGGTTATATGGGAGCTATATCTTGAACCCATCCGACTTACACCATTTATACGTTAATGCTGTAAAATATAATTTATAACATTTGTGGGAAATTTCATTGACCTAGCTGCTATAGTTTTTGAGATATTAGCTTAGTACTGCTAGATTGGAAAAATAACACACTGTGCGCCGCCGTCCTTCACAGTTGCTTTAATATTGCACAATTGCAACGCTTTCCCAGGCTTTCGCCACACCATACGTCAACCATCTGAGCCAAAAATATTGTTCTTTCGTCGCTGAATATTACATTCTCCTAGAAGTCATAATTTTTCATTCTAAGATACTATTGGCAAAAGTAAGACGCTTAATGGCATTTATTTTTTAAAGCAGTGGTTTCATTCTTGCTACTCGACCGTGCGACTGTTTCGTTATGGTTTGAGGTGAGTAAGTGTGTATCATTTATTGCTTTAGCTTATCTAGATCCCGTCAACTTTTATAATTTTAATAAAATGTTTTGGCTGTAGCTATTCAATTAACATTCACATAAAGAAAGAGGTTCATTATACACACCTAATTTCAAATCACCACCAACTAAAGTAATTTCACTTCAAAAACAACGTTACGTAACTCGTTGTTCGAAACACCCCTCCCTTGTAACGCATCGTAACGTTTTGCATTACCCCCTCCCCCAAATTGCGTAACAGAATACTTGAACGCCCTCTATTCCACAACTCATACCTGAAGATGACCTTATTTATAGTTTTGTTTTCATATATAGAGTTCTCTAGAACTAAGTGCGGGAGCTATTAGAAAATGTTGTTAGGCGTAAATTAGGTCTCCATTGGTTTTGCCTAACCAGAAAGTTAGAGCATTGTGCAAAATTCCTTTGCACATTACGTTTGTATGTTAAGAGCTGAGTGTTAGACACAATGAGCAAAGCCTTAGGGTCTTTTGAGAGAAAAATTTGTAACTATATACGAGGAGAAAATAGAGAAAAAAATTCAACAGAAAATCTAAGATCTGTAGGTACAATGTTGCGGATATACAAAGGTAGCTAAAAAGATAAAAATCTGTAGATTGCATTGATTCGGACAAGCGATGAGAAATTAGAAAGATAATTCATTCAAAAGGCAGGGCGAACCTACATTTCACAGACCAGTATCTCGGACGGAATTGAGAAAGACGCAATTCTCCTTGATTTATTTGATATCCTTTTTTTATTTTCATTTAAATTTTGCCCAATGTGTTTTCCAAAGGACATAAATTTTATGTTTCACTACGGTTCAACAATAACAGAAACAACAACATAAATTATGCTGATTGTTGATTTAACCCGTTTCATATTGAGCCCAACCCTGCTGCTTTTTTTGTTTGCTTTATTTATTTTGAATATTTTGAAAAGGATGTGCGAGTGCATAGACGTCAAAATATTTTACGTTGATAAATACAAGCAACAACGGCAATTTAACTTTTGTAAAATAACATTTACAGTTTGTTACCCACATTTGAATAGTTTTAGAAAAAGGATATCGCACATTTTGAATCGATTTTTTCAATGGTCTATCGCCAGTCTTGGAGATATAGCGAGAGCTATATTCAATTGAAGCCTTTACAACTAAAACTTTTTGTCAGAATAATGTTAGCTTAAGTATAATGTAGTTTCAGTAAATTTGACCTAAGTCTAGCTTTCGCAAAAAAAAAAAAAAATTATGCTGGATCCTTTTAGGATATGCACCGTCGCCAAGCGCAAGTTGCTCCATTTTGATTAGCCGAAATAATTTTTTTTTTGGACTGTCACGCAGAATGTCATATCTGAGCCATTTGACAAGCTAGTGCGGCTTAAGCTCGTTTAAAAGACGAAAGTAATACCCTTTCAACGATATATGTGTAACGTCAGCAGATGGTGCTACGCTTTCGGGCGGGAGATATAAAGTTTGAGTGGAAAATTGTCGAAAGAAAATAAATCAATAATGAATAAGTCGAAAAATGCGGAAAAAATTCGAATCATTCGGGAAATTTGAATGATCTTGAAAAAGATCAAAGATATTGAAAAAATCCAAGAATGGTGACAAATTCGAAAAATTTTAAAAAATGGTGGAAAATCGGAAAATTTTGACAAGTCTAAAAATAGTCAAAATATGTATGTTTATTAAGTGGAAAAATGTTGGAAAAATTCAATAATGTTGACAAATTCGAAAAATTTTGAAAAGATCCAAAATTTTTAAAAATTTCGAAAAATATTGGAAAGTCGAAAAACCTTGACATGTCGAAAACTTTTGAAAAAACTTGAAAAAGCCCAAAAATATTGAAAGTGACGAAATTTTACATTTTTTTTCAATATATCTGGGAGTTTCTCAACGTTTTTCCATGTTTTTAACATTTTTTTTTCGCACGAAATGAACGTGGTCCTTTGCTGGCATCTAACTCTATGGATACGATCTCAAATTTGCTTTACAGAACAAAAAATGAAAGGAAAATTAAAATTCAATTTCAAATTAAATTTAAATGTGAGATTTCAAACAATTTGAAATCGATATCGGCGACAAAGTGACAAGTAGTCAAGTTTAACAAATAAATCAAGTGCAACAACAAAAAACATCACATCAAATAAAGTTCCGACCGACCAACGTCACAAAAGATACGCACACAAAACAGGGTGTCTTTGTATGATTCGCGCGCCCAACAGTAGGTAAGCAAAAAGGCGCACGTTTGTCTAGAAACCAGACTGAATGCTCAAATCGACCCTACCACACAGTTTGTCCTTTTTATCCTGTTTCGGCCATTCGTCATTTTCAAGTGCTTTTTGTTTTTCCCTGCCGTTTCGCTGCATTGTCGTTTGCTCATTTTTATTGCATTTTAGTTCGATTTTAATTTTGACTTTGATTTCTATTGTTGGAGAATCCCAAGTACGAGTCGATTTACCAAGAGGGGCTTATTTCATTTGGTTTCACTGCTTAAAATGTGTCCATACATTTCGTGTACATGTAGATTTATGAAATTATAATAACAACAAAATATAATGGCCCATAATTATAGTGGCAAAATTAAGTTAAAACCTGGTTTTTACCCAAAATTGAAGATACAGAGTGACCCCAGAGATTTTTCTTAAGAATTCTTTAATCTAATAGGCGGAGAGCCAGCTGTAGAAAAGTCGAGTGTATAAGATTACAGGATGAGATGTATGCCAAATGATAGAAATCGAAGAGGCCTAAATGTAATACATGGGATTGCATTGTTGAATCCTGTCCCAAACATGGGTTTTCACCGGTTTTTTGGGTCAATTTTCATTAATGAAGATAACAGCTTGAAATTTGTGCCAAATGATAGATATCGAAGAGCCTAAATATAATTTATAGGGTTGCCTTGTCGAATCATGTCCTAAACATTAGTTGACACCCGTTTTTGGGGTCAACTTTTCTTAAAAGAGTGGCATCCTATGTTTGGGACAGAATTCGTCAAGACAACCCTATCTATATTTTATTTAGATTCTTCGATATCTATCCTTTGACACAAATTTCAAGCTGTTATCTTCATTAATGAAAATTGACTCAAGAAACCGGTGAAAACCCATGTTTGGGACAGGATTCAACAATGCAATCCCAGGTATTATATTTAGTCCTCTTAGAGTTCTATCATTTGGCATACATTTTGAGCTGTTATGTACTACAGTTTTAATTAGAACAACAAAATTGGCTAAAATTCGGGCATTTTCGGCCATCGGGACAGGCTTTGGCAAGGCAACCCTAAATATTCTACTTAGGCTCGTCAAGCGCTATCATTTAGCATGCATCTGTGGGAACACTTGTTAAATAAACGCTTGTTACACTTGTTAAATTTTATAGTTTCCTCTGGAACTTTTTATCAAAAAAAAATAATATTAAAATAAATTAATTGAAATTTAAAATCTCAAATAAAATAATCAAAAATAAAAAAATAATTTTTATAAAATTAAATTTTACTTTTTATTAATAACACTAGTTTACAAAATGATTTTTTTTTCTGTTCCATTGATCTGAGTTTACTTATCTTATGTAGATTTTCCTGCTGAGTTCGAAAATGAAAATGAAAATTTTTTGAATGGTACAGTTTTCGAGATATTGTGGTTTTTTCACTTTTTCGACCTCTTTTCACTTTAAAATTCATATCTTAAGCTAAAAATGTCCAATTTCCTCGTTCCTAGCGTCAAATTAAAGATAATAAAATGTTAAACAAACGTGTGTGATTATATCTCTTATTAAAAAAGTAGTTCAAAAGATATAGATGAAAACAGGACAGATTTTAAGAAAAATCAAATTTTACATTTAATTCAGTGGCCACGAAAAAATAGAAATAAAATAAAAAAAAAATAATTTTACTATTAACACGTAGACAAGCTATGAAATGCATTTTGCCATGCAACTTTTCGACCTCAAAAAACTAATTTCACCATCGATAATTATTTTGACCACCAATTTCGATGGAAATACGAACGGTCGACTATTTATTACAGAAAAAAACTCTAAGCAACAATTCCTTATTGATACTGGGGCAGACATTTCTGTATTTCCTTGCTGTAACCGCACAACACCATCAAAATTGTCACTGTTATTCAAGAAATTTCTCAAGAATTGATGCAAGAATGGACCAAACAAAGCTGAAGGCTGCGAAAGCTGAGTTTCAATACATGCTTGACCAAGGTATTATTCGTTCTTCTGACAGTTGCAGGGCGAATCCACTGCACACGGTTGTTAAACCAAATGGTGATTGGAGGCCATGCGGTGACTACCGCGCATTGAACAGCATTACTGTTGCCGACAAATATCCACTCCCGTATTTAACAGATTTCCGAATGCATTTACATGGATGCACCGTATTTTCAAAACTTGATTTGATGAAGGCATTCTATCAGATTCCAGTTTTTCCAGCTGACGTGCCAAAAACTGCAGTTACAACACCGTTTGGTCTTTTCGAATTTTTGCGAATGCCATTCGGACTTTGTAATTTTGCACAAAGCTTCCAGAGATTCATCGATAACGTTTGCCGTGGCCTTGAGTTTGTTTTCGTCTACGTTGACGATGTTTGTGTTGCTTCCAGGACAATGGACGAACATCTTTTGCATCTCAAGATACTTTTCGAGCGATCAAGTAGTTCAGTATACTCATAAATCCAGCAAAATGTGTTTTTGGTGTTCCTGAGATGGATTTTCTAGGACATCGGATAACAGTAAATGGAATTCTTCCATTACCAAAAAATGTATCTATTATTTAAGATTTTCTTCTTCCTAAATGCATTAAGGACTTGAGACGTTTCCTCGCAATGCTAAATTTCTATCGCAAGTTTTTGCCTAGAGGTGCCATGCATCAAGCAATTCTCAACGATTTCCTGAAAGGCACAACCAAGAAAGATGACAACCGTAAAATTTCTTGGACCCAATTTACAACAAACGCTTTCAACCTATGTAAACAAGCACTAGTCGATTCAACGTCCTTGGCTCATCCAGTTCCTGAGTCTAAGCTATGTTTAAAAGTCGACGCATCAAATTTTGCTATAGGGGCTGTGCTCGAAAAACTTGTTGGTCAATCGTGGCAGCCACTTGGTTTCTACACAAAGCGCTTGAATCCAACGCAAATGAACTATAGCACCTACGACAGAGAGTTACTTGCTATTTACAAGGGCATACATCATTTTCGTCATCAACTCGAAGGTCGCAAGTTTACCATATATACAGATCATCGACCTTTGGTTTTCGCACTTAAACAGAAGCACGAGAAGGCATCACCTAGACAACGAAATCACTTGGACTTCATTTCACAATTTTCGACAGATATTAGGCATATTCCTGGTGTCGAAAACGTGACTGCTGATGCTCTTTCTCGAATCGAAGCAGTTGAAAATCGAGCGGTTGACTATAAGCAATTATCAAAACTTCAAGAAGACGACGATGAACTGAAAACTTGATGAACTGTCAAAGTAACTGTCAACTTTCGCTTATTCATTTCCCGGACAGAGGCTATAAAATATACTGCGAGATGTCAACAGGCGTCGCCCGCCCGTATATTTCAAGGACCTATAGAATGCACATATTTAAGACCGTACACTGCCTTTCGCATCCAGGAATAAGGGCTACTCGAAATATGATCCGCAAAAAGTTTTTCTGGCCATCTATGAATAAGAATGTCATCGAATGGGCACGATGCTGTGAAGATTGTCAACTCTCCAAAGTTTCACGACATACATCAAGTGAGTTCGAAAAATTTCCAATCACCAGCAGCCGTTTTGATACTGTGCACATTGATATCGTTGGACCTTTGCCACCGTCTGAGGGTTTCAACTATATTCTAACTTGTGTAGACAGATTCAGTCTTTGGCCGGAAGCGATTCCAATTAAAGACATCCGCTCTCAAACAGTTCTCCGTGCATTTTATGACGGTTGGATTTGTCGCTATGGTGTTCCAAATGTCATCGTTTCTGACCGAGGGACTCAATTTACATCACATATGTGTTCTGATATTACCAGGTATTTAGGAATTTCTCACAATTTTACAACAGCTTTCATCCCCAGGCAAATGGTCTAGTGGAACGTTTCCATAGAACATTAAAAGCTGTGCTAATTTGTGCTGCTAATGAGCGTTGAACTATTTCCTTAAATACAGTTCTTCCTCGAATCCGGTCCGCATTAAAAGAAGACATAGGCATGTCATCAGCAGAGCTATTATATGGTGAAGTGATAAGATTACCTGGCGATTTTTTTAATCCAGTTATGGTTGAAAGCGATTCAATGACTTTTCTTGCATCTCTTCAAAAAGTTATTGCACAATTACAGCCAAATCAAACCTCAAACCATGCAACAAAAAATTCTTTATCAACAAAGACCTTCATACTTGTTCACACGTTTGGATACGTCATGATCACCACCGAAAACCTTTGCAACCAAAATATTCCGGGCCATTCCAAGTACTTGAACGAAAATCAAAATTTTCCAAAATCAATATTGGAAACAAAACTCTTCATATTTCCATAGACAGGCTAAAACCCACTTATTTGCTGAACACAGAAAACCAAAATTTAAACGAGATGTCTCAAGTATTTTCTTCAAAACAACACATAAACCATAATTTAATACTCATTTTGAATACAATTAATTTCGTGAATGCCTTTTCATTCACTAAAGGGGGAGTGCTGTGGGAACACTTGTTAAATAAACACTTGTTAAGTTTTATAAATAGTTTCCTCAGCAATTTATTATCAAAAAAAATAATATTAAAATAAATTAATTGAAATTTAAAATCTCAAATAAAAAAGTCAAAAATAAAAAAATAATTTTTATAAAATTAAATTTTACTTTTTATTTGAATTACTTTTCTACAGCTGGCTCTTGAACTATAATATTATTCTTAAAATCTGCATGAAATGCCGATAATTTTATAGCACAAGTAATGAAAATTCATTTAAGATCATTGGCCTATAATAATAGTCGCAAAATTAAGTTAAAAACTGGTTTTTACCATAATCCCCATTAAAAAAAGAAAAACTTGCATTAAATTATGAGAAAATTTTATAAAATAGATTATCCTGCGTTATTGACACAAAATATTGTAGACACAGTGAACAAAAGGAATAATAACAAGTTAAGGTGTTATCTTCGGCCAGGCAAAATGTTGAAAAATGTTGAGAGAGGTTGAAAAAGTTTAAAAAAGTTGAAAGAGGTTGAAAAAATTTGAAACAATCAAAATTGATGAAAAAGCCGAAAAAAATAAAGAAACTTTTGAAGAAAGTTGAAAGAGGTTGAAAAAGTCGAACAAATACAAATAGGATATATTGGAAAAAGTTGAAGGGTTGAAAAAGTCAAAAAAATATGGAAAATGTTGAAAAATTTGAAATATGCCACGCCCACTTCTCCTATTCCGCCCACTTTTGGTTCAATAAATTATATTCGTGAGCGACATCATCCTCATATTAAATTTTAGCACAATAGCTTGTATAGTTTACGATACATGCCGTAGTTAAGTTTAAAATTTAGGGCGGTGACACACCCACTGGTGCAATCCATCCCGGTTTTGATCCAGAAATAGCTTTCCATAAGCAAACCTCTTACACCAAATTTTAGTATGATTGCTCACATATTTCGATAAATATGCCACTTACCGTATTTTATTTGTATGGGAGGTGCCACGCCCACTGGTTCGATTTCAGCCACTTTTGATTCAGATATGCTCTATAGCAATTGAACCACTTGCATTAAATTTCATAGCAATTGCTGCAATAGTTCATTTAAAACAGCGCTTACAAATTTACGTAATCGCTATGAAATTTTATGAGGTGGATATATTGCAACGTGGCGAAGTGGTTAGGACTATGAACTCATAGCAGAAATATTTTCTTGAGAGAAGTCGTAAAGATGGCACTACAGTAACAGAACTATTGTAGAGCTATGCGCGGCACAATGAATTTTTGGTTAAGTCCGCGAAGGCGTAGTTGAATCCACTGCCAGAGTAAACAATGGCGTAAGAGTTTCTGAGGTACAATTGAACCAAATTACAGCGCACGCATATGCTTTTTCAAATATAGGTGCTTCCAATCTGGAAGGTGTTATCGGAAACAGAACGTCTCTAGTTAACTGGGTCTCAGAGTCAAAGCAGTACTATTTGGAATCGCATCACTTATCGGCTGGCCTTTTATCTTACTGATCTTTTCCCAAAAAGTGTTTACCCAAACAAAGAAAAATACAAGAAAACATGAGTACACAGAAATCCAAAGCCATTTCCACACATGCATTGAGTCTAAGATCGGCGTGAGTTCACGCAGGGGAACATTCATTCAGAAGAATGTGCTGATTATCAACACTAAGTTGGTACCAAAAGTTAAAGTATTTAAATAAGGCTTTCAAACCATATTATTAATATCGAAAGCATCATTGATATACAGTGGCTAACAGCTTATTGTATGCAGTGCATAGTTTTAACTTCAGCGCTCTATAATTCTAAAACTCAATGGAAAAGAAAAAAATTTTTATGTCGTTTGAAAGAGAAAAAATTTAAGATTAAAAAATATTATCTGAAATTTTAAACGTGAATAATCAAAACATGCAACTAAATTTCAAGACACAGCTTATTGTATGCAGATATGCATAAACTGTAAAAACATTGTCAAAAATAATAATTTTGTAATTTTTTATATTTAGTGTGGTAGCCTATTTGGTCAACTACGGTTTAAAAGTGGTTTGACATCGAAGCAGCAAGTTTTTAAGTGGTATCTAACGGGATATTACGCCATTCACTTTAACCCGCATCCATCCCTTGTGTCAATTTGACACAATTTTCATATTCATTTTGAATATGTTTTCAGTATTTCATGCTGCTCAAGCATTTCAGAAAAACAAACCGATGTACATATGAGCTTTGACAATCCACAAGAGGTACATCCACTACTCGAGATAAGTTGGCACCGCTCGGTTTATATTCGACAAGTGGGTTCAACGCCAGGTAAGTCCCTAACGGCCGATGGACAATAATTGCTATTCCGCTGAAGATGCCTATTTACGCAGTATATTCCTTCAAAACATCATAAATATGGAATGATACTTTGGGTTATTTCCGATGTAGCGATTGAGATTTTTCACATCTCGTCAGCTGGCCATTTCATTGAAGCAACACCAAATGGCATGTTGGCACGAATAGTAAGAATCGAAAGGAGCTTTCCTTTTCATTGATCAAAATGAAAAAGTTTCCACAATATCACTCAGAATTGGTATTTGATCATGACCTTCGCGCTTCATGGAAGGTGCTTAGCACTTTTCGAAAAAGAATTTTGGCAGTCGTTTGTTCCTAATTCAAGTTGGAACATTAAACATCATCAGCGTTCGCCAAGAGGAGCAATTTATTTATCCCTTGTGAACGAATTCCAGGGTTTTTCAAAAGATCCACCTTCAAATAAGGCCAGCACATCAATAAATCGTCCTCAATATACTGAACCATCGCGAAAGCGTTCCAGATGCCATATATGTATGTCCGAAATTTGCCAATTCAAACGTTGATTCTGTTCTATGTGACAAGTGCGTGAAAGACATGGTTCAGACATAGTTCAAGTCATGGATTCAATTTGTGTGAACAATGTGAACAAAACTCTTTCTTATTTATTATAGTTTTTCTAATTTATGTATTTTTATTCCATAGTACATAATTTTATATAAATTTCACGTTTTTCAGGAATAATCATGTTTTTTCTTCGAAAAAGTTAAAAATTTTGTCAATATTTTACATGATGTGTGCAAATTTATGAAAAAATATAGAAAAATAAGTTGATCAGAGTGTAATTTTTGTAGGGGAGAAGTGGGGGTTGTGGGCATAGTTTTGTTTTCGGCTTATAATTACCGACCTAGTGCATATTATTTGGACATATGGGTATCTGTGTAAAGCTAGAGACCTAAGCTAACTAATTATAAAGAAACATACCCGATTCCGTCATGCAAAAAAATTTTGCATGGACTTTCGTAAAATCGTCATTTTGAGAAAAAAATTTTTTTAGGGGGGGTTGTGGGCACCCTTAGAAAAAATGCTAAAATTGGAAAAATATGAAAAAAAAAACCACAACTAATATGAACAAAATGACAGTTTATTAATCTCAAAGCCTGCATAGGATTTATTCATCGTCGGAAATACAATTTTGACATGTATAATAGCTTGCCCGCATGCCCGCACATTTCATATGAAAAGCTCGATCGCAGATGTTACAATTGATGGAGTTGGCTGCGGTCAATTGGCGTGGCAAAAATTTCAAACAAAACAAAATTCTATGGAACTGAAGTTTAAAAAACAATATCAATCATAGTAGGCTACGTTCACCGTTCATATTTTTTGGTGAAATTTTTTGTGATTTCGTGGAAAAAAACGGGTGCCCACAACCCACCCAATTTTTGTGCCCACAACCAACTTTAGCAGACATTTTAAAAAGTAATGAAAAAATGTTTATGCATAAATTTTTTGGTTCAAATCGATATTGTTCCATTCAGCATAATACTTCGACTAAATAAAAATACATTACACTTACCTTTCCAATCGATCCACTTTGATTGATACACTATTGAAAATGTTAGAAAATTACTTCACCACCTTTTCAAAGCCCAAAAAAAACCAATTCGTTCATTTCCAAAAGCAAACGCGTCCGTTTACTTTGATATTTGGCATGAATCATACATAGGGAATTACCCTTGCGAATGACATTACCAACGAAACTCAATCTTCATTTTGTGAAAAGATACGTAGGGGTGCCCACAACCCCCCCGGTGCCCACAACCCCCACTTCTCCCCTACTGTTTTCATTATAAATAAGTAAAGTAAATGGGAAAATAGTTATTTGATCATAAAAATCATTTATCATGAGTCTGCTGCGATCAAAAATTCATTGTGTCAAAATGACACAAAAGGAACACTTTTGTGTATGAAACTGAGGGATGGATAAGGGTTAAAGTGTCTCATTTATGCCTTTTTTGTTTGAAATTTTGTACTGTCGGAATTTTTTTTTTTTTTAATCGTCCATAAATTTGCAATCACATTTAGATCTGGCGACAATGCTGGCGGTACAGTAAAATTCGGGACTTTATTTATTTATTTACGTCTATGGATAATTATCCTTATAGACTTAGCACTTAACAGTTATAAATTATAATTTAACAGTAAGAAGTAAACAAATTAATCACTATGGTAAAGATATAAGTAATAGTGTTTTTAAAAGCATCCTTAGGAATACAAAAATCTAGTTCAATTTTACAATATATTTTATTTAAAGCTAAAATAACTCTATTTAATGGCTCATTAATAGCATAGTTTGTTCTATGAATATTTATATACACGGTTAGAAATCTTGGAATAAATTTTAATACAAGCGAAGTATTACAAATTTTTTTAATACAATTTTGATAAATTTAATACTTTTGAATATATTACAAAATTTTGTAATACATTTTGTATTAAATTCTAATACAGTTCAAACATTAAAACGATATTTTATAACATTTGATGCTATCGCAAGTATTACATTTAGCCAACGTAAATATGATAGTACGTTGGCTGATGTCGTTAAAATGTTCATGCAACCCTTGTATTGAAAGGCAATGGTTCGAATCCCAGTGGATACGACATATTTTTTTTTTAAATTTTAATAAAAACGAGTATTAAATTTTAATAAAAATTTGTATTAAAAATAAAAATGAATTTTAATATCTAGACAGTATTGAATTTTAATACAATTCTGGTGTAGTCATATATGTAATCCCAAAAGTATTAAAATCTATCCCAAAATTTCTATCCGTGTAGAAATAATCAAAATTTCGAAGCGACCTTGATGGAACATAAAATGATAATAATTCAAATAATTTATCACAGATAATGTTACCATTGATCAGATCATATATCATCATAATACTATGTAATAATCTTCTAGTTTCAAGAGTCGATAGATTAATGAGCAAACAACGGGCTTTGTATGCACCGAATAAAATGGGCTCCAAATAAAAGATTCATATTCGAGATTGGATCTAACGAATGAGGTGTAAAGCTGTTTTAAAGTGTATGGATTAGAAAACCCAGCACTATTTCGCTTAACGAATGCTAACAGGGAGTATGCTTTGGGAATAATGCTATTCAAGTGTATATTAAATTTAAGCCCTGAATCAAATATGACACCCAAATCTCGTATTTCGTTAACACGGACTAATTTCGTGTTATCAAAGTAGTAGTCAGCAGGAAAGGGAGAATTTATTTTAGAGTAAGTAACTAGAAAACATTCATTAAGATTCAAAGATAGATTATTGTGATTAAACCATGCATAAACATTATTTAAATCAGACTGGAGTAGAAGAGAGTCAGATTGATTCTTTACTAAAAAGAAAACCTTTAGGTCATCCACATGAAATAAAAAATTTGCAAATTTGAAGCATTTTGAAATATCATTGATGAAAATTATAAGAAGTAAGGGGCCCAGGATACTACCCTGGGGCACTCCAGATGTTACAAAGAAAGAATGAGACTTCACACTATCAATGACAACATAAGATACTCTATTTGAAAGATAGGATCGCAACCAAGAAAGCAAATTAGAGTGAAATCCAATTTTGGCAAGCTTGAATAATAGTATGTTATGAGGTAACTTATCGAAAGCCTTAGCTATATCCGAGTAGATAACGTCAACTTGATAACGCTCCTTAAACGCAGTAGTTGGTAAATACAGCGAGGTTAGTTGTGGTAGACGTACCAGACGCAAAGCCATGCTGGTTAGGACAAATAATATTTTTTACTGCAAAGTATATTTTGTCTTTAACAATTTTTTCGAAAAGTTTCGAGACATTTGTTAACTTTGATATGGGCCTATAGTTCTGATCGTCATGTTTATTACCAGCCTTAAAGATATGTGTAATGAGAGAAATTCTCCACTTATCAATAAAAACGCCAGAACTAAGATACTTATTGAAAATAAGACATAAAGGTCCTGAAATCAGTGGCGGATCTAGGATCTATGATTGGGGGGGGACAAATTTTCTAGTACTCCTCCCTCGTTTTACCGGCATTCAAACCTCTACCTCCGCTGAAATGTTGTTAAAATAAAAAAAATTTCGCTATGATGTATTTAAAATTTATTTATGTTAAATTTTACAATTAATGTTAACTTTGTGCTGTTTCAAACACTTATTTTACTTAAATATTAATTGAAGCATTTTTGACATTTGAACGCCAACGCACATATCACCATTCGACGACAGCGAATTTGTGCATCGACGAACCCTGTTGACGAGACGGAGAAATACCGAACTAATTCTCCCAAAATTATTCGCCGGCTCCCAAATTCGGTGTGTGTGAATAGCGTACATATCAAATCTAAAATAATGAAGACTTCCCTGGTTTCCTGTAAGCACAAAAAATATGTATGTACCTGTAAATCATGTGTTTAAAAAAGAAACTGAAACATTGTTTTAAATTAAAAAAGGGGATTCCCCATCGTACTCGTATATGCATACTGATATTACATGTGTGTCAGTTCATGTGCATCAGTAAATACAGTCAATTTCAAGCAACAGGACTGTGTCGTATGGCAATATACTTTTTTAACTCTAAATTTCTTAAAATTTTTTGTAATTTCATTTATTGGTGTAAACAGTTTAAGGTTAGTGAACAGACAATAATGCTTTGTAGCATTTTATAATTTTAGTAAATTTTTTAGTACATTTGAGGTTGATTTCGTTTTACACGGTTTTTCATGTAAAAATTTTGTTTTCCAATAACACGGCTTTCTGAGGAACCTATCTTTCGTGTAAATCGGGGATTACGTGTATATTATTGAAATGGATATTCGTCAGTACTTTTTGAAAAGTTTTAAAAGACCACGACTTGATGAACCTGATAATAATGCCGCCAATTCAGTGGATTCTATATCTGCTACCGAACTTGAATTATCCAACAAAACAGACTCAGTAAGTCATTTCATTAACTGTTTGCGAATATTTATTAAAAAAAATAACATGTTTAGGTGGGCTCTTCTGGGATTGAAAACATAAATACTGAACCGAATTCGACTCATTTGCTTTATGATATTGGCTTGTGCGTGGAGAACCGGCATACATTAGATCATAAAGAAATTTATAGCTTCCTAACCAATACACAAATACCACATTCATCGTTTGAATTTCCATTTTCTGCCGAGGGCAATAAAAATCGACGGTTTCAGCGTGAATGGCTTCGCCGTTATAAATGGTTAGCGTATAGTATTGATAAGAATGGAGCTTTTTGTAAATATTGCGTGCTGATTGCTTCTGATTATGCTGGTACTTGATCTCATCAAGTAAGTTTATTTCTATAAGCTTAATTGGTTTTAAATCAGTGAAATTTATTGCATATTATTTATGCCAGCCAGCATTTAATAAAATTTCCGAAAATGGTAACCTGTCCGCGACTCTTCTTGAAAAGTCGTTTATGACCCGTTTTTCTGATCAGTTTCGACTCATTTTCGAGTCAGAGTCATTTGCGAGTCTTTTTCGAGTCATATTTTAGTCATATATCTTATCACTTGCGAGTCTTTTTCGAATCATATTTCTAGTCATATGCGGGTCTTTTTCGAGTCATATTTCTAATCATTTGCGAGTCATATGATCTAAATTATTTCGCATTGAAGTTCCTTTGCGTTTCTTTGCCGTTCTTTTCATCATCATTAGTCCTATTTGCATAATTTTAATTATTGTAAAAGTATTTTTATACTATCTACTTGTAGTAAAGTTATTATGAACTACAAAACAGAACACAATTCAAAATACATTTTCAAGAATAGGTTCTAAAGTCACATTCGAATCATTACGTAGATCAAAAAGTGATAATATTTTTACTGTTTTCCTGTGGAAGTTTTAGATCATCATGTGGAGTTTCAGATCATTGGGTTTATCGAAATGTGATTTTTGGAAATTTTTTTTCTCAATTATTACTTATAATCACTTTTAGTCATAAATAGTAGTCAAAAATGACTCGTATAGGTGATTTAAGAAAAAATGATGACCTAAATGCTTGGTAGGTTGCTTGACAATGTCAGTGTAGTTATTTCTGAAAAAATTGAAAATTTGTGCTGAGAAAGTTTATCATTTACAGGTATTAAAATCGTTGGTCACCGTTCCTATGACAAAGTATAAGAAAGCTGTTGAAGAGATGAATCGTCATAGTACATTGCACTACCATTTATTTTCAGAGGAAAAAGCTCTCGGATTTCTGAGAAACTACAATTCTGCAAACTTAACTGCAGTTAATGTTTTGCTCGATACTCAAAAACAACAAATCATCGACAATAATATTAAGCGTCTGGGTCCAATAGTTAAATCAGTGTTGTTCTGCGCTCCTAACAACTTACCATTACGAGGTCATCGGGAAACTGGTTCAATAATTTCAGAAACGGAACATCAGACTGCTCTTTCAGGAGAACAAGGTCTATTTCGAGCGCTTCCCGCCTTCCGCATGGATGCTGGAGATCATGACTTGCAAGCTCACTTAAATACGGCACCACAAAACTGCAATCTTATCAGCAAAACAATACAAAGTGAAATAATCGATACAATCGGCGACGTGATTCGTTCTAAAATGGTTGATAGGATAAAACAAGCTCAAACATTTTAATTAACTACTTGCCCTCATGTTATGGCATATCATCAAGCTGTAATCTGAAGTTTACCGAAAAAATATTCAGAAATGGATTTTTCATAAAAACTTCAAAAATTCATTTCAATTTACAGAATTTTAGCTCTTTAATTTTTTTTTAAAATTAAAAAAAAATATAAATAATTTTTTTCCCACGAAAATTTTTACGGCATTAAGCACAGAATAAATCAAAGTCTTTTTCAAAAAAAAAAAAATTTTAAAATATGATTTTTTTAAAAAAAATACAAAAATATTTTTCAATTCGCAAAATTTTTGTGAAAAATTTTTTTTTTTTTCAAAATCAATATTTTTTTTTGAAAAGTACAAGTAAAAACCTAAAAATGTACTTTCAGCAATTATTAATTGATAAAGTTTGCTGTAAGCTATGAGTTTTCGAAAAAAAAAACACTTATTCTGAAAAAGTACGAAAATCGTGAATTTCATACCCGCGTATCTGAGCAACAAATAATATTAGGGATTCATTGATTAGGATTAGGAATGATTCATTATTAATATTTTTTCCAATAACAGTATTAGCATTTTTTTGTTGCTTATTTCGTTTTCTATTATGCACAGTCTGCCATTCAGCCGAAAAGGCACCAGTAACAGAAGGCAATGATGGGAGAGTATCAGCATTTAAACAGTTTACAGAAGGAGAAGCAAGTTGATTTTCTGTTACACGAATAATTGAGTTTCCATCAGTAACAGACGTTAGCAAAATATGAGGTGAAGAAGAATTAGCATAATTAACATTAGAAGTAGCAGCAACGGAGAGAGTATTTTCATTTGTTTTGTTCTGTGAAGAAGGAAGCACGGGAGCAGCGAAAGATGACAGAACAGAAGCAAAATTTAGGCTGATATCATTAGCAGCAGCATGTTTGTTTTTGTTGTTACACAAAACAAGAGCTTTGAGCTCACGCACTTCATCAACTAAAGTTGAGATCATATCCAACAAGTTGTTAGTGGAACTAGCGCATGATGAACAGTGAGAACAACGCATACTCTCAAAATTAATGCAGTTACCTTGCTGCGGCAGACTAGTTACATTAGTATTTTCGTGGCTTTTATTTGTGTTGTTATTAACCAGCTGGTTCTGACCAAGCTGCTCCAGCTGTTCTTGTTGCTGACGTTCTTGCTGTTGTTGCTGATGATTTTTTTATACCCTACATCGAGGGTATATTCACTTTGTCTCTCCGTTTGTAACACATAGAAGGGGCCGTGGGAGGTTTGGAAAAGTGTATATATTCTTGATCAGCGTCACCACCTGAGTCGATTTAGCGATGTCCGTCTGTCTGTCCGTCTGTTGAAATCAGGTTTGCGGGAAAACCAAGAAAGCTAATTAAATGAAACTTTCACACACAGGTCACACCTTCTTGCAGGCATCTTGCTATTGAAAATGGGTGAAATCGGTTTACGGACACGCCTACCGCCTACCGCATACTCTATGTATGTATATTTACCCAGGCCAATTTGGAAAATAGTTGCACCGATTTTGATGAAACTTGGTAATTTGGTGCACATGTGAACCGAATTAGGATTAGGTTAGGTTTCAAGTTTCCAAAGGATCTTATAGGGGTGTGGCACAGTCCTAAATTTTATCATTTATACTAACATATCTTGTAAGCCGTTGAAGATATTACGATGAAATTTGGTAAACAGATACATATCAAATATATCTTCAATTGCGATAAAAGTGGGCGTAATCGAAAAAGTGGGCGTGGCACTTTTCAACTGTTAAATCTTTTGATTCCGTATATCTCAAAATTGGCACAAACGATTTTCATAAAAATTTTATAGATTATGCCGCTGAAAGCAGTCATCAATGCAAAAACTACTGAAAAAACTCTTTGAAAGGCGTGGCACCGCCCACAATATTTAAAAACATTATATTAAGAGAACTAACAACGTAATCGCTATGAAATTTAATGAAGTATATATACTTGGAATTGGGTCTCTTATTACAAAGATTTGGTCCAATAGTACCTGTGGGCGTGGCACCTCCCATATAAGCAAAAAACGTTTATTGTTATAGATATGAAATTGATATGAAATTTAGTGAAAGTGGTTCTGTTGCTATAAGGTATATCTGAATCAAAAGTGGCTGAAATAGCACCAGTGGGCGTGGCACCTCCCATACAAATAAAATACGGTAAGTGGCATATTTATCGAAATATGTGAACAATCATACTAAAATTTGGTGTTAGGGGTTTGCTTATGGAAAGCTATTTCTAGATCAAAATCGGAATGAATTGCGCCAGTGGGTGTGTCACCGCCCTAAATTTTAAACTTAACTGCGGCATGTATCGTAAACTATACATGCTATTGTGCTAAAATTTAATATGAGGATGTCGATCACGAATATAATTTATTGTACCAAAAGTGGGCGGAATTGGAGAGTGGGCGTGGCATATTTCAAATTTTTCATTTCCATTCGATATTATTGAACATTTTCCATATTCTTTCGACTTTTTCAACCCTTTAACTTTTTCCAATATATCCTTTATGTATTTGTTCGACTTTTTCCAACCTCTTTCAACTTTCTTCATAAGTTTCGACTTTTTCATCAATTTTGAATAGTTTCAAATTTTTTCAAGCTCTTTCAATTTTTTTAGAGTTTTTCAACCTCTCTCAACTTTTTTCAACATTTTGCATATAATTTGGACTTTTTCAACCTCTGTCAACCTTTCTAACATTTCACATTTTTTTCGACTTATTCAACCTTTTCAACGTCTTTTTAACATTTATTTGAAAGGTACTTTCAGTGCAGTTTAGGGTATGTGAGTTTCGGCCTGGCCGAAGGTAACACCTTAACTTGTTGTTGATTGTTTTTCTTGAGTTCATTGAACGAAATGAGAGAAATCTCACCAGTTTTAGTAATTATTAAAGGACTTATGTATTTAGAAACTCGAGGCGGAGAGTATTAAAGGAAGCATCGTCTAGTTGATGTGCAAGATTTGCATTTATATTTTGTACAAGACGTCTCAAAAAAGTTTATATCACATGGTTTAATATTAACGCAAGTGCAATGATAAAATTCTTTACAGATCTCACATTGCACCTTTTCATGTCCGCGATCGACTTTCGATTAGTGTTTCACCGAGGCCGAGGCGAGGCGAGGTTCTAGTTGATCTCGGTCTCGCCTCGTTTTATAAATTTAAGTATCGCCTCGCCTCGGCCTCGGACGAGATCTTGCCATCACATGCCTCGCCTCGCCTCGTTCTCGGCCGAGGCACCTCGGTAATAAAGCGAGGTTTTTATTAAAATAAATAAAAAATTATACATGTATCAGGGCTGATAGGCTGATCAAGCCTCAAGAAATAAAATAAAATATCTGTTTTTATTTTTGGTGAATTGGATGAGATATGATGAATTTAATTCTTTTCTTATATGGGAAGGAGAGGCATTGCCTATTTTTCCAAACCAAACTAAGCTATGAACCTTTTACAAACTATAAGAAAGATATGTACCAAATCTTACGTCAAATAGATATTGAGATATGATAAAGTTAATTTTTTTCTTACATTGAAGGCATGGTACCTCCCATTTTATTTATTGAATCTTAGTTATGCTTCTACCTTTTACAAATATACCAAGTTTTATTAATCTGCATCAAGTAGTTGATAATAAAGGGTTTTTCCATAAGAGCGCTACAAATGTTTTTTTAAATAAAACAAAAACGATTTGGGATATCAATGAAATTCTTTTTTCTTGTAAAAGAACATTTGATGCCATTATTATCAATTATCGTCAATTTGATCTTGTAAGGATGTAGACCAAGGTCTTTTTGCAAAATTCGCCACAACGACGTCACAGAGATGCCCAACGCTTGAGAACGACGTGTGAGAGACTGCTTTGGGTCTTCTTCTATTGATGCGCTAGCGGCAGCAATATTCTCTACACTACGGGCACTTCTTTGTCTCACTGGCACGGAAACAAGTTTTACTGTGCCTGTGGATTCAAATTTTTCCACTAGACGCCCAATTTTTGAACTGACGGCGATTATGACGACCATAAATTGGACGTAGCGCTCTTAAAGTTGAGGCCACTGACTCCGAATTTCGGTAGTAAATTTTAATAATTTTGACTCGTTGTTGGATCGTATATCTTTCCATGATGAAATGGCAAACTTTACTAAAGAGAAATGTCAAAAGAGTGTGAAAAAATACGGCGTCGTTTGCTGTCCCTATTGGTCTACTTTTGAAGCGTCTCTATTGAAAAACCCTTTATATGATGAATTCTGCTTTTCTCTTATGTGGGGATAGCATCACCCATTTATCGTAAACTATGTTACGAAGCATCCCAAATCATAAGAAACATATATGTATGTCAAATCTTTCGTCGGTCGGTTGAATGATTTAGGAGTCCATTAGCAACGAACATACATATATTGATCTTTATTTATATACTAGCATTACGCTGTGCGTTTCGCTTCACCTTACCGGTTCTTAGAAAGACTATTAGAATAAATCAATTTCAATGCAGTGTTGTCAGTTATGCAGTTTTGCTTATAGCCTTACATAGCCTTACATGCTTCCCTAATCGATCAATCGAGGCAAAGTCGCATAAAGGGTGATGCGATCCTAGCACTTCTGTGCATTAGCGCTTGGACCAAATCTGAACTCGTAAGAAGCACATGCGGGTTAAAAATAAAACAAAGTAGTTTACTCAAAATAAAATACTAAAATATTAGTTAAATATAGATTCTAATATAAAAATTACATTCATATTTTGAATCTGCATATGGGTCTTACGAGTTCAGATTTGGTCAAAACGCGCCTCGTTCTTGGTTTCGAAAACGAGGCTAGGACGAGGCGAGGACGAGGCGAGATCACATTTATTTTTCCATCTCGCCTCGTTCTCGTAGTCAAAAACGAGGCTGCATCGTAGTCTCGGTGAAACACTACTTTCGATCCGCAAACACACGGCATTTTTTATAATGCACATTTAACTAAAAGTTTGACAATTTTAATGAAAAAATCTCAGAGCGCATGAAAAAACACGTCCGAACACTATAAAGTCAGAACTGAACTGAACCAGGATTGAACTATGTCCGCTCTCAGTTTTGGATTTTTATACTGGTAAGACCATAAATATGTCTGTATGCCCAGATTTTTTGCACTCTGCAGGAAACTATCTCTTGAAACCTGAAGACACATATCCATACTCATGATGTTTTCCATAAAAGCCAAATTTCCGGTACCATCAGCTGACAAGCAAGCCCAAACCAAAATTGATATAAACTGGCATGTAGTCTGCAAAAAGCTGTTCATTAGTCAAAAATGAGCTTAACGGTCTGATTTTCACCAAAGATCATGTTTTGAAGACCCCCTGAGTACTGAAATTTAGTAATATTCGTGGATGAATCAAAATTCAACTTATTTGACTCAGATGGCATGTCGCGAAAGCCGAATACGGAAAACAACAAGTAGAACCTACACACGACTATAAAACATTATGGTGGCAGCGCCATGGTTTGAGCTTACATGTCAGCTGTTGTTACCAGAAATTTGTCTTTTATAGAAAATATCATGAGTATGGTTATGTGTCTTCAGGTTTTAAATGGCCACTTGCTGCAGAGTGCAGAAAATCTGGGCATACAGACACATTTACGGTTTTACCAGTATAAAACTCCAAAACTGAGAGCGGACATACATAGTTCAATCCTGGTTAGTATATAAGTGTCCGAATTCGATGGTACTGCCAGCATTGTCGCCAGATCTAAGTGTGATTGTATATTTGTGGACGATTTTAAAAATGTCCGAAAATATCCCGACAGGTACCACTAAAAAACTTGCTGCTTCGATGCCAAACCACTTTTAAGCCGTAGTTGACCGAATAGGCTGCCACACTAAATAGAAAAAATTACAAAATCATTATTTTTGACAATGTTTTTACAGTTCATACATATCTGCATAAAATAAGGTGCTTTGATTTTCTATGTTTAAAATTTCAGATATTTATAATAAAAAAACATATTTTTTAAACTTTAATTTTTTCTGTTTCAAACGACATCAAAACTTTTTTCATATTCCATTTAGTTTCAGAATTATAAAGCTTTGAAGTTAAAATTATGCACTGCATACAATAAGCTGTGAGCCACTGTAATTCAGACCCTTGAAATGAATGCCTTTCCACATATTTTAACCTAAGTGGCATTTAATGCACGAATAAGGTCAATATGCTCTAAGGAAAGATTAAAGCACTAAAAAATTCCTTTCAAACAAAATAAATATAAATAGCGTTGTATATATGTATATTGTACCGTTATTTGGTTTATGCTAGAAAACTCTTGAAATAAGTAAATACCAACAAAAGAAACTAAACGATATTAGCACCATCTAGTGCAAAGTGCTAAAAATAATAAACCGAACAGACGCTGCAGTAAACAATAAAAAGTCGACAACCGAGAGAAATTATCGCCGTCGTACAACGTACAACGCCATCTAGCATAATAGCTAGCACAACGTCAGTGCACCATGCTGGTGAATTGTGGATAGTGGTAGAATGCACGCTACAAAGTAGCACTGGTAGATTGTAGATAATGGTAGAATATACGCCATCTGGCAGCTAGTAGATTATTCGAGAAAGTGATGCCTGTAGTATAAGAGGGTGTCATTTGAGTTTTCGGACACAGTAGTATTTCAACAGTGAAGTGGAACACTTGAATTAAAAGCAATAAAGTGAATACAGTGTGATCCGTAGTAAAGTAAAACAGTTTTCTATACAGTGTTAAATTAATATTAGAATTTGAACGTTAATAAAATAAACCATTTTATAACTAAATAAGTTTGTGTGTTTTTAATTGTTACACAATCCAGTGATCGAACTCAGAAAAGTGTGAGAGATCGAAATTATCGTCAAAGAGACAGAAATTTCGTAACAATATTTTACATTTTGTCACATGATCACATATTTTGTAAAAGCTAAGAACCTATTTTAACGTATTTCGACCACTAAAACCGAATAACGCCAATTTCAGCATAATTCATTCAGATACAGCCAAAAGCAGTCACGCCAGAAGGCAATTCTATTGGAAATTAATAATTACCAGGCAGTTTGAAAGAGAAATCGAGAATAGAGAAAAATTTTATTTTCAAATCAATGAAAGATTTATAACAAACAATTCGTTTCTGGCAAGTGTTTTCAACAAAGTATATAAATCTAACACCCCCACTCGAATTGTATTTATAAAATATGTAATAAACTTATTCTGCCGTACTAAGCGAAAAAGACGTATCTCAAAAAAAAAATATCGGAGATCCTTTCACAACAAGCCTTGCTTTGTACCTAATGGTATCATTTGGCTGTTTCTTTTTATAAATCCACTTCGTTTTAATTACGTTGCAATCTTGTGGCTTCGGTACAGAAATCCACGTTTCATTCTCTTCCAATGATGCTAATTCACTTTCGACAGTTACTTTCCATTTGTTGCGGTCTTCACAAGATAATGCTTACTTTATCGAATTTGGCTCTTTTATCTCTGGCAACGCTGCTTTATAACTAGCATGAGCCTTTGGTTCTTTCTTCGCAATTCGCGTGCTTCGCCTTAATTCAGATGTAACTGGAACTGCTGATGGAACTGGATTTTCTACAATTACTGCGTCACTTTCATTAACATTAGGTATTTCCCCCACTTCATTGTTATTGTCAGGCAATGAACTAAATGACAATGAACTCGAGTCCAAATCGTTAGTGTCCGAATTCTCTACGGAATCTGAATCTTCACTTACATTTTTTTCATCAGGGTAGCGAAAGAAATAAAAATCGTTTTCAGATTCACTCAGCATTGAAAAATCTTTAATATTTTCATCGAATTGCACATTTCTTCGAAGAACGACCTCCTTACTCTTGTTATCATATACTCGATAACCCTTTGGTGTTATGCCATATCCAACAAAAAAGCATTTTTCAGATTTTGGATCCCATTTCTGACGCTTCTGTTTTGGTATAAGCGCCATTGCCAAACATCCGAAAATTTTCATATGGCTTAGATCCGGCTTTCGTCCTGTCCATATTTCTTCAGGAGTACTTTTCAGACATTTATGAGGACTTCTATTTGCTATATATACTGCCGTTGGTATTGCTTTTGCCCAAAAACGTTTCGGAAGTTTTGCGTCATACAACATACACCTCGCCTTTTCTGTTATTGTTCTGTTGACTCGGTCAGACAACCCGTTTTTTTCTGGATTGTATGGAACTGAAGTTTGGTGAACTATCCCGGATACCTTAATGTAATGCAGCATGTTCTTGTTTACATATTCAGTGCCATTATCGGTCCTCAGAATCTTTATTTTTGCACCAGACTGGGTTTCAATCATCGTTTTAAACTCCTTAAACTTTTCGAATACTTCAGTTTTACTTTTGATGAAGTACACGAAAATTTTTCTTGTAAAATCATCAACGAAGTTTACAAAATATCTGCTTCCGCCTAACGATTTAACTTCCATTGGGCCGCAGACGTCACTATGCACAACTCCAGAACCTTTGTAGCTCTGTACCCTTCATAGGAAAAACTTCCTCGTATGTGCTTTCCTTGTGCACAACCTTCACACAAAGTTTTCTGCAAAGCTTTTTCTTGAAAGTTCACTCCTGCTACAAGTCCATTCTTCAGCATTTTCAAGCCTTCATTGTGCAAGTGACCAAATCGTTTATGCCACTTTTGAAACATATCGCGTGTCTAACATATACATGCCATCCACATTTGAAGCAGTCACTATTAATTGATTTTCGTCATTGAAGATTTTACACCCGGATTTATTAAATACCACCCAATTGCCTCGTTTGACCATCTGACTTACGGATAGTAAGTTCTCACTAACTCCAGATACATACACCACATCACGAATTGGGATAGTACATACATCGCCATCATTCACCTCATTTAACTGGATATCTCCTCTGGATATAGCTTTTTAAATATTGTCATCTGCAATATTCACTTCACCATCATACGGCCTTGGGTTCTGGATCAAGCTGCAATCTTTTGTCATATGAGCCGACGCTCCACTATCCACATACCAATCCTTGCTCCTGGCAGTATTCCTCACTGAATAAGCAGCAAATAAATCTTTCTTCCAAGGCTTGTGGTGCTCTTTGCCTTTTTTAGTTGGGCAATCTGATGCAAAATGTCCAACGCTATCGCACGCAAAACATCTTCGCTGTGTTCCTCGTTTCTTTGAATGTTTTTTCTTATAGAAAGTCTTTTTGCTTATTAACGCATGACTGGAGTTCTCCAAGCGAACATCTTGTAAGAGCTTGCCACAGCTTCCCAATGACATTATCATGGGACGATATGTCTCTGTAAGTCCTTTCAGCAACAAGCAGCCCAGCCACTCGTCATTCACCATGAATCCGATCGATCCCAGCTTCTGGGATGTTGTCACAATCTGCGATACATAGTCCTCGGCTGAATCGTTTGATTGAACACAATTTTTGCAGCAACCCCACCTTTCTGTCCAAACCAGAATCCTCGAATAGATCTCTCAATGTCTTCCACACATTTCTAGCTGATGTGCAGTCTCTTATATACACATATAGTGATTTATCTATGGATAAAATCAAGCATTACTTTGCCTTCTCTTCCTCTGATACACTCGGTGTGGATCCGGATGCATTGCCTGTAGATTCATTTGCTTGGGATGTTCCAACTTCCTCACCAGAATCAGCTACGTACTTCCATAGTCCATCCAGCTTCAGTTGCGCTTCCATTGCAAAACTCCATGTCATCCAATTAGCAGATCCAACGAGCTTCTCGAACTTCTCCAAATTTGCGATGCCAGCCATTTTAACGCTTTCGTTTAAATTTACCAGTTGGAGCTAATCATAGTCTGAGTCAATTGCAGTCGAAGTTTTTCACAAAAAAATTCACTTACAAACGAATTCGGACTCAGTTAGATTTTAAATCATAGTCGCTTAATGTTGAGTTCAATCATACCTCAGCCAGTTACAATCGCACTCAGATATAGCCAAAGTCAGTCACAATTGAAATCAGTCATAATAAAAGCAGTAACGCGTGTATAAGAGTTACAGTCGAAGACAATTTTAAAATTATTATTAAAGTAATCACCGGTTAGTTATGTCGGGAAAAACAAACAATTCTAAACGCAATTAAATGAAGAACTCAACTATAAGCATCCCACGTGGTGCGCAATGTAAAGAAAAAACAGCCTGATGGTAACGTGCATCAAAATTATTATGACAATATTATTATGTAGCATATGTTAAGATTGAGTTTTGGAAAAATTCGGTGATCCTTTTGTTTGCCACTGTTCGCTCATCTGCTGCAATTGCAATGCAAACAAGAATCTCCTTCCCACCAGGAAAAACGAGCGATTTAAAAGAGCAAAAGTAGAAGTTTAATGAAGTGTAGTGTTTGAAGGGTTGTCACTGAAGGCGTAGAGGGTTGTTACTGCCGAAGAACACATTCATAGGGGAACACAGGATTCACTCATTTGGAATAGTTCTAAAATTAAAATAAAGAAAAAGGTGCAACATGCAAACAAAAATGTGTGAGTGCGCGTAATCTAACACCCAGTCCGAAAACTACTTTAATTTTTGATAGAAACATTTTAAGCTCCAACAGAGATATTTTAGTTTTTCTCATAGACTAAAGGCTATGGAGGTGAACCGGGTGAAAAATTTTGTCGGTTCGAACCGTTTTTGCACTTTTGGATTGGTTCATCAAAACGGTTTTTGTTTTCTTTGAACCGGGGTTTCGGTTCGGTTCAGCGGTTCGGGAATGAAAAAAAAACTATGTAAATTTGAGTGTTTTTATAATTTTTATAATTTATGTCATACGCTATAAGTACGTAATAAAAAATAAGTATTTGAGCATAATTTTGATTTACAATAATCAGTTGAGATTGATGAGAAAAATATCTTCTAACAAGTCCTTGTCAATATTTCCCCGCAGGTCTCCGAGAATAAGTTTTAGGGTGGAAAATGTCCTCTCTACCGAAACCTGGGTTGCTGAAATAAATAAATAATAAATAACTTGAGCTAATTCAGATAATTCTTTGGCAGGGTAGTCACATAGTTTTTAACACACAAATACTTAGTTCGCATCCCATCCTGTAATCTTATACACTCGACTTTTCTACAGCGGGCTCTCCACCTATCCAAAATTATTTTCTTGATCATGAAGGTTCGCATCCCATCCTGTAATCTTATACACTCGACTTTTCTACAGCGGGCTCTCCACATATCCAAAATTATTTTCTTGATCATGAGAGTAAAAAAAATTTCATCTCTGGGTTCAGCGAAAATTTGAGTTCAAATCCAAACCGACAAACTTAGCGTCACGGTTATTACATCACAATCAGCTTTTTAAAAGGGATTGCTAATTGATATCGATAGCAACTTACATATCGATCAGCAAAGGGTTGCCGTTAGTAGAAATAGATTTATAATGTAGATTAGTAAATAGTAGATTTGCGTGGCTCATGAAAGCAGAACAAAAAAACAGAACATTTGCGAAAAACAGAACATTTTTGTAATTTTTCATTAAAAAAAAAACGCAGAACAAGCGCCTTAAAAACAGAACTGTTCTGCTAAAAACAGAACGGATGGTCACAGTATGTATAACTTACCGGAATATAAGCAAATTTCACGACCTCACTTTATTTTCATTGCCCGCTTCGCCTGAAATGCCCCTTATGTATGTTCATATGAATTAAATTTGGTGTGAGAAGTACTATCTAATAGCCTTACTTTCAACCCTATCGGATACATATTTTTCGGGCTGTGACAAAATATGTTCGTTATTCAAAATTTTACAAGCTTTATCAATATTCTTCAACTTCAATATTTCAACACTTTCGTGTTTATCGATATTTCACACAAAAATTTTGCAATATAATTTTGCCAAGTTCTTCAAGTATAGGCGTCCCGGAACTTTAAGTATCATAGTATGACAACTTTTCCTGCTGGGAGGAAACTGCTCATACGATTGTGAGCATGGAGTGCAACAATATGTATGCGTATGTGCTTGAATTCAAAATTTGCAACAGGCGCGCATAAAGAAGCCGTAGTCATGACTTCTTAACTGATTGATGGGCAGACGAATGAATGAATTAACAAATGAAGAGCTACATGAGTGGTTGTATGTAATGTTCACTTAAACAACGCTATAAATTACAACAACAAGTTCATGGACAATAACAATTTGAACAAAAGTCCTTTGGGATTTTAACGAATTTCAATTTAGTCGTTACTTTGCGATTTTTTATCTACCATTTGTGAAAGATTAGAGGTTATAATAAATTATTGCTTTATGGAGCAATCAAAAACCAATCTAATGCCATATTTATTGAATAATTTTATTGGTTTGTTTTTCAGAATTAAATAATAAAGTAGCACTAATGTAGAAAAGTTAATCAGTACTAACGACGGCAACTTTAAAGTTTCGTTTTGAAAGTTTGAAAAAAAGGTAAACCCTTGGCCAATCATTTTCAATCTTTAACCATCGTTATTAATAAATACAACATATAATTGGAAAAAAAGTACATTGAAGACAGTGGCGTACCGTAAACATTGGGCGCCCGGGACAAAGTAGTAGTTTGTCGCCCCCCCATGGCTTCCGTCAGCGCTGGATTAAGCGATGTGGGGCCGTTTTGTTTACCGGCTTTGTAATTGGTTTGTCGGAAAATGCAAAAAAAACACAACACAACGCAAAAAATTTTTCATTGAAACTTAATGTGGTTGGGGCATACAAAAAAGGGGAGGTTTTTCTCCATCAAACGCGATATTCAAGCACCACCAAATTGGCGCAACCGTTTTTCGTTCACTTAAATCAGAGGGTAGACTGCGCCATTTTGTTATTTTCACTGCAACAAAGAAACATTTTTAGCTGCTTGAGTGATACACTGTAAAAAATAACTACCTGGTGAGAGTTGATGCTTGCGGTGTGTTGTGTAAACTTAATGGTGCTATCAAAAAAATATTATAAAAGTCCAAATATATTGAAAATGTTGAACAAGTCCAAAAATATGGAAAAAATGTTGAAAAAATCGGAAAAAAGTTCATAAGTTTGCAAAAGGTTGATCAAAATTGAAAAAAGTGGAATAAATCGGAAACAGTTTTATTTAAAATCCATGCCAAGGGGTATGTGAAGAAAAAGGTTAGCCATCATCTTAGGGCATAGGTCATATTGAAATTAGAATGACCTCACTTATCGTATTCTACTCGTCAAATCCTTTTTTATTTTGCAAGGGTTTTTGTGATGTATAAAGTGATAACCTTTTTTTTGTGGAAGGATTTTTTATTTTTTTGAAATTCCAACAAATCCTTGAATCATTTTTAAGAAAAAGAAAACAAAAAAAAAATATTAAATAATTTTTCGGTTGAAAAATATCTAGAGACCGGAAGTCTTGTCGGAATAAATAATTTGTTTTCAAAATTCAAGGACTTGTTGGAATTTTGGTAAGCTTTGATTCAAAGAAAAAATTATTTATTCTGGACAAGATTTTTTTGGAACCTAACCGAAAATAATTAAACACGAAAACTATTTCTCAAAATTCGTGCCGCGACGGTTTGTTAGCATTTTAGTTGGCTTTTATTAAAAAAATAAATTAATCATTTCCGACAAGATTTGCACTCTCTGGCATTTTTTGAATCCAAAAATATTTGAAAAAATTTTTTGCTTAAGTCTTTAACTTAAAATAATAAAAATTGAGCACTTTGTTCCGAAATTCGGGGTCCGCTGATTTGTTGGCAATCAAGTTAGCTCTCATTAAAAAAGGAAATGGTTAATTTTCGACGAAATGTGCAGTACTTAGCAATTTTTGAAACAAAAAATATTTAAAAAATTTTTTTTTCGGCCTTTTCCAAAAAACTGTATCTTGTTTTCCATATTTGGGCTCCGAAGATTTGTTGGAATGTTAGTAAGCTTTTATTTAAGGAACAATTTGTTAATTTTTGACAATATTTGTGCTTTCTTGTCATTTTTCAACCAAAAAAAAACAATAATTTTTTTTTTTTTTTGATTTTAACTTAAGACAATAAAAAAATGGTAACATATTTTCAAAATTCGTGCACCGACTATTTATTGGCATTTTAGTTCGCTTTCATTTAAAAAAAATTTTGTACATTTTCGACAAGTTTTGCGCTCTCTAGCGATTTTTTAACCTAAAAACACGATTTGGTACCACTGTGCCGCGTTCTGAAAATCTATATGTTTAAAAAACGAATTCTCGAACGGTTTCTAACTATCGCTTATCAAAACGCTTTGTTTTTGCTGCACAGCCTCTGGGCTTAGTAGAGACTATGATTTATATGTGATCGCAAATCGCTCCGACCCATTATTTCATTCAAAGAAATAGTGCCGTCCCGGTCACCGATCCGTACGATAGACGTACACTGCGCGTCACTTGAATAAGACCACATATTTTTTATTGGATTTCTTCTGATTTTTCTTCTTGAGGATGTTTTGAACATATTTTTTTATTCTAATTTCGTAAATATGTATATCGTTTACGAATTGATAGAAAAAAAAGTGTACCACGTAGAGTACCGTTAGCTGTTTTTTACTTTTTTGCTATAAGGTACAAAAAAATGCGTTTTCATTTGCGTCATTAGAATAAGGCCACTTAAGAAAATATAGAAAATAAATGTTGTCTGATGTTTTTTTTTTCAAAATTTGTTTATATTTAAGAAATTCAAGCTATCAGTATTGTGTGGAGCCTCCTTTTTTAAAAATCAGTTCAAAAATACGGATATGCATTGAATCGTAGAGTGACTCTAAGTAATTCCAAGAAATTGTGGCCCATGGCTCTTTGATGGCTTGAACTAGTGATTTTTTGTCTTCAAACTGCCTTCCGTTTTCATAAACTTTTCTAACCAACCATCCTCAGACGTTTTGCATGATGTTCTCATCGCGCCAATACGGCGGCCATGACAAAACGGTGCTGTGACATAACCCGATTATGTCCGCAAATTTTCGGACATAATCCCCATTTTTGGTATGGGGGTTATGTCCGAACATTTTTCGGACTTAGTCTCTATGGGGGTTATATCCGAAAAAATAAACTCTCTTGTGTAAAATTACTGTGGCTAGCAAACTAGGTGTTGGATGTATTATAGACTGGGAGTTTTAAATGCTGAGCTGCGGCCGAAGGCCGTCCACTTACCCCTACTCTTATGTAAAATTACTGTGGCTAGTAAACTAGGTGTTGGATATATTGTAGGCTAATCCTAGCTTTGGGTATTATGTCCGATTTTTTATGGGAAGTATGGCCGAAAATTTTGCGGTCATAATTCCTATACCAAAAATGGGGATTATGTCCGCAAATTATTCGGATTATGTCACGGCACCGACAAAACCTAAACGTTTTGGTGTTGAATCCAGACTGTAACGATTTTTGCTGTATTTATCGGAGCATTATCTTGCTAATAAATCCATGGAATTTGTTCAAATATGCTTTGAAATTGTGGGAATGCTCTTTCCAGAATGAATTTGTCGGAGTTTGCTGTCATTTTTGAATTTACAAATGCCAAATCAATTGTTGCATAATATGAAATAGCCCCCCATACCATTACGTCACCTTCTCTGCTGTGACGTCTACCCAAAAAAACTTCCAAACATGGCCCTGATGCTTATAACCATTATTTTCACTACTTAAGAAAAGAAGAAGTCTTTTTGGTAGACATGACAGCAGAAAAAGTGGCGTAATAGCATGGGGGGGCCATTTCATATTAAGCAATAATTGATTTGGTATTTGTAAATTCAAAAATGACAGCAAACTCCGACAAATTCATTCTGGAAGGAGCATTCCACAATTTCAAAGCATATTTGAACAAATTGCATGGATTTATTAGCAAGATAATGCTCCGATACATACAGCAAAAATCGTTACAGCCTGGACTCAACACCAAAACGTTTAGGTTTTGTCATGGCCGCCGTATTCGCGAATTATGTGAAACTAATATATTTCCTTTTAACAGTCATGTTAGGTGTTCCCATCCTATTTATTTCATTATACAAACTGTATATAATACAAAGTTTGCATATTTTCATTTACCATAGCAGAAGCTTGGTAAAACTTACAAATCAAAATACTTACCGCAAATTGATTCCATTTCATGGAAGATCAATGTTTTTGTTTATTTTCATTTACCATAGCAGAAATTTGGTAAAACTTGCAAATCAAAATACTTACTGCAAATTGATACCATTTCATGTAAGATCAATGTTTTGTTTATTTGATGTTTATGTTAAAACTGAATTAGAAAATCAAACCCAGACAAATCCAGTTTCATTTCATTGGAACGTATATAATAGGGTGATTCAAATTTTTTTTTTTTTGTTTTTTTTAAGGTGCTGTTGATTAAAAAGTATTTTATTTTATTTTTATTTTATACATAATTTCAACTATTAGTACAATAGGAAATAACATTCTTTTGTTGTACAATAAGCTTAAAAAAGGTCAATGGTAAAATTAAGTCAATTACAAGCTAATTACATAATTTTAAGTACAATTTTTTATATAACTACATTTATAACAAGGAAATAGAAAAGAAGATAAGCAAAGAACATAAAATGAATTAAATTACCAAAATTAAAAAAAAAGTTTTAATGATTAATAGACTTAGAAGTTTGGATACCTGTCAATGTATTGAGTTTAATGGTTCTATTAGTTAAGAAGATACAATATGTTCGAAGATCAAATGCTTAAAGTTGTTGGTATCTACAGTGGTTTTAATACTAATTGGCAGTGAATTCCAGATTCGAAAAGTGTTGATAAAGAATAATCTGGTTGAATTCAGATATTTAAACTTAGGGACATTTCGTTTGTGGCACCTTCCAGATATGCTGAAACACAGTTTCTCATATAGATACGATGGCATGTTTATGATATGAAGAAAAAGTTCACGAAAATTCAGTTCTGTAACTCAATTTTATAAGGTGGCGCCGACCGTTTTTGTAAAAAATAATTTTTCCATACAATTTACATGTAAAACTAACAGGCTCCGGCGCCACCTTATAAAATTGAGTTACAGAGCTGAATTTTCGTGAACTTTTTCTTCATATCATAAATTTACTTATTAAGCAACAGCACCTTAAGAAAAACAAAAAAAAAATTTGAATCACCCTAGTACTTATATAAACATAAACAGATAAGTTTCAAGATTGAATTCTTTTTAATCATTCAAGGCATTGTGAAAAAGATCAGATTGTTTACATGAAAAGAATGCATGGTAGTTTGATCGGGAAAAGATAGAATTAAAAAGATCAATCTCCTGAAGAAATCTAACAGAATAAGTTCTCTTAAAAGTTTCTCCTATAGTTTTATACTAAAAATAGTTTTTATAAACCAGAAATAAAATAAAAACACAATTAAATAAAATAAAAGAATATTTTAATTTTATTCACACTCATAAAACTCGCGCTATAAGAACATCATGCAAAACGTCTGAGGATGGTTGGTTAGAAAAGTTTATGAAAACGGAAGGCAGTTTGAAGACAAAAAATCACTAGTTCAAGCCATAAAAGAGCCATCGGCCACAATTTCTTGGAATTGCTTAGAGTCACTCTACGATTCAATGCATAACCGTATTTTTGAACTGATTTTTAAAAAAGGAGGTTCCACACAATACTGATAGTTTGAATCTCTTAAATATAAACAAATTTAAAAAAAAAAACATCAGGCAACATTTGTCTATTATATAGAACTCATTTTTTGTCAGTCTGTCTGTCTCATATGCACGCGGAAACTATCCAGCCGATTTTGATGAAATTTTAACGGTATGTTACTATCGATCGTGCGGGTGTCATAGGCAATAAAACTTTTATTTAGGGTGCATATTTAGGGTGGCCCGCACACACAAATATTTTAAAAATAGCGATTTCTCAAAGACAGGCAAATCGATTCTCATGAAATTTACACAGTATGGCTTTTATATTAAGGGGCACATATTGGGTGGTAAAAATTTTATTTAGGGTGCATACTTAGGGTGGCCCTCATACAAATATATTTTTAAATATAATTTTCACGAAGACAATAAAACCGATTCACAACGAATTTACACTTCGAACCTCTAATATTAAGAAGCATAGCTAAGGCCACAAAACTTTTATTTAGGGTGGCCCTGATACACGAATATTTTAAAATTGGATTTTATATTAAGAGACAGAAACTAGATTGTAACAATTTTATTTAAAGTGCAAAATTAAGGTGGCCGTCATACAAAAATATTTTTAAATATCATTTTCACGAAGACAGGTTAATCGAATCCACCGAATCTACACCACGTAGCTCTTATGTTATGAGGCAAAGTTATAGATACAAAACTTTTATTTAGGGTGGCCCACACAAAAAAATATTTTTTAAATATCATTTTCTCGATTCTCTTGGAATTTACACCACATAGCTTTTATATTAAGAGACACAGATAAGCTTAAGAAAATTGTATTAAGGGTGCATACTTAAGGTGACCCAAACACAAAAATATTTTTAAATATCATTTTTACGAAGACAGCTTAGTCGATTCACTCCGAACTTACACCACGTAGCACTTATATTAAGAAGCATAGCTTAGGCTACAAAAATTTTATTTAGGGTGCATACTTAGGGTGACCCTCATACAAAAATATTTTTAAATATCATTTTCTCGAAGACCGCTTAATCGTTTCTCATGCAATTTACACCATATGGCTTTTATGTGAAGAGATGCAGATAAGATTGTAAAAATTTTATTTCGGGTGCATACTTAGGGTGGCCCTCAGACAAAAATATTTTTAAGTATCATTTTCACAAAGACAGGTTAGTCAATTCACATCACGTAGCTCTTATGTTAAGAGGCATAGCTAAGGATACAAAGATTATATTTAAGGTGGCCCTCATACAAAAATATTTTTAAATATCATTTTCTCGAAGACCAATTAATCGATTCTCATGGAACTTACACCACATCGTTTTTATATTAAGAGGCACAGATAAGATCAAAAAAATTTTATTTAGAGTGTAAATATCATTTTCACGAAGACAGGTTAGTCGATTCACTCCGAATTTACACCACGTAGCTCTTATGTTAAGAGGCATAGCTTAGGCTACAACATTTTTTTTTAGGGTGGCCCTCATACAAAAATATTTTAAATATCATTTTCTCGAAGACCGCTTAATCGATTCTCATGAAACTTACATCACGTGGCACTGCTTAGGTTTTAAAAATTTAATTTTGGGTACTTTCTAAGGGTGGTCCTCATACAAAAGTATTTTTTAAATAGAATTTTCACGCAGACCGCACATCGAATCTACACCACGGTTGAGGTGAAGCGATGCGCACCGGGTAATGCTAGTTTCCTATACTTTCTTAAGTGGTCTTATTCTAATGACGCAAATGAAAACGTATTTTTTTGTACCTTATAACAACAAAGTAAAAAAACAGCTAACGGTACTCTACGAGATACACTGTTTTTTCTATCAATTCGTAAATGATATACATATTTACGAAATTAGAATAAAAAATTATGTTCAAAACATCCTCAAGAAGAAAAATCAGAAGAAATCCAATAAAAAATATGTGACGCGCAGTGTATGTGCCCCACCGTACGGCTTCACCTAATGAACACAGTAGGGCTGGGGGAAAATCGATTAATATCGATGTTCATCGATGTTTTACAACATCGCTTACTATCGATAGTTATGAGCCCTAACGATTAAAATCGAAATCTATTAATCATTGAATAAATTTTTTTATTTTATACACCATTTTAAAGGGAATAAATTAAGCTTTTTTAATGTGCTAAAAAAGTTGTAGGTTATTAACACGTTTTTAGGAAAAAATAAGGTTTTTAAGAAAAAATTGGTCGAAATTTCAGAAAATTTGTTAGATCTCCAAAACTAAAGGTCCAATCTCAAAACTTCTTGCTTCATTATTTTAGGCCATTAAATTACCTTTCTTACGACACTCATATTTACCATTTTCTATTCAGCGGCTCCCATTTTATAATCATTTTTCCAAAAGCTATGTCCGCAACTTTCAATGTCTATATCTCCGAAACTAGATCCGAGCGACATTTCTTTTTCATTTTTTATCTTGAAGGGCCTTTGTTAAGTGAGGAAACGGACATAATTCAATACTGGAATAACTATACAAATTGTGATGCATTAAGAAGAGTGGCCTTGCGATATCTGTTTATTCCGGCTTCATCCACATCATCAATTCAATTTTTTTGTATATATCGCTCATTTTATTCAATAACGTTATAACCCAAAAACGTAAAACTTCAGTTAAAATGCTTACCCTGAATAACTGATTTTTTGAGCGATATATTAAAGAACTAAGTATGGTGAAATCGATTTTTAGAATCTTTTTCAAAAGGAAATGCAGAAACAAACGATATATTTGCAGATTTAGCACATCAAATTTAACCTATTACTCAGGTCAACAAATCGAAAAAAAATTTTGGTGTCGAGATATATGTAGTTAGTGGTTTTGTATTATGTTACATTTTTAATTTTTCTTTCCTACGTGTCATTTTTGATTAACCGTCAGTTTTGAATATCCGTTGTAATCGACCGATTTTTTTAAATAAATTGATTTTCGTACCATGTCTTCATCTCAATGATCCAGATGTATTTTGTTACATTTGTGGTGAATACACAGTGAAAAAGTTCAGAAAACCTATAACAGAATTTATAAAAAGTGCTTATTTTGGTTGAATACAAGCTGTGGATACCCCAAATTGTTTGTAAAATGTGCTAAGAACACTTGAGACAGTGTATTAGTGGTAAAAGAAACCATATGAGGTTCGGAATGCCTATGCAATAGAAAGAACAAAAAAATTACTTCGATGACTGTTACTTCTGCTGTATTAATTTGCGTGGTGTAAACGTTAAAATAATAATTTATCCAGACTTAGATTCTGTTAGAAGACCCTTACGACATTCAGAGGAAGTACCTGTTTCAGCATTTTGTTCCATTCGTGAATCATCATTTGAAGAAATCATTAATGAAGTGAGTAGCGACAGCGATTTTGAAGGAATACCATCTTTAGAACCAAAACCTTTTACCCAAGAAGAACTAAATGATTTGATAAAGGATCTTGAACTTTCTAAAGAAAATGCAGAGGTTTTGGCTTTTAGATTAAAAGAAAAAAACCTTGCTGGCATCAGGTACAAAAGTGACGTTCTATCTAAAAAGAGAGCAAGATTTGCTACCATTTTTTCAATCGGAAAATGACATTGTTTTTTTTGGATGTGCAAGGCCTTATTCTCGAAATGGGTCTATAAAAATACCATTCAAATTAATGGCGTCTCTTTGTAGACAGTTCTAAGCGAAGTCGTTTGTTGAAGTTACTAAAAGCTTTCTCAGAAATAACAAGTCAAACACCTGCTCTGAAATTGTAAATGACATGCTAGAGCACTTTATTAACTTAGGATGTAATATGTCCATCAAAGAAAATCTTGGATCCTATAGCGAAGAACAATGGGAGCGGTTTCACTAGGACCTAAAAACTATGGAAAAAAGATAGCAAGGCCGATGGGATCACCATTAATGGATGGATGTATACAACCTGATAGTCCCTACAACACCTCATTCACAAAAGTCGCGAAAAAGAAAGTTTTTATTTAAATAATCTAAGTTGTTTTCATGTAAACTTTTTTTTTGCAAGGCAAAATCTAGAAAACTACACGTAGAATATCAAAATTTTTGCTAATAATGTATTCAGTATAAGGTCCTTACCTAAAATTAAAGTACAGCTTCTCGGTACCAAAACTAGTTTTGAACAGTATTATAAATCAAATAAAACTTTTTTCATTAAAAAAATCTTCAGAGGTTTGATTTAAAATAGTTTCAATTTGAAGTTCAAAAAGTCGAAAACCATCGTATTACTTAAGGGTCCACTAAAATTTTTTAGGAGAAAAAAACACACTTAAGTTTTATCCCAGTCGACAATCACTTAAGCTTTTCTTTGAAAAATAAAAATATGTGATTATGTTTCGGTCGAATTTTGCAAAAGGGCCAAAAATGAATAAAAAAGGCCACAGGGCTTTTGAAAATTAAAAGGACTCAAAATAGCCCTAAAAGCCCCCAAATATCATCCCTGGTAAGAACCCGATCGCAAAAAAAAAAAGAAAGAAACATCATTAAGCCACGAGTGCTGGAACTCACTTTGTGTGCTCCTTTTATTTCTCAATATACATACATGCTTACATAGATGCTGCTGAGTAACATACCACAAAGTAATTCATTTAATGTATTGGCGGCAATCACGTGGTTTATGATACATCATTTAAATTGACGTGGCTTTTACGTTACGCTATATGTATGTATGTATGTATGTATGTATATGCGGCTGCCACGTATTTCGAAATCTAACCAAAATGGCAGCATTAGACAAGGTAATTTTGTGGAGTGGCGCCTCATTCAAATGGGTGGGTTTGCTGTGGGTGGTTGACTTAACTAGATGGTGGGTGGTTCGTTGCATTAAGCAAAGACGGCTCGTAACGAATTTTAATTTATGCGGTGAGCTTTTTTCTGCTTTTATATAATACTCTGTGTAAAAAAAAAATGGGAAATTTATACATAAAATAATTTGGTTTCAAGCTTGAGAAGCTTTAAAAATGGGTGAACAATCGCCCGAAAAAAATTCGACACGGGCAAAGTTTCTCAAAGAATTATCAACCAAAATAAAAAAAATATTATCCAGAGAGAAAGCTTGGACATAGCTCAAAACCAATAATAAATTTTAACCCAAAATAATGGCACAAACATTAAAGAGCAGAAAGAGTTAAAGTTTTTAGGTATAGCGCTTACAAGGTAGTAGGTCTTGCCTTATAATTTTGATAATTCTTAGAAGTTTCCCAAAGTTTGCCGCTAAATCTTCAAAACCGGCGCTGCCGGTTCTTGAATATGAGGTAGTTGGGAAAACCGGAAACATCGTTTTTGCTGAGTACTTATTTTTCAAGCATCTGCAACATCGCTTTCGTGCATCTGAGTGCAGTATATGTATGTATCTGTTGAGAAAGTTGATAAATTCCGAAAAGTCTATAGTGTGATACTTATGTGCCACTGTCACAGTTCACTCAATTTTAAAAAGTGAAATTTCGCCAGACAATGGGATGCTTCCACTTTTTACGCAAAAGAATGTAGTCTTAATTATATTTTTCATTTTTCTTATTTGAAAAGCATATGGAAAGGAACTATCGTTTTCTACAATATAAACAAAACGAGAAACCCAAACATTTGTTACGGCTGGATCACCCATTTGTTTACATAAAATTGTAGGTAATGCTTAAAAAATGTGCCATGATATGTACTGTACTGACAAGAACTTCTTGTCGTCATTTCGGTTAAAGCGTTGCCATAGCGTGTGGTTTTCATATGGCTCAGAGGACGACCTCAAAAACCGCGCTAGCAATCGATCAATTCAACAATCAACTACGGCAAGTAAAGCCAACGCCGACAACAACAAAACAAATGTGCTGGCGGCTGCAATGAGTAGGTACAGCAGCAAGGCGACAGAATTCCGATGGCTGCTTGCTATAAATAATGATGACAGTCGGCTAGTAGTATAGCGCAAAAGAGACAGCTAGACTACAAGAGTTCGTATATAAGTTGAATAAATCAGGAAGCAGCAGCTTCTTTAAATAAAATTTCGCAAATAAATCATGCATATCATTGTATTTAGTTGGCAACGCTACCATCGAAATTCAATTGAAACAATGGAATGTTTTATTTGTATATATTTTCACACACACACATTCGATTCTTTATAATTGCATCGATGATAAGCGATAATCATTCTGATTTTATTTTATTTTTTTTTTCGATGTAATGTACAGGGTTCCCACATTTGGTGCTTTGAGATCAAAATTGGTTCTTTATTTATTCATTGGTCCCTCGGTTGTTTATTGTCAAATAGTCCCTTTTCTGATTACTTTAATAAAAATTCTGCTCAAATTGGTATTGTTTAAAAATCAATCAGTGTTACGAATATATGCATGTATGTATGTGCATAACTAATCGTTCACAATATTGATATTTGATTTGGAATTGATATACAGTATTAATATTGCCTTCTGTGGGGAGTTTAAGGGAATCTAAAGGATTGGAGGTTTGAAAAAATGATTGACGAATTGCAGAAATAGCGTTACAGTTAACTAAAATGTGGGTTGTAGATATTGCATAGCTATTACAAAAATGGCATATAGGTTGTGGTTCCCTTTTTATTATATGTAGGTGTGTTAAAATTGTGTGTCCCAGTCGAAGTCCTATTTAGCATTTATTCATCCAGACAGAGGTTGATGTCGGAAGTAAGATTCCAGAGCGATATGCATTAAATTGCTTATAGCCATGGCTATAGTTATTCCATTGAGCTTTCACAGTTTTTAGAAATTCGTCTGAGCATTTATTTGAGATTCGAGAATGGCATAAACATTATAAGTGGAGCTCTTGTTGCAAGTTTTGCTGCGGAGTCAGCCAACTCATTGCCACTAATGTCAACATGTCCAGGTATCCACATTAGTTTCACTTTCCTTTCTAGAGCTGGGAAAAATCCTTAAAAAAAACATCGATGTTTTCGATGTTTTTTGGTAACAAAATCAATTATCATCGATAACATCGAAATTTCCCCCTCCATTATTGATTGATTAATAACATTTATTTTGATAATATTAGTAAAGTATTAATGGTGTATGTTATAAATAATATTTTAAATATTTTATTTGATATGCTAGGACATTGCAACGCGTGCATGGCTTACTTAGATAGTTAGTAATAAAGAAATTAATTTTACATTTATATATAATTCACATTTTGGTGCGAAAAAAAAACAGTTTTTCAGCCATCTCGGGGCAGAGTGAAGCTCTCTTTTTGGATATAATATTGCCCGCTGTTGAATTGATGATGTGGATGAAGCCGGAACAAACAGATATCGCAAGGCCACTCTTCTTAATGTATCACAATTTGTATAACTTTTAGAAAATAGTAAATATGAGTGTCGTAAGAATACAATAATGAAGCGTGAAGTTTTGAAATTTGACCTTTAGTTTTGAAGATCTGACGAATTTTCTGAAATTATGACCAATTTTTTTTAAAAAACCTTATTTTTTCCTAAAAATGTGTTAATAACCTATAAATTTTTTAGCACATCAAAAAAGCCAAATTTATTCCCTTTAATGGCATATAATTAGTTGTAAATTTTTTTTATACTTATACCTTTTTTAGTAAGCGATGTTGGAAAACATCGATGAAAATCGATTTTTCCCCAGCCTTTCCATTCCTTTCCATTTCATGATTAATTGTCTAATGGAGGTTATTGCTTCGTTATTGTTGCAAACGTTCTTTACAGCTTTGAATAGCGACAAACTGTCTGTACAAATAATGAATTTGGATTTAATTTGTTCAACCATCTGAAGACACGATAAAACAACTTGAATTTCAGCTTCGAGGACAGATGCATTAGGAGGCAGTAAACCATTAATGAGAGTTACTCCGTTGCTGTTTACTATGGCAAACGCCACTCCATGTTAACTTTGTGAGCCATCTGTGAACAGTGGTTTCCATTCTTCGGTTAGTCGGCTTATGGTGTTCAAAAAAGTTTGATTGTAAGCTTGGTGCATCGTGCTGTCTTCTGGAAGAGCACTTAGATTATTGATAAGCGAGGTATCGGATAACCTCCAAGGAGAAATACTTGATGTGGGTGGTTTGATTGGAGTGATATGAGGAAGTAAATTGTTGTGTGAGTCTATAATTTTTGTTAAACCTGATTCCATTGAAAGTTTTCTTTTTCGTTTTCGCAAGAGTGAAATTTCTTTAAATAGAATATGCGTTGAGTCACAGTGGAGCTTAAAAATAAGTCGGCTTCTTACATATTTGGATCTCTCTTCTAACGAAAGAAAACCTGCCTCGGCAAGAAGTTTACTTATGGGTGTGGTTTTAAATGCTCGAAGACTTCTTCTTATTGCGGTGTGATAAGGAGCTTTAATGATGTTGAGTGAAGATCTCCAACATTTACCATATATATGTAGCCCATAGTCAATTTTTGACAAAATTGTTGCTTTTGTAACGTTTAGCAATGAGTTAGTGTGAATATGGCTTTTATTTGACGAAAGATATTTAATAACATTAACCCTGGCAGCTAAATTTTTTCTTAAATACAGACAGTGATTCTTAAAACTATTTGTAGGATCAGGAGAGTTTTCCTAACCGCGAGAAACTTTACCGAAATAGCAAAAGGAAAATCTACTGGCATCGAGTGTTCAGAAAAAATTAACTTTAAAAACAATTAAAAATAATTAAATGCAACGTCTTTCTTTAAAGGTTAATCGTAGACTAATTTATTCAAGTTTCCAAATTTCTAATGCTTACAAAATAAGAATATAGCATAAAGCATAAGAGACAAAAATGAGAGTTATGCATGTGTGCAGTTGTGAGACAATTGATTAGCAGTTAATTTGTTATGTATGTACTTATGCATATAATTTTACATGATAGAAAAAACAATAATAAAGTAATATGTTAGTTTATATGCATATAAAAAATGAGTGCATTGAAAGCATCAAGAAATGAGTAGAACTTATTGCTAAGTACAGTGGTTCCCAATCGGTGACCCAACATCCCGGCCCCGTTGAAAGGACATACTTTCAAGCAGGTAGGATTGCAAGCTTTTGAATGGGGCGTCCCCATTCCCCAAGGATTCCTCTCGCAGTTCGAACATCTACAACTCTGACACGTGAATCTCTGCCTGGTACGCAGTTGATGATACGGCCTAACTGCCAGCGCTGTGGGGGCACGTTGTCTTCATGGATAATGACTATTGTGTCGTTTTTCAAGTTTGGCTGATCATTCGTCCATTTCGTACGTATTTGAAGTTCGTTAACGTAATCATGAGCCCACCGTTTCCAAAAATGTTCCTTGATGCCGCTAACAAGAGCCCATTTTTGAAGATGATCGATATCAGAAGGTGCAGTACGCTCTCTTAACGATTTGAGCGAACTGCCAATGATGAAGTGAGCTGGAGTCAATGCTTCTAAGTCGCTTGGGTCAGGCGAAAGTGGCGATATAGGACGAGAGTTGAGAATCGATTCAATTTCGACCAAAACGGTAGTCAATTCTTCATATGTGAGCCTTGCGTTCATGAGACTGCGATTGAGATGACCTTTGGCCGATTTCACAGCGACCTCCCAAATTCCACCAAAATGAGGAGCCCTGGGAGGAATAAAGTGAAAATTACTGAATTCATTAGAGCAATACTTAGTGATTGTAGCTTGATGCTCCTTCTTGATGAGAAACTGCTTCAGCTCAGCGAGCTTGCTGCAGGCTCCAACGAAATTTGTTGCGTTATCGCAAAAGATATCTGATGGCAAACCTCTTCTGCCGATCAGTCGTTCAAGTGCTGCTAAGAAGGCATCAGTAGACAAATCCGATACGACTTCGATGTGAACCGCTTTCGTAGCCAAACAAATGAAAATTGCGATGTAAGTCTTATATGGCGTTTTACCTCTTATTCGGAGATAAGTGTTGATTGGGCCGCAAAAGTCAACGCCACATCGAGCAAAGGGACGTGATGGAGTTAGACGCTCAACTGGCAAATTCCCCATCATTTGTTGTAATAATTTTGGCTTGTACCGAACGCAGTGGATACAATTATTGACAACGCGCCAAGCAATATCTCGCGCGTTCACAATCCAAAGTTCCAAGCGAATGAGAGCTATCAACGCTTTGGGTCCTGCGTGATAGTTTTTAAGATGTAAGTGACGAACGTAGCGAAAAACGAATTTAGATTTTGCCGGAAGCAAAATGGGATGTTTGCGGCTCTCTGATAGATTAGATAACTCGAGCCGACCACCAACTTTTAGTAGATTAAAAGCCTCCAGTGACTTCAAAAAATGGATTTAAAAATTTTAACGCGCCATTTGTCGCCAAATTTTTCTTGAGTAATTGAATATCTTCAGCAAAGTTCTGTTGTTGTATATTCCACATAATACAATTTTGTGCATGCTGCAATTCTTGAGGGGAAAGGGAAGCTGTCTCAAAGTCGCTATTTAGGTCTTTGTTGAGTCTGCGGTAAAAACGAAACATCCAAGCGATGACACGTAGACTGCGCATGTGACAGCTGTGCTTTCCGATAGTATCAAGAATATAGTTGTTTAAAACTGCAATTTTGAATGCTGACTTCCGCTTTTCCTTGTTAATTTCTTCCATGTTCAAATTGTTGCATTTATTTTTCGGCCAATTGTGCATATCTTCGGTTAAAAACGATGGGCCTGTATACCATATTGAATTGCGAAGTTCTTCCACTGTGCTGCCTCCAGAAACAATGTCAGCCGGATTACTTTGCGTTGGAACATGCCTCCAATGAACATCAGTAGTGAGATCTTGAATCTCTGACACCCTGTTTCCAACGAAGGTAGAAAGCGTGGCTGAATGAACCCTGAGCCAGTGGAGCACAATTTGCGAATCGGTCCAAAGATTTACATCAATATCACTATTTACGAAAATTACATTTATTTTGTTGTAGAGTCTGGCGAGAAGCAGAGCACAACATAATTCGAGTTTTGGTAGTGATTGCTTTTTCGTTGGTGCAACTCGTGACTTTGCTGTAAGAAGACGAACACAAATGTTGCCGCGAATGGAAGAATCACAAAATCCATGAATCTTAATGAATTTTGCATTCGATGACAAACAATATCTTGGAATTGAGATAAGCGAGAGTGATGATAAGCTTTTTAGAAAATTATCCCATGCCAAATGCAAATTTTGCGGTATTGATTCGTCCCAGTCCAGCTTGAGCAACCATAGTTCTTGTAATATAATTTTAGCCACAATCACTACTGGTGCTAAGAGTCCAAGAGGATCAAATAGTGAGGAGGCAATCGAAAGAATAGTGCGTTTTGTAGCGCAATTGTTTTTATTTTGCTTTGGTTCAAAAGAAAATAAAAATGTGTCACTTTTCTGGTCCCATTTTAGTCCTAATGCACTTGTGAGTGCTGTATCTTCAATATCTAGATTCTTAATAGTATTATCATCTCTATAATCTGGATGCTTTGAGTGCCACTTTGCTAGTTCAAAACAGCCTAGTTTCAACAATTTTGTCACCTCATATTTTATCTGAGATAATTCAGTGAGTGAATTCGCACCATATAACATAAAATGACGATTTAACGACATTTGAGCCAATTGCAAATTCTGAAGCATGTTGATCTGCCAAATAAAATAGACTTCGCACGGCAAGATATGGCGCAGCAGCCATCCCATACGTCACGGTGTTGAGCTGATATGTGACAATTTCTTGATCTGGTGAATTTCTCCATAAAATATATTGATACTTGCGATCATTTGGCTCGACGAGTACCTGTCTGTACATTTTAACGATGTCAGCAGTGACAGCATAGCGATAGAGACAAAAACGTAAAAGCAAAATAAATAATTCGCTCTGAAGAGTAGGACCAACAATTTGAATATCATTAAGAGATTTTTGTGAAGTGGTTCGACACGATGCGTCAAAAACAACTCTTAATTTAGTTGAAGTGCTAGTTGGTTTAAGCACACAATGATGTGGAATATAATAGTGAGGCTCTTTCAAGTTTGGGTTTTTTACCAGACTCATATGGCCCAAATGCTCATATTCATTCATAAAGGCGACATATTGCGCTTTGAGTTCAGGTGAGCGTGATAAACGACGTTCTTGAGCTAAAAACCTCTGCAATGCTATAGAGTGAGAATGACCAAGACAACTTGGATCATCTTTAAAAGGCAATTTGACGACAATCCTGCCATCAGGATTTCTCGAGACTGCTTCAGTGTACACGAGTTCACAACTGTGCTGCTCACGGGTCCACACTTCCGCAGTAGTTGAAACTCCATCTAGTTTCCACAAACGCTCTAACTTTTCATCTATTGAGTCATGAGATGTGAGCAAACATGTTGATATTTGGGTGTTGAGTGGCCTTTGATATCGACCTGAAACCACCCAACCTAGCAATGTTTTTTGCAAAACAGGTAATTTGTCGCCAAGACGAATCTGACCAACAGAAAGAATATTGAAGAAACTTTCTGTGCCCAAAAGCAAATCGATACGTTTTGATTTGTGAAATTGTTCATCAGCGAGTTCAGCGCTCGGTGGCAAATTCCATGATGAGACATCAATTTCAGCTTCGAGGACAGATGCATTAGGAGGCAGTAAACCATTAATGAGAGTTACTCCGTTGCTGTTTACTATGGCAAACGCCACTCCATGTTAACTTTGTGAGCCATCTGTGAACAGTGGTTTCCATTCTTCGGTTAGTCGGCTTATGGTGTTCAAAAAAGTTTGATTGTAAGCTTGGTGCATCGTGCTGTCTTCTGGAAGAGCACTTAGATTATTGATAAGCGAGGTATCGGATAACCTCCAAGGAGAAATACTTGATGTGGGTGGTTTGATTGGAGTGATATGAGGAAGTAAATTGTTGTGTGAGTCTATAATTTTTGTTAAACCTGATTCCATTGAAAGTTTTCTTTTTCGTTTTCGCAAGAGTGAAATTTCTTTAAATAGAATATGCGTTGAGTCACAGTGGAGCTTAAAAATAAGTCGGCTTCTTACATATTTGGATCTCTCTTCTAACGAAAGAAAACCTGCCTCGGCAAGAAGTTTACTTATGGGTGTGGTTTTAAATGCTCGAAGACTTCTTCTTATTGCGGTGTGATAAGGAGCTTTAATGATGTTGAGTGAAGATCTCCAACATTTACCATATATATGTAGCCCATAGTCAATTTTTGACAAAATTGTTGCTTTTGTAACGTTTAGCAATGAGTTAGTGTGAATATGGCTTTTATTTGACGAAAGATATTTAATAACATTAACCCTGGCAGCTAAATTTTTTCTTAAATACAGACAGTGATTCTTAAAACTATTTGTAGGATCAGGAGAGTTTTCCTAACCGCGAGAAACTTTACCGAAATAGCAAAAGGAAAATCTACTGGCATCGAGTGTTCAGAAAAAATTAACTTTAAAAACAATTAAAAATAATTAAATGCAACGTCTTTCTTTAAAGGTTAATCGTAGACTAATTTATTCAAGTTTCCAAATTTCTAATGCTTACAAAATAAGAATATAGCATAAAGCATAAGAGACAAAAATGAGAGTTATGCATGTGTGCAGTTGTGAGACAATTGATTAGCAGTTAATTTGTTATGTATGTACTTATGCATATAATTTTACATGATAGAAAAAACAATAATAAAGTAATATGTTAGTTTATATGCATATAAAAAATGAGTGCATTGAAAGCATCAAGAAATGAGTAGAACTTATTGCTAAGTACAGTGGTTCCCAATCGGTGACCCAACATCCCGGCCCCGTTGAAAGGACATACTTTCAAGCAGGTAGGATTGCAAGCTTTTGAATGGGGCGTCCCCATTCCCCAAGGATTCCTCTCGCAGTTCGAACATCTACAACTCTGACACGTGAATCTCTGCCTGGTACGCAGTTGATGATACGGCCTAACTGCCAGCGCTGTGGGGGCACGTTGTCTTCATGGATAATGACTATTGTGTCGTTTTTCAAGTTTGGCTGATCATTCGTCCATTTCGTACGTATTTGAAGTTCGTTAACGTAATCATGAGCCCACCGTTTCCAAAAATGTTCCTTGATGCCGCTAACAAGAGCCCATTTTTGAAGATGATCGATATCAGAAGGTGCAGTACGCTCTCTTAACGATTTGAGCGAACTGCCAATGATGAAGTGAGCTGGAGTCAATGCTTCTAAGTCGCTTGGGTCAGGCGAAAGTGGCGATATAGGACGAGAGTTGAGAATCGATTCAATTTCGACCAAAACGGTAGTCAATTCTTCATATGTGAGCCTTGCGTTCATGAGACTGCGATTGAGATGACCTTTGGCCGATTTCACAGCGACCTCCCAAATTCCACCAAAATGAGGAGCCCTGGGAGGAATAAAGTGAAAATTACTGAATTCATTAGAGCAATACTTAGTGATTGTAGCTTGATGCTCCTTCTTGATGAGAAACTGCTTCAGCTCAGCGAGCTTGCTGCAGGCTCCAACGAAATTTGTTGCGTTATCGCAAAAGATATCTGATGGCAAACCTCTTCTGCCGATCAGTCGTTCAAGTGCTGCTAAGAAGGCATCAGTAGACAAATCCGATACGACTTCGATGTGAACCGCTTTCGTAGCCAAACAAATGAAAATTGCGATGTAAGTCTTATATGGCGTTTTACCTCTTATTCGGAGATAAGTGTTGATTGGGCCGCAAAAGTCAACGCCACATCGAGCAAAGGGACGTGATGGAGTTAGACGCTCAGCTGGCAAATTCCCCATCATTTGTTGTAATAATTTTGGCTTGTACCGAACGCAGTGGATACAATTATTGACAACGCGCCAAGCAATATCTCGCGCGTTCACAATCCAAAGTTCCAAGCGAATGAGAGCTATCAACGCTTTGGGTCCTGCGTGATAGTTTTTAAGATGTAAGTGACGAACGTACCGAAAAACGAATTTAGATTTTGCCGGAAGCAAAATGGGATGTTTGCGGCTCTCTAATAGATTAGATAACTCGAGCCGACCACCAACTTTTAGTAGATTGAAGCCTCCAGTGACTTCAAAAAATGGATTTAAAAATTTTAACGCGCCATTTGTCGCCAAATTTTTCTTGAGTAATTGAACATCTTCAGCAAAGTTCTGTTGTTGTATATTCCACATAATACAATTTTGTGCATGCTGCAATTCTTGAGGGGAAAGGGAAGCTGTCTCAAAGTCGCTATTTAGGTCTTTGTTGAGTCTGCGGTAAAAACGAAACATCCAAGCGATGACACGTAGACTGCGCATGTGACAGCTGTGCTTTCCGATAGTATCAAGAATATAGTTGTTTAAAACTGCAATTTTGAATGCTGACTTCCGCTTTTCCTTGTTGATTTCTTCCATGTTCAAATTGTTGCATTTATTTTTCGGCCAATTGTGCATATCTTCGGTTAAAAACGATGGGCCTGTATACCATATTGAATTGCGAAGTTCTTCCACTGTGCTGCCTCCAGAAACAATGTCAGCCGGATTACTTTGCGTTGGAACATGCCTCCAATGAACATCAGTAGTGAGATCTTGAATCTCTGACACCCTGTTTCCAACGAAGGTAGAAAGCGTGGCTGAATGAACCCTGAGCCAGTGGAGCACAATTTGCGAATCGGTCCAAAGATATACATCAATATCATTATTTACGAAAATTACATTTATTTTGTTGTAGAGTCTGGCGAGAAGCAGAGCACAACATAATTCGAGTTTTGGTAGTGATTGCTTTTTCGTTGGTGCAACTCGTGACTTTGCTGTAAGAAGACGAACACAAATGTTGCCGCGAATGGAAGAATCACAAAATCCATGAATCTTAATGAATTTTGTATTCGATGACAAACAATATCTTGGAATTGAGATAAGCGAGAGTGATGATAAGCTTTTTAGAAAATTATCCCATGCCAAATGCAAATTTTGCGGTATTGATTCGTCCCAGTCCAGCTTGAGCAACCATAGTTCTTGTAATATAATTTTAGCCACAATCACTACTGGTGCTAAGAGTCCAAGAGGATCAAATAGTGAGGAGGCAATCGAAAGAATAGTGCGTTTTGTAACGCAATTGTTTTTATTTTGCTTTGGTTCAAAAGAAAATAAAAATGTGTCCTTTTTCTGGTCCCATTTTAGTCCTAATGCACTTCTGAGTGCTGTATCTTCAATATCTAGATTCTTAATAGTATTATCATCTCTATAATCTGGATGCTTTGAGTGCCACTTTGCTAGTTCAAAACAGCCTAGTTTCAACAATTTTGTCACCTCATATTTTATCTGAGATAATTCAGTGAGTGAATTCGCACCATATAAAAGGTAGTCAACGTAAAATGACGATTTAACGACATTTGAGCCAATTGCAAATTCTGAAGCATGTTGATCTGCCAAATAAAATAGACTTCGCACGGCAAGATATGGCGCAGCAGCCATCCCATACGTCACGGTGTTGAGCTGATATGTGACAATTTCTTGATCTGGTGAATTTCTCCATAAAATATATTGATACTTGCGATCATTTGGCTCGACGAGTACCTGTCTGTACATTTTAACGATGTCAGCAGTGACAGCATAGCGATAGAGACAAAAACGTAAAAGCAAAATAAATAATTCGCTCTGAAGAGTAGGACCAACAATTTGAATATCATTAAGAGATTTTTGTGAAGTGGTTCGACACGATGCGTCAAAAACAACTCTTAATTTAGTTGAAGTGCTAGTTGGTTTAAGCACACAATGATGTGGAATATAATAGTGAGGCTCTTTCAAGTTTGGGTTTTTTACCAGACTCATATGGCCCAAATGCTCATATTCATTCATAAAGGCGACATATTGCGCTTTGAGTTCAGGTGAGCGTGATAAACGACGTTCTTGAGCTAAAAACCTCTGCAATGCTATAGAGTGAGAATGACCAAGACAACTTGGATCATCTTTAAAAGGCAATTTGACGACAATCCTGCCATCAGGATTTCTCGAGACTGCTTCAGTGTACACGAGTTCACAACTGTGCTGCTCACGGGTCCACACTTCCGCAGTAGTTGAAACTCCATCTAGTTTCCACAAACGCTCTAACTTTTCATCTATTGAGTCATGAGATGTGAGCAAACATGTTGATATTTGGGTGTTGAGTGGCCTTTGATATCGACCTGAAACCACCCAACCTAGCAATGTTTTTTGCAAAACAGGTAATTTGTCGCCAAGACGAATCTGACCAACAGAAAGAATATTGAAGAAACTTTCTGTGCCCAAAAGCAAATCGATACGTTTTGATTTGTGAAATTGTTCATCAGCGAGTTCAGCGCTCGGTGGCAAATTCCATGATGAGACATCAATTTCAGCTTCTGGCTGATATGCAATATGTGACGTTACACAAAATGAAAGTGGAATTTCAAAATTATTTAAGCGAGACTTGATAGTTGTTGACGCTTTATATTTTATATTTGTAAATGAATTTCCAACGCTTTGAATTTCAATATTATGTTTGCCGCGAGGCAACTGCAATTTTTGAGAAAATTCATCGGTGATAAAATTAACCTGCGAGCAAGAATCTAACAAAGCTCTGCCTAGCTTATAGCAACCTGAAGCATCTTGAACCAAAACCATAGCAGTGGCGAGAATCACATTATCTGTTGACGAATTTTCCATGTGCGTATGAGGAGCAGCCTCTCTTCAAGTACAAGACAATGATGACGATGTTGTCGTTGATGATAACTGAGGTGCTGGTGCTGCCGGAAATATTATCGGCAGTGCTGACTGGGTTAGATTTATGCAATAAACTATGATGTTGACGCGAACAGGTTCTACATCTATGTGAAGAGGAGCAATTTGAAAGTTGATGCCCTTTGGAGAGACAGTTAATGCAAAGACCAAGCTTCTTTACATTTTCAAAACGCCGAACAACCTCAAGAGACTTAAATCGTTCACAATTATTGATTTTATGATTTGTGCTTGAGCAAAAAGAGCACACTGGATTCGAGCATGCAAACAAATAACCTCTATTTTGATTTCTGGTGGTATTTTAGAAAATTTATCAGTTTTAGGCTCAACGAAATTAGCATCCTCAATTGATTCAAGATATTGACAATGTCTCTCCAAAATCATTCTACAACTGTTCCAAGTTGGCAACTCTTTGAACTCTAACGACTGCTTCCATATTTAATTAGATTCCTCATCAGCTTTCTGCAAAACTAAATAAATTAACATTTATTTATTGATTGATTTATATAAATTGTACATATAAGATTTCTCTTTTGACTTGTACAAATCAGCTGATAAAAAACAAAATAATTTACTTCAAGTTATCTTAAAACTATATATGTAAAAAACAACAGTGCAGCAATAACTTAATTATATGTATATGTTATATAGTGAAATTTATATATAACAGAGTGAGAAATTTACTTAGTGTTTCGAATAACAATTATTTTGAATTTATGATCTTATTATTTTTTTAAAGTTTACAAGTGAATATCAAAAAAAAAGAAAGAAAAAAAAAAAAGAAGAAAGTTCAAAAAGTTTACGCTTGAAAATGTTTGTGCAACTTATGCGCTGCAGAGAAATGGGTAGCATGTTCCACAGATGTATCGAATAGATAAAGAAATGGCGAGAGGTAGAAAGATACTTATGCCGAGGCGGTCGATTTCACGAGTCTAAGTTTAACATCACTTGGTAAAAACTTAGAAGTGGGGCTTAGACCTCGAAGTGCACCATAAATTTTGGAGACTACTCTATTAATATGAGTGTTCCACGTAAAATTGCTGTTAAGATAAACTCCTAGATTTTTAATGCTGTCAACATAATCTAACGGAGAATTATTTAAAACAAGTGGATATATGTCAGTTCTGTTGCGGCCTCTATTTATCGACATTGCCTTGGTTTTTGAAGGGTTAAGGCTAAGCCCGTTTTCTTCTGACCATTGAAAAATCCTGCCCAGCTCATTGTTTACTTCAATTGTTTGTTGAAAACATAGATGTTTTGGGAAAAGCTTGTACAATTGAATATCATCTGCATAGATATGGTGTTCGCAAGTTTTGAATAAAAGTGGTCCTAAGACTGAGCCCTGGGGGACGCCACATGGGACATTCAGGCAGGAAGAATTTTTATTAAGATGGTGGACGTATTGAAAACGATCAGAAAGGTATGAGGATAAAAGCTTACACAAAGAGTTACCAAAGTAGAATTGAGTACCTAGTTTTTCTATTAGAAGTTTGTGATTAATACTGTCGAAAGCTTTCGAAAAATCCAAAAAAACAATCAAGCTCATCAAATCATTGTCAATACCTGAGAGAATATCTTCACAAACTTTTAAAAGGGCAGTTGTGCAACTTCGGTTCCCTCGAAAACCCGACTGATGGTTAGTTAGTAGTTTGTTTGAATTTAAATGAGTTTTTATTTGATCGCTAACCACAATTTCAAATGCTTTACTGAGAAACGGAAGTATTGCAATTGGACGAAATTCAGAATTATTTTTTTGGCAAAGGCAAGATTTTTGCAATTTTCTATGATGTAGGGTATTGGGATGTAGTAATTATAGTGTTGAAAATGTGCGAAATGTGATGTAGGATGACAGGAAGAAGTAATTTAATGAAATTAGGGCAAATATTGTCAGATCCGATCGCGTTTGACTTGATTTTTAAAATTACTTCACCAACACTACAAATGTCTACTCCTGATAAAGCAAAGGATGTTTCGAGCGAATTGCTATAAGCTGAATCTAAAGAAGGAATATTGACATTATGAGCTGACTTTACGAATTGTTCATTAAGATCATCTAAATTTATATTTTCTAATGAAATATCCTTATTTTTGGTTAACCCAACCGAGCTAACATTTTTCCAAAAAATAGAGCTCGAACTATTGTTTTCAAATTTTCTACGATAAAACGACTTCTTGTTTTTCCTTATCAAGGATGTAACTGCATTACGCATATATTTGAAATTGTTGTAGAGTGCAGTGCATTTATATTTTTTCCATCGAGCATACAATACATTTCTTTTATCAATGAGTTTTAAAACTTCACCAGTAAGCCATGGATATTTTGTGGGATTTCTTTTTATAGTTTTTGTAGGAACATGAGCAGTGAATAATTGAATAATATTTTGATTAAAAACCTTAACCTGGTTATTGACGTACATTGGCATTCGGAAAAAACGGCATTAAGATTAACCCCAGAAAAGTTTGGAACTGCATATGTATTATTATTATTAAAAGTTAAAGGCTGATTGAGTGAAAGGAAAATAAGATCGTGATGGGAAAAGGCTGGTACAGAAAATTGATCGTAATACAAAATTTAGAATGGGTCTGAAACTAAAAACATGTCTAATAATGAAGGTACGCATTTAGGTCGGAAATGTGTAGGCAGTTTAACATTTGCAAGTTTGAAATTGAATGACTCGACCATTTCAATAAATTGCTTGTTGTTGTTGTTTAAAATATTTAAATTAAAGTCTCCGCACATGACAATATCGGTATATAAAGGTGCAAGGTCGTCTAAAAAGTTACGAATTAGAAGCCATATAAATACATCCAACCAAAAATTTGCCAGATTCAAGTAGTATTTCAACAAAAATGTATTCGAGCACGTCACTGTCAGAAGATTGCCTTTCTTATATAAATACTCACACCACCACCCAATTTATTTTGCCTATCTGCACGAACTAATCGGAAATTATCAATCTTAAACAAGTCACTACACATCTCTTTCTTTATCCAAGTTTCGGACAGACATATTACATCAACCGATTTTCCACTAACAAGTAAACGCAAGTCGTCAATTTTATTTTTTAGACTTTGAACGTTTAAATGACACAAATTTAAACCTTTATTACGATGGCTAACCAAATTCAATAGGGTACTCGAAACATCAATGGTACCACCCCATAAGCGCATATTATTACTCATTTAAAAGTAGATTATAATAATAAGTAAGATGCAACACAATTGCAAGCGAAAACAAACACCCAAAACAAAAAAAAAAAAAAAGAGTAGGAAGAAGGAAAAAAAGAGAGAAAACAATAAAAATACATATAATAATAATTGAAAAGAAAAATAAAAAAAACATTTTAAAGAGAATAATCAAAAATGCATAACAGCTAACTTGTCTCTTCACAATCATTATTTCTTGAATTCATACCATCTGCATTATTTAATGTTGTGGTTATGGCGGTAAGCGTTGCTTCGCAATTTATTTCAACCAAATCACCATTTCGGGACGTCGTTACAAAGACAGACCCGTTTCTTGTAAACACAGAGAACAGCTGTTCACGGCGCTTCAAACGCATCGAAGCTTGGAAAAGAGAGCGGTTGTGTATTGTTAAACTCTCATTTATATAAATTTTTTCGGCAGAATCGAAACCAACATCTTTTAGGCAGAGTTGCCTATTATTTTTTTTCCGAAATTCGAAGATTGATTTCAAGACCTGGTTACGATCCAGGCTTGTGAAATTTATTTTTCCGAACCTAACGACAGCAAAGAACCATATAGAGCCGATGCGTTGTCGACAAGACTTCGTAGCTGACTACCACTAGGCTTCGAAATTGCAGGCAAATCAAAAAGTGACGAATATTTTCGAGGAAAATTAAAGCTTTGTTGTCGTAGCGCTCCTTAAGCCTTTCCAAAGCTTTAGGGTAATTTTCATTTGTTATTTGGAAAGCTTTGACAGTTTCCAATGCTGGGCTCTGGAGACAATTGAGAAGATGATTAAATTTTTCTATGTTAGATAAATTCAATTCGCGATCAATAATTTGTGTAAAAGATACAATGAAATTTTTGTAAGTAGAATATTTGCCACTAAATGTTGGTAGTTTTAACTGTGGTAATTTTGTATATGCATAAAACAAGTGACATCCGACATTGAATCGTTGTGTGCATCGTCTCCTAATCTCGTTTGAATAGCTAATTTGGTGGTAATGTAGAGCTCTTCAATGTCAGAACGACAATAATCATCCGTATCAATTTTTTCAATGTTCGTTTGTATAGTAAGAATTTGCTTGAAATACCATTCAAGCATACCTTAGCGACATTTGAGTTCGGCAGAGGAAAGAGCCTCCCCTTCCCCTTTACCACTGCTTTCGATGATATTTTTAATACGCGTAATACCTTTTTTTGTATTAGTTCTCTGCTGCTTAAGCTCTTCGATGGTCATTGTGACCGAATTTGCTAATTGTTCAAAAATACCAAAAACGAAGTGATTTCGACGATAGACGAAGCGAGGTACAATTAGCAAATTTATAAATGTATAAGAGCGCAAGAGTAGCTGCAGCTATGATTGCAATAAACGATAGCAGCAGCAGACAGAGATCAGCAGAAATCGAAGACAAAGTAGTGAGCAGTGGTGAGAATGCAAGATACGAAGGCGACGACAAATGGCAAAAACGCAGTAAGATGCGCCGAAAATGCAAGCAGCAGCAGCGGCTTCAATTGCTGCAGTGCAAACGATGCGACGCTAGCAGCGAAAATTTAGCAAATTTTAGGTGTTGCTACGCAAGCACGATAACGGAATTTTTGGGATGGTGTGATCTTACCAGTTGGTACAGTTTACGGAACTGTATTTTACATATACTTCAATAATTTATATGGTACTCCCTTAACATTCGATTTCACAGCCAAATCCAAACGAAAATAGTTATGAGTCCAACGACGAACCAGCAAATGAGACAGGAACAAAAACTTTTATGTTAATTTTTGTACTGGAACCTTTTTGTTACGCGACGCGAATGCCACGAATTTTTCCAAAAATTTATTTTATTTTTAAGAAAATTTTAAGAAGTCTTTATAGTTTTTTTTCAAAATTTAAACACTCGTGCCCCACGATGGGCGCCAAAAATGTAGGATCAGGAGAGTTTTCCTAACCGCGAGAAACTTTACCGAAATAGCACAAAGAAAATCTACGGGCAACGAGTGTGCAGAAAAAATTAACTTAAAAAACAATTAAAAATAATTAAATGCTACGTCTTTCTTTAAAGGTTAATCGTAGACTAATTTATTCAAGTTTCCAAATTTCTAATGCTTACAAAACTAGTTCTTACAAAATAAGAATGAAGCATAAAGACAAAAATGAGAGTTATGCATATGTGCAGTTGTGAGACAATTGATTAGCAGTTAATTTGTTATGCATGTACTTATGCATATGATTTTACATGATAGAAAAAACAATAATAAAATAACATGTTAGTTTATATGCATATAAAAAATGAGTGCATTGAAAGCATAAAGAAATGAGTAGAACTAATTGCTAAGTACAGTGGTTCCCAATCGGTGACCCAACACTATTTTTACAGTCAAAGATTAAACCTAGGATTTTCAAACAATTTACATTTTCTATAATATTTCCATTAACAGATAAATTGATGTTGTTGCAGTTTATTTTCCTACAGACATGCAGATGTTTAGATTTTTGCTCTGAAATTAAAGCGCCTGATCGCTCAGACCAATGATTTATAATGTTAAGTGCATCTGTAAGGTGTACATTTATTTCTCTGGTGTCTTTTTTGTTGCCGAGGATGTATAGATCATCTGCATATAGGCAATGATGTATGTTTTTGTTTTCCAATAAAAGTCGACTTAAATCGTCAAAGGCTAAGAGAAACAGTTAGTCCAAGAGCCGGCTGTAGAAAAGTCGAGTGTATAAGATTACAGGATGAGATGTATGCCAAATGACAGAGCTCAATGAGCCTAAATAGAATATCTAGGGTTGCCTTGCCAAAGTGTGTCCCGATGGCCGAAAATGCCCGAATTTTAGCCAATTTTGTTTCTCTAATTAAAACAGTAGTACATAACAGCTCGAAATGTGTGCCAAATGATAGAACTAAATGATAGAGGCCTAAATATAATACATGGGATTGCATTGTTGAATCCTGTCTCAAACATGATTTTCACCGGTTTTTTGGGTCAATTTTCATTAATGAAGATAACAGTTTGAAATTTGTGTCAAATGATAGATATCGAAGAGCCTAATCGGATATCGGTTGCCTCCGCCTAAGTGTGACTGACAATGGGGATCCCTGTGGAATTCCATTGAATAATGGAAATGTGGAAGACATTGCATTGTTAACTCTACAACGAAGTTTTCTATGCGTTAGAAAAGCCTTAACATAGTTGTATATGTTGGAACCAACTTTTATTTCTTGAAGTTTTTTTAGAACCATATGACTGCTTTTATCAAATGCTTTCTCAAAGTCTATTGATAAGATTGAAATATGGTTTTTTGTAGAAAGATTTTTGCATTTAAGATGGTCAATGTACATAAGAGCATCGGTTGTGCTGGTGCCTGTTTTAAAGCCAACTTGATTGGTTGTTAAGAACTTTATAGAAGTAAGATACCACATAAGTCGTTTTGATATCATTTTCTCCAAAAGTTTACCTAAACAGGGAAGCAAGGATATAGGCCTGTAACTTGAAATTTTGTCTGTTGCTTTTTTAGGTTTACGTATTGGCAGAATTACTGCAGTTTTTAAATTTTGTGGTATTATTCCTGTTCTAAAAATATTGTTGTAGAGAGAGAGAATTCTTAGCTTCATGTTTTGGGGACAGTTTTTTATCATTTGGTATGTAATTTTGTCGAAACCTGGAGTATTGCTTGTCAGAGTCCTTAAACAAGAATCTATTTCATTTATGTTAATGTCCATATTTAAGTATCTAGCCTTGTGGTTTACATATTCTGGACTAGGTAGTGATAATATTGAATGGTAGGTGCTTTTAAAGTTGTTAGAAAAATTTTCGAACCGGGAGTTATTGGAATAAAATTTAGCAAAATTGGATGTTATTATTTGCTGATCATTTATTACAGTGTTCTGTAGTTTTATTGTATTTATGGAAAAAGGTATGTGTGCTCCAGTAAGTATTTTTATGGTCTGCCAAATAGTAGCAGTAGTGGAGTTCGGATTAATAAGAGATGTTAGTTTCCCGAAGCTTTCTGCTTTTGCTTTTCTCTTTTCTTTTTTGAAAATTGCGTTCTTTTTTCTATATGCAATTAGATTTTCTGTAGAAAAAGATCTGCGAAAGGATTTCCAAGCTTGTTGTTTATCTTCTCGTGGCTTATTAAGGTTCCTATTCCACCATGGCACGTTTCGTGTCATATTTTTTGGAGCTGTTACTGGAATGGAATTGTTAGCTGCGGACCGAATTATTTTTTGTATCAGTGCGGACTCCTGGTTGATATTCATTGTGAAAGATATATTATTAATTTTGGTACATATTTCAGCTTGAAATTTTTCCCAATTTGCATGTTTGCAGTTACATCTGCAGGGCTTACTGTAAAAATCCTATGGGGGGTGCAAAGAGTAATTTTTGTTAATATGGGGAAGTGATCACTATTATGAAGATCGTCTAGTGTGGTCCAAGTTGTGTTTGGAAGTAAGTGAGGTAAACATAGTGTCAAATCAATGTTGGTAAAAGTTTTATGTGTGGAAAAATGAGTCGGAGACCCATCGTTTAGGACTGCTATGTTGGATAGTAGGATGAAGTCTTCTATTATTTGACCAATGCGGTTATAGGTGGATGAACCCCTACCATTTAGGTCACCTGCCAAAATTATGGGAGTATTTATGAAATTATATTGTGGAGATCAGATGTAGTTATTAACTGGCTTGGTGGAATGTAGATAGAGATAATAGTGATTGGATATTTAAGGTTTACTTCTACTGCGACCACTGAGATACTGGATTGGATGTCAATGAGTTTGTGAGGAGTGTTTTTATGTACAAGAATACCTGAGCCTTGTTTTGCAAAATTGTTCTGTATAAAATTATGAAAGTATCCAGTATATTGTTTGGGACTGATATGTGTTTGTTTGACTATTGTTTGACTTGATATGTGTTTCTTGGAGACAAAAAATTTGAGGAGAGTTGGTTTCTACAAGTGATTCTAAATCAATATAATTTATTTAATAATCTTTCATATTCCATTGAATATTAACAAAAAAAAAAAAAATTTTTTTTTTATCATAATGACAATAGCTACTTAACAAAAAGAGCAATGCATATGATTAAATATCATTATCGGAAGAATCTATTAGCATTGTATTGGTGCTAATTTCGCTAAGTGGCGAGTTTGTGTTGGGCTTAGTAGGAGATGGGACAACAAGAGTAGAAGAAAATTGAGAAGTTTCATTAGAGTCAGAGCTTAGGCTGCTAAGACTTAAGTTATTGGGAAAAGAATATTTTGAACTTGCTTGTTTATCATAAAAAGTGGTTTGACGAGAATCAGCTATTTTGAGGTCTGTGTTGGAGAGTTGAGGAGAATGATGAGTGCTATTTTTGTGAGAAGTAGTGTATGGTTGATGAGTACCGCAGACTGAATCACTTTTGCACCATTTTGTTGTGTGACCAATTATTTGGCAATTTTTGCATCACATGGAAAATATTTCTGAACTTTTACATTGTACCAAGCAATGTTAATTTGACTTGGGAGTTTAAATGCATTGAAAGCCAACAATATGACGCCTGTTGGAGTGGATGTATTGTTTTGATTTTTCACGAATTTGAAAACATTTACAACACCTTGATTTTTTAAGTCATCGAGAATTTCTTCTTCGGAAGTTGGAATCAGGTTTCTGTTATAAATTGTTCCTTAACATGTGTTTAATGATTCATGAAGAGTAATAGACACTGGGCACAATCCACCAAAGTTTTTACATTTCAAGAATTTATCGGCAACTTTTTCGGATTTTGTAAGAATTAGTAGGCTACCGTCGCGCAGTATACTAACTTGTTCCAATTCTGTACTAATACTGTCCAAAGCTTTCTTTTTTGCAAAAACGCTGAATGATGAAAGGGGCTTGCTTGGATCAGTGGACTTAATTGTCAGAAATTTTGGATTTTTTGCTGCAGTTGCCGACATTATCAAAGATGGAAATGACTCCTTAGCGATAAACTTTATTTTTTTTGCTCGGGGACTGGAATCTAGAACTTCTTCGGAAAGAATGCTATGCCGGTTCCCTTGGGGAACCGGTCTTACTTTACTCATCACTCAAACTTTAATTATTACTATTTTTATTGGGTAACTTACTGATTCCGAAGAATAATAAAAACTAGAACAACAAAGTTTGATGTGCGTATGTAAACACAAGTGAACCCGGTGAAAGAAAACAAAGAGAAAGAACAACTCAACGTAACTGAACGCTTTGAAAGGCAGTCGATGACTGTCCCAATTATAATGTATTGAACTGACACTAAATTAGACTCTAAATTCACTTTTGTTTATGTTTTCCTTTCCAGAATTGTTCGTAACAAGGCTGCGGAAAAAGCAAAACACGTGCATCACCAGCAGACGCAACAAACAAATGGCAACACTGTAAGTAGTGGCGGAGGAGGCGGCAACAACTCAGCTAGTCAGCAACAACAACAAAATAGTAGTAATAATAACAGTAGTAACAACAATAATAATAACAGTAACACAAACACCAACACAACATCAGTTATTGCTCATGCACCAACAACAACAGCAGCAACACAGCTGCATTCACAGCAGCAGCAACAACAGCAACAAAATATTCTCAACTCATCAAATTCTGCCGGCGCGGAAGTCAACAACAGCAGCAGTAACAACAACAACAACGTTGAACATCGCACAACTGGTTACAGCATAAACGGCATCCTTGGCATTCATCATGCGACTGATCCAAACGGCAACAGCAACAAAAGAAAACGCATCGATGATCATGGTGAGTTTGTTTGTGCAGGTATACACGAGTATTGCACTAACCCAGTGTAGGGCTACCAGATGGCTTTACTACAAAAGTAGCACATATCAAAAAATTGGAATTTTGTAAATGAAAACCTTAATTTTTTTAATTTCATACAAATATTTTTGATGAGCAAAAAAAAAAAAAAGGTCCTCACTTCAGTTCAAATATTTTATTTTACAATGCAAACATCGAAAGTAGCAAAACCATCCAAAAGTAGCACATTTCGAGTCAAAAGTAACAAAGTAGCAAAGCCTTGCAAAAGTAGCACTTTTGCTACTTTAGTATCGCATCTGGTAGCCCTAACCCAGTGTGCCAAACGAATTCGTTTTACTTACAAAAAACAAAATTCGAAGCGATTTCGTTTTATGAACAAAAAACGAATTCGAAACGAACTCATTTTATGAACAAAAAACGAATAACATTTTTAACTCAATTTTTTTTGGAAAAACTTGAAAATTTTGGAAAAATAATATTAGTTTTTTATCAGACGTCGCACAATGGCAAGATTTAACTTTTTTGATTGCAAAAATCATAACTTCTGAACGAATAAAGATTTTTTGCTAATTTTTATAGCTACTTAAGTGCCAAATTTTGTTATAAAAGGTTTGCTGAGTCCGACGTAATTGATTGTTGAAGTTGAGTTTTTTTTAGGGTGGAAAAATTACATATCTTCTGCTTATAAAAATTAACTTTTGTTTTGTTTGTAGCAAGTAAACTTTGAAAACTGCAGAAAGGTGTGATGGAAATGTGAATGGGCTTGGTATATATAACTTAAATTCATTTTTGAACTATTTATGCTCATTCATTTCCTGTTCATATTCCAATATAAGTTGGATACAATTTTTTCAAATTCAGACGTCTTATGCGTTGAAAAACTATTTTCGGTAATCTGAAGATAATCTCTTACGGCCAATATGAACTCTGCTTGACTTGATATGCTTTGAAAAAAGTTTGAATGATGTAGCATTTTTTATGTATATGTTGAATTTTTCAATTTTTTCGTAGTATAAGTTAAGAAGAGTTCTCTTGTAGGAATAAATTTATTACGTGTCGAAACGACTTTATATCGGCCAAACTGGTTTTTAGGATAAACTACTTTTTCCTTGGCTAAACTAGTTCATCCGAAGCGTGTTAGGATGAACCAGTTTAGTCTAGGATGTACAAAGGTTATTATTTACTTTAACGCCCTCACTCCCGATATTCTTAAAATATTAGTATGCTCATCCAACATGCTTCGAATGAACTAGTTTGGCCTAGGAAAAACTAGTTCATCCTAAAAACTAGTTTTGCCGGAACATACTATTTACTGCAATTTTCCTTTTGTTCTACCCTGCCCTTGAGATCCTTACATCAACTGTTGCACTATCTGTAACTCCAATACATAAAATACCTGTAATGCGAAATTCACCGAAAGAGTTAATAAAAATTACTATGTATACCGTAATAACTAACAGGCAGTTTTACTTAATTTGTTTTTTTCTCCATACAAATCGTTTGACATCTTTTTACCTGTTCTTGTAATCCTTGTGTAACTTTCAAGATTTCAGGAATTTTACCTTCAAAAGGATTAGTGCAATCAGAAAAATTTTTAGTTAAAAACTTATTGCATATAATAGATTCAAAAACTATAATAGGTAGTTTTTGACCAAAACAAAAAGATGGGCGGGGCCGTAGCTTAAATTAAACGTTTTTAATTATGAACTATGACTTATCAAATAGGCACTACACACCAAATAAAATGTTTTTTAGTTAAAGGCTTAACACTTAATGTTTCTAATATGTATATGGACTTAGGGTGCCATATCAACAGGTTTGTCGATATAAATCGTTCTAGCACTCAAACCGGCAAACTCTGGCCTAGTTTGTTCTGAAAATATGTTAAGAAAGAGTCAGTGATTATTTGTGTGAAAGCTCAGCTTGAAGTTTTGTGAAGTTTACTTTTAAGCTCAACTGAAAGCTCAAAAACTATTTTTTATTTTGTTTAAATAAAACCAATAATGCTTTTACAAAAAAAAGTATACATCTTTCTCTCAGCATTTGTTGAATTTTTCAGCTCAAACATGAAATTTTTTTTCCAAAAATTCAATTTTTTGCAAACTTCAAAAATGTCTCAACTTTGACTAACTGTAAAAACTAAACTACTTATCCGAATGGGTTGAAATTTTGAATTTATCTGCTTTCGACATATTTCTATCCGACGCAAGTATCGAATTTGTCAAACAGATCCACACCAAAATCGATTTTTGCAACGCTTTCTTAAAAAGTTTGCCACTGTGCGTCAGTGGTTAATTTGTGCAATATCAAACGATAGTGTCTTTTGTTTTTGTTGTCGACTGTTTGATTTACACTCAACTGCAAAGTTGGCCTCTACTGAAGGCTTCAAGAATTGGAAACATTTAAGTAAAAGTTTGAAAATGCATGAAAATAGTCCTGCACATAAAAAAGCATTTATCCAATGGACAGAAGCTGAAGTCAGGTTCGAAGCTGGTTCAACTATTGACAAAGAAGAACAGAAGATAATTTTCTAAAGAAAGATTACGAAGGAACACTGTTCTCTTCAAAGGTTGATGCACATAACCTTATATTTGGCTGAAAACAACAACAGAGGATCATCCGATAAATTATTTACTCCGAACAACGGAAAATTCTTAGGCCTTGTACAATTATTGGCAAAGTTTGACCGAATCAGTTTTTTAATACTCTCTTGGACACCGTGATATAAGCACGATTCATACAAGATTTCAACAGATGCAAGACTTTTCTATCACATGGAATTTCTTGTTTAACATAAAAAATAGTCAAAATAAAGAAGAATTAATGCCACATTGTTCTTTACTGCAAGAAAAGCTAACGGTCAATTTTAAATCTGATATTGATGGAGATTTGTTGTGCGGTGAAATTTTAGGTTTGCAACACTATCTCGAAGACAGTCAGGCAACTCCTATCGAAACATTAAACTTCATCAAAAAACACAATATTCAAGATTTATATCCCAACATTTGGATATCGTTGCGTATTCTGTTAACAATACCAGTGACTGTTGCAAGTGGCGAACGAAGTTTTTCAAAACTAAAATTAATAAAAACTTATTTGCGGTCTACAATGTCTCAAACAAGATTGAATACACGGTTAGAAATTTTGGAATAAATTTTAATACTTTTGGGATTACATATATGACTACACCAGAATTGTATTAAAATTCAAAACTGTCTAGATATTAAAATTCATTTTTAATATAAATTTGTATTAAAATTTAATACTCGTTTTTATTAAAATTTAAAAAAAAAATAGGTCGTATTCACTGTGACAGATTTTGCCAGTCTTATCAGAGAATTTGCTGACAAAATAGCTAGAAAAATAAGATTTTAATTTTTTTTTAAATGATCGTGACGCGACTGACAGACAATATATATAAGTAAGATGCATTGTTGAGAGAATTAATGGCTTAAATATATTATTATTAGTAATAATAGTAGTTTTATATTAATTCAATAAAAGATGTGGTACAGATTCAAAACAAGTTTTTTTAATCGCATTGAAATAAGTATACCCAAAAGGGCGCCAAAAGCATGACTCGCAAAGGGCGCCTAGATGGCTAAGGCCGGCCCTGGTATTGACAACGAAAATACGATATTTTTACGCCATTGCTTAAAGCAGAAGATCGTTTTTTAAAATAAGAACAGAAATGGGTCCAAGGCATAAACAGCTGTCACGTGATCAAAAAGCGACTAACGGACCAAGGTGTATCGTATCGTAAAGTTTTGGAAAGAATGGGTTTCTCACATTCCGCTGGAGCGGAGAAAAAGATCTGGTCCTAAATGTGTAACTAATAGATGGATAAAGATGGCCTGGTGGAAAATAAGTTTGAAGGATCATTTTAAAAGTGTAGTTGTTATACGGACAGAGCTAGAAACGCATCATTTCATAAAAATTATTGTGGAAATTGACCGCAGGAGGCTGCAAGATGCTTGTTTATCCTGCAAAAACGCCATTGTTGACACAAAAAATTAAAAAAGTGGGTCTAGCTTGTGTTCCAAACCACAAAAACTGGACACTAGAGCAGTGGCGTAATGTCATTCAGTCGTAAATTCAAGTTGCTAGGCGCCGATATTTCGCAGTTGGTGCGTCGTTCCGATGAAGAACGTTAGCAAGAAACTGCATAGTGAAAACAGCAACATTTCCATAGAGCCAGATGATCTGGGGATGTATTTTTTACAATGTTCGTGGTCTTCTACACTATTTATAAGGAAGAACTAGGACCCGATGCTTAAAAAGCACTTATCCTGCACTAAGGATGCAATTTTACAGGAAAATTTTGCGCCTTGCCACCGTGCGAAATCTGTAAATAGTGTTTTTAATTTTTTCTATGATCCTTATAGACCTTAAAATTATAAACAGGATATTAAAAAAACAAATCATGTTATTTAAGCTCGGAAAAGTATGCACGGATCTCGGAATTTCGCGTCTGATCTGGCCTGGAAACTCGTCGGACCTGAATTCTATCGTGTACTTGTGGCATATAATGAAGGGCAAAGTTACTGACCAGAAGCCCAAGATAAAAAAATCAATTTTAGCTTAAGATAAGCTTTGGTATAATGTGATACAGGACGTTAATCTCAAAGCCTCAGTTGATTCCATGCCATCAAAGGAGCAATACTATATTTTTTTTTGTAAATTGATTTTAGTATTTAGAAACAACATTTAAGATTACAAGATACTGATCAGTTCCTGTAAAAATAAATGATGAAAAGACTCGTAAAAGAATTCAATTTTTTCCAGATTATTGGCTTTAGTAAAAAAAAAAGGCGTGTAAGATCCAAAAATATCTATTTGTTTTCAAACTATGTAAACATATTACCTTAATATTAATAACTAATAAAAAATTATTTTTTTTTTTTTTCAATATACATAAGTCTCAATAATATCGAATTTTAATGATTTTTTGTGGTGGTGCGGTTTTCATGACCGCCAGTGTACATATGCCATTCAACAATTTCCATTATGTATGTGATTGGTTTTTGTGGAAACATTGTTGCTTTTTGGTCGAAATTTATACGTCTCGATTTTCGGATGGCCAAGTCATTGATAATGTCATCACATCTGAAGACTTTAGCAAATCTGACTCTATAGTTAACAAAGGGACTGCGTTTTATCGTTCTGCAACCAGTGTTGATCTCAAGTAGTTTTTCACTCGCCGCAGTACGGAAAATGATCGTTCAGCCAGTGGTGTCATTTCAAAAAAATCTTGGGTGGCGAGAGTTGATATAACATGTAATAGTAATAGTAGAAGTAGCAGTAGTAGTAGTAGTAGATTTTGTTATTAATTCATCATACAAAAAAATTTTAAAAGCATACATACTAAATTTACAAAGTATATAAAAATAAGTACATATGTTATTTAAAATAAAAAATAAATTATTAAATTAAAGCTAAAAAATTATATAAAACTACAAAAAGATTAAAAGAATTAAGAAATCTGCATTCTGTAATTCAAAAAGATTTAATATTGAATGCAGTTTTCAAATTATACAAATTTAAAAAACAATTAATTGAGCATAAGTAGGGTCATACAATTCAAAAAAAAGCAAACCTTAAATTTTAAGATAAATAATCAGAAATAATTTTATATAAAAAAATATGAATAAATATAGTAAACATAGAAACGAAGCAAAAGTGAAGTATTAATTAATAGTAAACTAACAAAAGAGCTAATATATAAACATAAAAATGAATGTGAATGAGCAAAAAGAGAATCCAAAGAAATTTACAACTATACATTAAACCGAAGCTAATAGTAGATTAAATGCATCATAATAACTTAAAGTAAAAAGCCACGAATTAGCACCTTTAAGAAACAGGGACATACTGGAGCTCAACGGAAATTTCTACATATTAGACGTATTGCGTGTTTTTGGGAAATGAGGAGTGGTTGAATTTTTATATTGTGAGTACCACCCCAACATACCAGACCGTATTCCAGCTTAAAGTGGAATATTCCATAGTAAATACACTTAAGAAGCATCAAAAAACAATAAGATCTTAGAATATATAAATGTCTAACAGATGTCATTAGGCACCTCTTAAGTGCAGCAGTATGATCACCCCAATTCAACCTGCAGTCAATCAAAAGACCCTTAAATGGTTTATATGCTTTAACTGTTTCAATAGCGAAACAACGCAAGGAACAAGAAGTGGTCTCACAATAATTTTGAGAGTTATTTGATGATCTACAAGTTGAAGAAAAACAATCGAATCGATGTCATTTTAAATTGAATCGATGTAATTAATAATAATATCTGATCCTTGGGTGGTCAATACCCCCCTAGCCCTACCGAATTGACGCCTCTGCGTTCAGCGCTACAATTTGATACGGGTGTGCAACAATGATGACATTTTCGGTACATTTGTACTTTTTTCGGAACATTTGCGTCCTGAAAAATCGTCTTCAGTACATTCGATTAGTTTTCAGAGCATTCGGTACGTTTGGGTTATTTTTAGTACATTTGGAGAATTTTCAGTACATTTTCGGTACACTTGGCCAACTTATAATAATTTCCTTTTTTTAGTAAGTTTTGCTAAAATATGTGATCAAAAGTCGCACGACCATTTTTTTTAGTCAATTGAATAAACCCTCAACATGGCAACACTTTGAAATAATTTGAAATAAATATTGGAACACTTCCGAATTAAATTTGAACAATTTGTTAGTAATGTAGTAGATATTACGTATGAAGACTCATTGTAAGAGTGAAGTTTCATTGTGATACTGAAGAGTTATTGTTCGATTGAATCAGAACATATTTACATATTGTAACATAGTATATGTAAATAAGCAGATAATGAATAAATAAGAGTTGAATTAATGTAGAAGGTCTGTTTTTTGTTTTTTTTTTTTGTAATTAAGTTAAGGATGCCAAACTCATGTTTGGCAGACCCAAAAGCAGTGACCTTTGGTTTTTTTTAGTAATAATAGAAATTACACGATTCAGTATTCGCCCAAAATTTTACACTTTTAAAATTAAAATTTCGCAAAAATAAGATAAAAATTCCAAAAAAGTATATTCGGCCTCTAAAAAGTACATTTCAAGTCTCGATTCAGTATATTTCCACAAAACCCAAATGCCATCACTGGTGTGCAAACGAGCATTCGGTACGCGATATCAACATTCGGAAAAACTGTGTGGAGTTCATTGCTTCTAAGTAATTTGAGCTGGTCCATAGAAGAATTTTTTTCCATATTCTTTTTGACGCAATAGCTTTTAAATAACTTTTAATATGTAGGTTGAAAAAGTCGAACAAATACATATTGGATATAGGTAGTGAAAAAAATTAAAGGGTTGAAAAAGTTGAAAGAATATGGAAAATGTTGAAAAAAACGAATAGAAATAAAAAATTTTAGATGTACCACACCCACTTCTCCAATCCCGCCCAGTTTTGGTTCAATAAACTATATTTGTGATCGACATCCTCATATCAAATTTTTGCACAATAGCTTGTGTGGTTTGCAATACATGCCGCAGTTAAATTTAAAATTTAGGGCAGTGACACACCCATGCCCACTGATGCAATCTCGTCAAAATTCATATATTTTTAAAGCTTATAGTATCAGACACATAGATAAACACAAACACATACATATCATAGCACACTATCTATAGCAATAAATGATTTTTGCTTATATGGGAGGTGCCACGCCCACAGGTAATATTATACCAAATTTTTGTAATAAGAGACCTTATAGCAAGTATATCTACCTCATTAAATTCCATCTCGATTACGTTGTTCGTTCTTTTAATATAACGTTCATAAATATTGTATTGTGCCACGCCCTTAAGCGAGTTTTTTCAGTAAAGTAGCTGAGATTGTATTGATGACTGCTTTCAGCGGCATCATCCCCAAAATGTTTATGGAAATCGTTTGTGCCAATTCTGAGATATACGGAATCAAAATGTTTAACAGTTGAAAAGTGCCACGCCCATTTTCTCGATTCCGCCCACTTTTATCTCAATTCAAGATATATTTGATATGTATCCGTTTACCAAATTTCATCGCAATATCTTGAACGGCTTACAAGATATTGTAGCATAAATGATAAAATTTAGGGCTGTGCCACGCCACTGTACGACCCTTTGGAAACTTGCAACCCATTCTAATCCCAATTTGGTTCACAAGTGCACCAAATTACCAAGATTCATCAAAATCGCTGCAACTTTTTTCAAAATTGGCCTGGGTAAATATACATAAAGTATGGGCGGTAGGCGTGTCCGTCAACCGATTTCGCCCATTTTCAATAGCAAGATGCCTGCAAGAAGATTTGACCTGTGTGTGAAAGTTTCATTCAATTAGCTTTCTTGGTTTTCCCGTAAACCTAATTTCAACAGACGGACAGACAGACAGACGGACATCGCTAAATCGACTCAGGTGGTGACGCTGATCAAGAATATATATACTTTTCCATACCTGCCACGCCCCCTTTGATGTGTTACAAACGGAGAGACAAAGTGAATATACCCTCGGTGTAGGGTATAAAAATTACATCCAAAAAATACCCATGCTTTACTATGGTCCTACCTTACAGGACGACAGTTCCGGGTAAAATGCAAAGACTTCATTTCAGAAGATGTAGAAATTCTTGGAGGCGTACAACTCTATACTTACATCCACTTTTGCTGATGATACTGCAATTTTGTCTTGTCACGCAGACCCTTATAGTGCGTCACATACCTTCGATGAACATATGAGTCTAGTTGAAACATGGCTTTTAAACTAGTGAATACATGTAAACGAGCAAAAAAGTACACATGTAACTTTTACACTTAATAAAAAGACTTGCCCCACCGTTTATCTAAATAACACCGTATGCACCTCGTAAGAGGGCTTACTTGGAAAGCTCATATTGAAAAGAAAAAAATACAAATGAAATTTAAAGCATCAAGCATTAATTGGCTTTTACATAAGAATTCAAAACTCAGTCTTGAATATAAAGTTATTTTGTAAAAAGCTATTATTATACCTATACTAGCATTACCATGTGCGCATCGCTTCAACTTAACCGTGGTGTATATTCGATGTGCAGTCTGCGTGAAAATTCTATTTAAAAATACTTTTGTATGAGGACCACCCTTAGTGTGCACCCAAATTAAAATTTTCACAACCTAAGCAGTGCCTCTTAATATAAAAACCACGTGATGTAAATTTCATGAGAATCGATTAAGCGGTCTTCGAGAAAATGATATTTAAAAAATATTTTTGAGTGAGGGCCACCCTAAATAAAAGTTTTGTATTGTTAGCCTCTTAACGTAAGAGCTACGTGGTGTAAATTCGGAGTGAATCGACTAACCTGTCTTCGTGAAAATGATATTTAAAAATATTTTTGTATGAGGGTCACCCCAAGTATGCACCAGAGAACGTCATTTTTTTTTTGCACCAATGCATAGATTAAGCTCGAAAATTACTATTTTCGACATTTCCTTATCGACTCGAACAAAAAAAAAATTTTTATGAACCACCCTAAAATATTTTTTTGCTCCAATCGATTTTGAATGGTCGAAAATGCGTTTTGGATATCTTTTAGAGTAGCTCCGGAACTCAAAAACTACCAAAATGATCAAAAGCGGTCCTTTCCAGGGTCCGGAGCCACCCTAAATGATGTCAGAAATTCATATTCAACGTATTCCCATTAATAACAGGAAAACAAATTTTCCGAAAATAGGTCAAAAACGGTCTTTTCGCGGGGCCGGACTCCGGAGCTACCCTAAATGAAGTCCAAAATCCATTTTCGACCTTTTCCAATTAATTACAGAGAAAAAAAATCCAAAAATGGGTCAAAAACGGTCTTTTCCCGGGGCCGGTTTACGGAGCCACCCTAAATGATGTCCAAAATCCATTTTTGACCCTTTCCTATTAATTACAGAAAAAAAAAAACAAAAAAAAATAAAAAAATCCAAAAATGTGTCAAAAACGGTCCTTTCCCGGTTTACGTAGCCTCCCTAAATGATGTCCAAAATCCATTTTTGATCTTTTCCTATTACTTGCAGAAAAAAAAAAAATTCCAAAAATGGGTCAAAAACGGACCTTCCAGGGTCCGGAGCAACCCTAAAAATGTTAAGGAATAAATTATGTCAAAATACAATTTTCGACCTTTCTCCAAAAACTTCCCAAAATGTTCCACGCGAGTATCACAAACTTTTTTGATACAATCTGTGCCTTTGATTCATGAGTAGCTCATGAAACACTCATGTATTTATACGGAGTGAAACGAAATGAATCAGGATTCACTAGAAATAATGCAGAAGCAGATTCAGATTCATAGATTTTTCCGTGAATCGGAATGGTGTCTAGATTCACTAAATTTTTTGTGAGTGGTGAATCTGTCTGAATCAGCTGAAAGATTCAACAGATTCATGAATGGAAAAAATGATGAGTGGCTTACTGACATTCTCTGGTATGCACCCTGAATAAAATTTTTTTGACCTTATATGTGCAAATCCGCCAAATTTGGCCTTTAAGCTGGCCTCGTTTTTTTTTTTTTTGGAGTACATCTTCCAGCCATAGTTTTTCTTGAAGCTAAGGCTATCTTGAACTCATAATAAAGGTTGTTCAATTGAAATTCAGATAGCTATTTTTTTTATTTAACTTTATATGTAACATTTCATGTTGTTTTTAACTAAAATCCAATTTTAACTATGTCTCCCTTTGAATTTTAATTTTACTTCCTTGAATATTAATTAAAGATAGTCTAAACTTCGAGAAAAACCATGTTTGAAAAGTCTGCTCCAAAAAAAAAAAAATAAAAAAAAAAATCGAAATTGTCATCTTACCTCGACCACGGCTTCGATTTTTTTTTTATTTTTTTTTTTTTGAGCAGACTCTTCAAACATGTTTTTTCTCGAAGCTTAGACTATCTTTAATTAATATTCAAGGAGGAACAATTAAAATTCAAAGGGAGACATAGTTAAAATTGCATTTAAGCTAAAAAAAAAACAAGTTAAGGTGTTATTTTCGGCGAGGCCGAAACTCACATACCCTACACTGCACTGAAAGTACCTTTTCAATAAATGTTAAGAAGACGTTGAAGAGGTTGAATAAGTCGAAAAAAATGTGAAATGTTAAAAAGGTTGACAGAGGTTGAAAAATGTTGAAAAGTCGTAAATATATGCAAAATGTTGAAAAAAGTTGAGAGAGGTTGAAAAACTCAAAAAAAATGAAAGAGGTTGAAAAAATTTGAAACTATTCAAGTTTGATAAAAAGGCGAAAAAATAAAGAAACTTATGAAGAAAGTTGAAAGAGGTTGAAAAAGTCGAACAAATACATAAAGAATATATTGGAAAAAGTTAAAGGGTAGAAAAAGTCGAAAGAATATGGAAAATGTTGAAAAATCGAATAAAAATGAAAAATTCGAAATATGCCACACCCACTTCTCCAATTCCGCATCAAGCATTAATTGGCTTTTACATAAGAATTCAAAACTCAGTCTTGAATATAAAGTTATTTTGTAAAAAGCTATTATTATACCTATACTAGCATTACCATGTGCGCATCGCTTCAACTTAACCGTGGTGTATATTCGATGTGCAGTCTGCGTGAAAATTCTATTTAAAAATACTTTTGTATGAGGACCACCCTTAGTGTGCACCCAAATTAAAATTTTCACAACCTAAGCAGTGCCTCTTAATATAAAAACCACGTGATGTAAATTTCATGAGAATCGATTAAGCGGTCTTCGAGAAAATGATATTTAAAAAATATTTTTGAGTGAGGGCCACCCTAAATAAAAGTTTTGTATTGTTAGCCTCTTAACGTAAGAGCTACGTGGTGTAAATTCGGAGTGAATCGACTAACCTGTCTTCGTGAAAATGATATTTAAAAATATTTTTGTATGAGGGTCACCCCAAGTATGCACCAGAGAACGTCATTTTTTTTTTGCACCAATGCATAGATTAAGCTCGAAAATTACTATTTTCGACATTTCCTTATCGACTCGAACAAAAAAAAAATTTTTATGAACCACCCTAAAATATTTTTTTGCTCCAATCGATTTTGAATGGTCGAAAATGCGTTTTGGATATCTTTTAGAGTAGCTCCGGAACTCAAAAACTACCAAAATGATCAAAAGCGGTCCTTTCCAGGGTCCGGAGCCACCCTAAATGATGTCAGAAATTCATATTCAACGTATTCCCATTAATAACAGGAAAACAAATTTTCCGAAAATAGGTCAAAAACGGTCTTTTCGCGGGGCCGGACTCCGGAGCTACCCTAAATGAAGTCCAAAATCCATTTTCGACCTTTTCCAATTAATTACAGAGAAAAAAAATCCAAAAATGGGTCAAAAACGGTCTTTTCCCGGGGCCGGTTTACGGAGCCACCCTAAATGATGTCCAAAATCCATTTTTGACCCTTTCCTATTAATTACAGAAAAAAAAAACAAAAAAAAATAAAAAAATCCAAAAATGTGTCAAAAACGGTCCTTTCCCGGTTTACGTAGCCTCCCTAAATGATGTCCAAAATCCATTTTTGATCTTTTCCTATTACTTGCAGAAAAAAAAAAAATTCCAAAAATGGGTCAAAAACGGACCTTCCAGGGTCCGGAGCAACCCTAAAAATGTTAAGGAATAAATTATGTCAAAATACAATTTTCGACCTTTCTCCAAAAACTTCCCAAAATGTTCCACGCGAGTATCACAAACTTTTTTGATACAATCTGTGCCTTTGATTCATGAGTAGCTCATGAAACACTCATGTATTTATACGGAGTGAAACGAAATGAATCAGGATTCACTAGAAATAATGCAGAAGCAGATTCAGATTCATAGATTTTTCCGTGAATCGGAATGGTGTCTAGATTCACTAAATTTTTTGTGAGTGGTGAATCTGTCTGAATCAGCTGAAAGATTCAACAGATTCATGAATGGAAAAAATGATGAGTGGCTTACTGACATTCTCTGGTATGCACCCTGAATAAAATTTTTTTGACCTTATATGTGCAAATCCGCCAAATTTGGCCTTTAAGCTGGCCTCGTTTTTTTTTTTTTTGGAGTACATCTTCCAGCCATAGTTTTTCTTGAAGCTAAGGCTATCTTGAACTCATAATAAAGGTTGTTCAATTGAAATTCAGATAGCTATTTTTTTTATTTAACTTTATATGTAACATTTCATGTTGTTTTTAACTAAAATCCAATTTTAACTATGTCTCCCTTTGAATTTTAATTTTACTTCCTTGAATATTAATTAAAGATAGTCTAAACTTCGAGAAAAACCATGTTTGAAAAGTCTGCTCCAAAAAAAAAAAAATAAAAAAAAAAATCGAAATTGTCATCTTACCTCGACCACGGCTTCGATTTTTTTTTTATTTTTTTTTTTTTGAGCAGACTCTTCAAACATGTTTTTTCTCGAAGCTTAGACTATCTTTAATTAATATTCAAGGAGGAACAATTAAAATTCAAAGGGAGACATAGTTAAAATTGCATTTAAGCTAAAAAAAAAACAAGTTAAGGTGTTATTTTCGGCGAGGCCGAAACTCACATACCCTACACTGCACTGAAAGTACCTTTTCAATAAATGTTAAGAAGACGTTGAAGAGGTTGAATAAGTCGAAAAAAATGTGAAATGTTAAAAAGGTTGACAGAGGTTGAAAAATGTTGAAAAGTCGTAAATATATGCAAAATGTTGAAAAAAGTTGAGAGAGGTTGAAAAACTCAAAAAAAATGAAAGAGGTTGAAAAAATTTGAAACTATTCAAGTTTGATAAAAAGGCGAAAAAATAAAGAAACTTATGAAGAAAGTTGAAAGAGGTTGAAAAAGTCGAACAAATACATAAAGAATATATTGGAAAAAGTTAAAGGGTAGAAAAAGTCGAAAGAATATGGAAAATGTTGAAAAATCGAATAAAAATGAAAAATTCGAAATATGCCACACCCACTTCTCCAATTCCGCATCAAGCATTAATTGGCTTTTACATAAGAATTCAAAACTCAGTCTTGAATATAAAGTTATTTTGTAAAAAGCTATTATTATACCTATACTAGCATTACCATGTGCGCATCGCTTCAACTTAACCGTGGTGTATATTCGATGTGCAGTCTGCGTGAAAATTCTATTTAAAAATACTTTTGTATGAGGACCACCCTTAGTGTGCACCCAAATTAAAATTTTCACAACCTAAGCAGTGCCTCTTAATATAAAAACCACGTGATGTAAATTTCATGAGAATCGATTAAGCGGTCTTCGAGAAAATGATATTTAAAAAATATTTTTGAGTGAGGGCCACCCTAAATAAAAGTTTTGTATTGTTAGCCTCTTAACGTAAGAGCTACGTGGTGTAAATTCGGAGTGAATCGACTAACCTGTCTTCGTGAAAATGATATTTAAAAATATTTTTGTATGAGGGTCACCCCAAGTATGCACCAGAGAACGTCATTTTTTTTTTGCACCAATGCATAGATTAAGCTCGAAAATTACTATTTTCGACATTTCCTTATCGACTCGAACAAAAAAAAAATTTTTATGAACCACCCTAAAATATTTTTTTGCTCCAATCGATTTTGAATGGTCGAAAATGCGTTTTGGATATCTTTTAGAGTAGCTCCGGAACTCAAAAACTACCAAAATGATCAAAAGCGGTCCTTTCCAGGGTCCGGAGCCACCCTAAATGATGTCAGAAATTCATATTCAACGTATTCCCATTAATAACAGGAAAACAAATTTTCCGAAAATAGGTCAAAAACGGTCTTTTCGCGGGGCCGGACTCCGGAGCTACCCTAAATGAAGTCCAAAATCCATTTTCGACCTTTTCCAATTAATTACAGAGAAAAAAAATCCAAAAATGGGTCAAAAACGGTCTTTTCCCGGGGCCGGTTTACGGAGCCACCCTAAATGATGTCCAAAATCCATTTTTGACCCTTTCCTATTAATTACAGAAAAAAAAAAACAAAAAAAAATAAAAAAATCCAAAAATGTGTCAAAAACGGTCCTTTCCCGGTTTACGTAGCCTCCCTAAATGATGTCCAAAATCCATTTTTGATCTTTTCCTATTACTTGCAGAAAAAAAAAAAATTCCAAAAATGGGTCAAAAACGGACCTTCCAGGGTCCGGAGCAACCCTAAAAATGTTAAGGAATAAATTATGTCAAAATACAATTTTCGACCTTTCTCCAAAAACTTCCCAAAATGTTCCACGCGAGTATCACAAACTTTTTTGATACAATCTGTGCCTTTGATTCATGAGTAGCTCATGAAACACTCATGTATTTATACGGAGTGAAACGAAATGAATCAGGATTCACTAGAAATAATGCAGAAGCAGATTCAGATTCATAGATTTTTCCGTGAATCGGAATGGTGTCTAGATTCACTAAATTTTTTGTGAGTGGTGAATCTGTCTGAATCAGCTGAAAGATTCAACAGATTCATGAATGGAAAAAATGATGAGTGGCTTACTGACATTCTCTGGTATGCACCCTGAATAAAATTTTTTTGACCTTATATGTGCAAATCCGCCAAATTTGGCCTTTAAGCTGGCCTCGTTTTTTTTTTTTTTGGAGTACATCTTCCAGCCATAGTTTTTCTTGAAGCTAAGGCTATCTTGAACTCATAATAAAGGTTGTTCAATTGAAATTCAGATAGCTATTTTTTTTATTTAACTTTATATGTAACATTTCATGTTGTTTTTAACTAAAATCCAATTTTAACTATGTCTCCCTTTGAATTTTAATTTTACTTCCTTGAATATTAATTAAAGATAGTCTAAACTTCGAGAAAAACCATGTTTGAAAAGTCTGCTCCAAAAAAAAAAAAATAAAAAAAAAAATCGAAATTGTCATCTTACCTCGACCACGGCTTCGATTTTTTTTTTATTTTTTTTTTTTTGAGCAGACTCTTCAAACATGTTTTTTCTCGAAGCTTAGACTATCTTTAATTAATATTCAAGGAGGAACAATTAAAATTCAAAGGGAGACATAGTTAAAATTGCATTTAAGCTAAAAAAAAAACAAGTTAAGGTGTTATTTTCGGCGAGGCCGAAACTCACATACCCTACACTGCACTGAAAGTACCTTTTCAATAAATGTTAAGAAGACGTTGAAGAGGTTGAATAAGTCGAAAAAAATGTGAAATGTTAAAAAGGTTGACAGAGGTTGAAAAATGTTGAAAAGTCGTAAATATATGCAAAATGTTGAAAAAAGTTGAGAGAGGTTGAAAAACTCAAAAAAAATGAAAGAGGTTGAAAAAATTTGAAACTATTCAAGTTTGATAAAAAGGCGAAAAAATAAAGAAACTTATGAAGAAAGTTGAAAGAGGTTGAAAAAGTCGAACAAATACATAAAGAATATATTGGAAAAAGTTAAAGGGTAGAAAAAGTCGAAAGAATATGGAAAATGTTGAAAAATCGAATAAAAATGAAAAATTCGAAATATGCCACACCCACTTCTCCAATTCCGCCCACTTTTGGTTCAACAAATTATATTTGTAATCGACATCCTCATATTAAATTTCAGCACAATAGCTTGTATAGTTTGCGATATATGCTGCAGTTCAATTTAAAATTTAGGGCGGTGACACACCCACTGGTGCAATCCAGCCCGGTTTTGATCCAGAAATAGCTTTTCATAAGCAAACCCCTAACACCAAATTTTAGTATGATTGCTCACTTATTTCGATAAATATGCCACTTACCGTATTTTATTTGTATGGGAGGTGCCACGCCCACTGGTGCTATTTCAACCACTTTTGATTCAGATATACTCTATAGCAACTGAACCACTTTCATTAAATTTCATAGCAATTGCTGCAATAGTTTACTTAAAACAGCGCTTTCAAATTTATGTTAATGTGGGAGGTGCCACGCCCACTGATGCAATTCTGTCAAAACTAATAAATTTTTAAAGCCTATAGTAACTGACATCTAAACACCAAATTTTATGAAGATTACTCTCTTAGTACACTATTTATAACAATAAACAGTTTTTGCTTATATGGGAGGTGCCACGCCCCCAGGTACTATTGTACCAAATTTTTGTAATAAAAGACCTTACAGCAAGTATATCTACCTCATTAAATTTCATCACGATGACGTTGTTCGTTCTCTTAATATAACGTTTATAAATATTGTGGGCGGTGCCACGCAATTCAACGAGTTTTTTTCAATAAAGAAGCTGAGCTTGTATTGATGACAGCTTTCAGCGGCATCATCTCCAAGATTTTTATGAAAGTCGTTTGTGCCAATCTTGAGATATATGGAATCAAAATTTTCAGCAGTTGAAAAGTGCCACGCTCACTTTTTCAATTCTGCCCACTTTTATCTCAACTCAAGATATATTTGATATGTATCCGTTTACCAAATTTCTTAACAATATCTTGCACGGGTTACGAGATATGGTGGCATAAAGGTTAAAATTTAGGGCTGTGCCACGCCCCTGTAGGAAGCTTTGAAAACTTGAAACCTAACCTAATCCTAATCTTGTTCACATGTGCATCAAATCACCAATTTTCATCAAAATCGCTGCAACTTTTTTCAAAATTGACCTGGGAATATTTATGTAGGGTATGGGCGGTAGGCGTGTCAGTTAACCGATTTCGCCCATTTTCAATAGCAAGATGCCTGCAAGAAGATGTGACCTGTGTGTGAAAGTTTCATTCCATTAGCTCTCTTGGTTTTCCCGTAAACCTGATTTCAACAGACAGACAGATGGCCAGACAGACAGACAGACAGACGGACATCGCTAAATCAACTCAGGTGGTGACGCTGATCAAGAATATATATACTTTTCCATACCTGCCACGCCTCCTTCTATGTGTTACAAACGGATGGACAAAGTGAATATACCCTCGGTGTAGGGTATAAAAACATGAAAAGTTACATACAAAGTTAAATAAAAAAATAGCTATCTGAATTTCAATTGAACAACCTTTATTATGAGTTCAAGATAGCCTTAGCTTCAAGAAAAACTATGGCTGGAAGATGTACTCCAAAAAAAAAAAAAAAACGAGGCCAGCTAAAAGGCCAAATTTGGCGGACTTGCACATATGTACCTCTTAATACAGAAGCCATGCGGTGTAGATTCCATGAGAATCGATTTGGCGGTCTTCGAGAAAATGATATTTAAAAAATATATCCTTAGCTATGTCTCCTAACATAAGAGCTACGTGGTGATAATCGTTTAACCTGTTATCGTGAAAATGATATTTAAAAAAATTTTGTACGAGGGCCACCCTAAGTTTGAACTTCAAATAAAATTTTTAAGATCTTATCTGTGCCTCTTTATATAAAAGCCATATGGTGTAAATTCCATGAGAATCGATTTTGCGGTCTTTGAGAAAATGATATAAAAAAAATTGTTGTATAAGGGCCACCCTAAATAAAAGTGTTGAAGCATTATATATGACTCTAAGTATAAGAGCTACGTGGTGTAAATTCGGTGTGAATCCATTTGCCAGTCTTCGTGAAAATGATAATTAAAAATATTTTTTTTATGAGGGCCACCCTTATTTTGCACTTTAAATAAAACTGTTACAATCTAGTCTCTGCCTCTTAATATAAAATCCATTTGGTGTAAATTCCAAGAGAAGCGATTAAGCAGTCTTTGAGAAAAAGCCTCATATTTGTGTATGAGGCGCACCCTAAATAAAAGTTTTGAAGCTATGCTTCTTAACATTAGAGATACGTAGTGTAAATTCGATGTGAATTGATTTATTTGTCTTCGCGAAAGTGATATTTAAAAATATATTTGTATGAGGACCACCCTAAGTATGCACCCTAAAAATAATTTTTACCATCCAATCTGTGCCACTTAACATAAAAGCCATACTGTGTAAATTTCATGAGGATCGATTTACCTATCTTTGAGAAATCGCTATTTATTAAAATATTTGTGTATGAGGGCCACCCTATAGCCTATGACACCCGCCTGATCGATACTAACATACTGTAAAAATTTCATCAAAATCGACTGGATAGTTTCCGCGTGCATAAGAGACAGACAGACGGGCAACGCAAGCTTATCAAATATAGAACTATAGCAGAGGTCTCAGTCAAAAATACTTCGAGCTATTTTCGGCGCACCATGGTACATCAAGAATATAAACATTCACCAAGACCTTGGAATACCTTTTATTAAGCAGATACAGGAAATCAAAAAGCGAACATATCATTTAAATCTGCAGCAACATCCAAACATACTGGCTAGAAACTTACTCCTAACATCGAATAAGTCTCGACTAAAAACCCAAGACTTACCACCCATGTAGCTATTATGTACACCAGTGAAGGGCACTTAGTGGCTCTATTTGCTCACATTGCTCTAACCGTTATTCGACGCACAAGCCAGCGAAAAAAAATTCGCAGAATTTTAACGCTATCGAGGCACAAAATTCGCAGAATTTCAACGCTATCGAGGCACAGCGTTGACTTGAGTTCAAATGAAAACAAAAACAACACACAAAGGCTTCATTAATTTTTATAATGTTAAGATATGCATAGTTATTGTTAGTCTCCAAGCGAGTTGATACAATAAATAAATTATAAGTTTTAATAAAAAAATTTGCGAACGATTTTTCGATATCTTGATCGTAGATCAATTGAGCAGATTAACAATGCATGTCTGCAATGACTGAAAATTTCTGACAAAGAACTTTGCACACTTTTTCTCTGTTTTGTAATTCCGATAAATAATGTGTTGAATATGAAATAATAAAAATTACAGAAGCTACATACAGAAGAGTTTATTGCGAGACAGAATAAAATTGAAAAACAAAAATTAAAACTTAAAATATTATTTCATTAGAACAGAAAATGCTTGTCAACTTTAATTTGGAATAAGCAAAGTATAAAATTGTGCAGTATACGTATTGAATTTGATACAACAAATTTCAACATAATGCCAACTAAATAGACGGGAAATTCAATTACTACGAATAAAACAATTTTTCAAAGTTTCCGCCAATATTTGCCGCCCCTTAAATCTTGCCGCCCTAGGCACGTGCCTGCTCTGTCTGTAAGGTTAATTCGGGCCTGTCTAAGAGCTCTGTTATCACAATGGACCACAGAAGTGTTAACCATACAACATCCTGGTGTGTTAAGAAAACTGCATTAATACCGTTCCCGATCCCATCAAGCGACGGTCTGGTGGATCCTGCACATTATACATTATGTTTTCCAAAGTACCGCAACATTAAAAAAAAGATTTTTACGTTATGATACGGTTGTATACCCATATACATATGTGTATATTTTTATATAAGTGCTTATTAAGAAATTCAAGCCGGAAGAAGTGTGCAACAAAATTCCAGCGAAAACAGAAATGTGTTCCGCTCGGCTGAGTTTGATATACATTTTCTTTAAGTTTTGCAAACAAAAAGCAATAAAAAAAAGTTATATAAATTAATTTGCTGTAGAATATAGTATAGAAGCAAGATAAAATGTACAATATAAGACAGTAAAATAAAAAATTAACTAAAGCAATATAAAGAAAATGAAACAAAACTAAAATTAAAGTTAAGCGAAAAAGGAAACTTCATGCTGACAACGCAGAAATTCATGTTTTTGATGTGTGAGTAGAACGTCTTTAATAGCGGTTATACTGGCGGGCAGACAAAAATTTCTATACTGGACTGAATTGATTGAAAGACTAATCTCTTACGTTTCTTACTTACTTACTTGGGTGGCCATAACAACCCGTTACCGGGTTACGGCCGACCTCAAAAACTCTCTCCAGGCGCCTCTGCTTCGCGCGCGCCTTCTCCAATCAGTCACACCAAGCGTGAATAGGGTTTCCTCGGCTTGGTCTTTCCATCGGAGGCATGGTCTACCTCTTCGTCGTCGCCCAGCGGCTTCCGCATCAAACACCTTTTTCGCCGAAGCTTCTTCGTCCATACGCACAACATGTCCCAGCCATCGCAGATGTTGGATAGTGATGCGCTTGACTATGTCAATGTCAGCGTATAGCTCGTACAGTTCGTGGTTCATTCGAATACGGTAGTCGTCGCCGATGTGAACAGGACCGAAGATTTTGGGAAGAGTTTTTCTCTCAAACACCCCAAGCGTGGCTGCATCAGTCTGCGACACAACCCATGCTTCTGCGCCGTAAAGTAGCACGGGTAAGATGAGTGCCTTGTAGAGTGTCAGTTTTGTCGGGCGAGAGAGGTCTCTACTTCTCAATTGCTTACTGAGACTATAGTAATACCTATTAGCAAGAGTTAGTCTTCGCTTTATCTCCAGGCTGACATCGTTTTGAGTGTTCACGGCGATGCCAAGATAGGAGAATTCCTTGACAACTTCGAAAGTATAGTTGTTCGCAGTAACAAAGGATCCAATACGCCGCGTCTCCCTGTTTGTGGACAGCATATACTTTGTTTTGCCCTCGTTCACCGTCGAACCCACTTTCGCTGACTCTTTTTCGATAGCAGAGAACGCAGCAGTAACATCTCGCTTACAACGTCCAATGATATCAATATCATCGGCATATGCAAGGAGCTGGACACTTTTGTAGAAAATAGTGCCATTACGATGTACACTGGCTCTTCGCAACACCCCTTCCATCACAAAGTTGAAGAGGTTGCAGGATAGTGGATCGCCCTGTCTGAAACCTCGTTCGGTATCAAATGGTTCGGAAAGGTCCCTTCCTACTCTGACGGAGCTGGCTCTGTTGCTCAACGTCATTCTGCAAAGCCGCACCTGCTTCGCAAGCATACCGAACTCAGACATGGTGGCATACAGGCAACCCCGTATCGGGCTATCGAAAGCAGCTTTAAAATCGATAAAGAGATGATGGGTATCGATCTGTTTTTGTGGGTTTTTTCCAGGATTTGACGTAGTGTGAAGATCTGGTCTATGGAGGACTTACCAGGTCTAAAGCCGCACTGATAAGGCCCAATCAGTGTGTTGGCAAACGGCTTAAGTCTTTCTCACAGTACAGTCGACAGGACCTTGTAAGAGATGGCAAGAAGACTGATTCCCCGGTAGTTAGCGCAGATTGTCGGGTCACCTTTCTTCAGTACAGGACAGAGGACACTGAGATTCCAATCGTCGGGCATGCTTTCTAATAGCCATATTTTGCAGATGAGTTGATGCATACACCCTATCAGCTCATCGCCGCCGGTCTTGAACAATTCAGCAGGCAGGCCATTGGCACCAGCCGCTTTGTTGTTCTTAAGTCGTATTTTTCAAAGTTTTCAACATTTATCAATATTTTAATCTCGACTCCACATTTTTTTTTTTCCCACAAGATAACATACACAGTGCGGCAATTATATACATTGTCTGAGGTTATAAAAATTAAACAAAGTTGTATCACAACTCGTACCGCGTTATGGCTAGGTGGTGGTACGTCCACACCATCGTCGTTGATTGGTGGCATCGGGTTAATTTCTCCAAAGGCGGGATTGGTGGAGTCATCGCCAGCAAGCAGCTTGGAAAAGTGTTCCCTCCATAATCTCAGTGTACCCTGCGTATCCGTAACCAGATTTCCATGTTCATCTTTACAGGTAGATGCTCCGGGCTTGAAACCTTGGGTCAGACGCTTGACTTGTTGGTAAAATTTTCGAGCATCATTCCTGCCCCGTAACACTTCGAGTTTCTCACGCTCGTGTCCTTCCTGCTCTCGTTTCTTGCGTCTGAAAAGGCGTTTCTCTACCTTTCTCTTTTTCCGGTAGTTTTCGTGCACGGCTCGCGTTGCGGCTGACTGCAGAGTTCTTTTGTAGGCGGCGTTTTTCACTGCAGTAGCTTCGCGACACTCTTGATCATACCATTGATATCGCGGAAGTGGGCGTCGGAAACCAATGACTTCCTCAGCGGCAGAGCGCATGGAGCGGGATATATGCGCCCAAAGTCCACCAGCATTATCGGGTAGAGAGTTAGTTTGAAGGAGCAGTCCTGAGAGGCGAGCGGAATAGGCTTGGGTTGTCCGATGAGATTGCAGCTTAGCGACGTCCATCTTTCGTTGCGTGCCAGAGTGTACATCCTTTGCATTGCACAGCCGCATGCGTATCTTGGCTGCAACAAGATAATGATCGGAGTCAATATTGACTCCCCGGAACGTACGAACATCTAGTACCCTGGAAGCATG